>JACEFZ010014211.1:0-44816 GCA_014155875.1 Cepaea nemoralis
AGGGGCCCCTTAAGGGTTTCAATCCTGGTGATTCCGAGGCCCCTAATTAAAAATAATCCCTCGCCACCCGCCGGGTTTTTTTTTTGGGGGTTTTTCCCGAACTTTCAAGACATTTCTGATACACATTTTAGCTAAGGTCAACCTGGGATTCCAGGTCTATTAAAATAATTCGCCACCGCCCTGGTGGGGATCGAATCCAAAAACAGCAGTTGGACAGGCTAGCGTCTAGTCGCTACGCTACCTCACCCAAGGATCAGTCAAAGCTTAGCGGCTTTAGGATCATCACCCTTCAAAATACATTTGGGAAGGTTTTAGAGAAGATAGTCGCTGTTAAGCTGCAGGAGTTTTTGGAAAGCGGGAAGCTTCTTCCAAGAGGCCTGGGGAGCTACAGGCCAGGAAAAGATACCTGGTCTAATGCAGCCACTTTTGCCTTTGATGTTTATGAGGGGTTCCAGAGTAAACAGGAAACGATGGCGGTAGCGCTTGATCTCGAGGATGCGTACAATAGAGTTCGATATGATATTTTGATGACCGCACTGATGGAGAAGGGGGTCAATCCCTGGTTGGTGAACTGGATAGCAGCCGTCCTGCACTCTCGTCGTGTTGCTCTCCGTCTGGGCGCATGGACCTCAGAGCCACATATGTTAACCCCGGGACTGCCACAGGGATCTGCAGTCTCACCGGTGCTCTTTAATGTGTATACGAGCAAGATTGCAAACCTAGAAGCACCAGGGGTTGGAAGAATACTAACATTTGCAGATGATATTCTTGCATATAGGCAGGGGAGAGATAGGGAGCAAACAGCCCAGGAGTTACAGGCGACAGTAGATGAAGTGACTGACTGGTGCACAAAAATGAGTGCTGTCATCCACCCGGAAAAAGCGGCTGTTTTGTGGTGCTCTCTGGACAACAGGATTGTAAGAGCTGATGTCCCAAGCCTCTCGATAGATGGTAGAAATGTCAGCAGAGAGAACAAACTGAAGTATCTAGGGGATCACATTTGACAGGAGCCTATCCTTCAAGGACCATGTGGAGACGGTCGTGACAAGAACTCAAAAGGGACTCAATGCACTTAAAACTATGGCTGCAATGGACATAGAGCAGAGAATGCTTTTCACACTATACCAGCACTTGATCCTCTCAGTAATTGATTATGGATTAGGTCTGCTCACTGTCTCAGAGAGTCAGCTGGTGAAGTTAGAGCGCATACAGAACGAAGCTATGCGGGTCATTCTGGGATGCACTAGAGACACCCCAGTAGTGTGTATGCGTTACATCCTTGGTCTGCCGACTGTTGCTGGTAGGCTCAAGGTGATGCAGGCGAAGGCATACCTCAGAGTAGCTGCAGACACAGACCACCCACTGCATGAGGCGCTGGACGCAGTTAAGGGTCAGCGACTGATAAGAGGGAAATCATGGATGGCTCAGGCGGAGGATACGATCAGACAGGTGTGCCCCTTGGAGAACATTAGGCGTGGAGAGGAGTGGGTCAGAGTGCCAGCGGAGCAGTCAGACTTGTGCAGAGTTATAATCACATTAAGCCGGGAGTGCAGGGAGTGGCCAGCAGGGGCCACGGAAGTGGAAATCCAGCAACTAATTCAGGACAATGCTCACTCGAGTGATGTGATTATCTACACAGATGGTTCGGTGTCAAGAGGTGAGAGAAGTGGCTGGGGGTTCATAGCCAAAGCTAATGGTCGATGTTTGGGGCAGGAGAGCCTGGCATATGATACCACAACATCCAGCTTAAGAATGGAAGTGGAGGCAGTCACTGCGGCTCTCCGCTGGATGGAGAATACGACACACACACACATCGTGATTGTAACTGACTCAGAAAGCATGCTGACGAGGGTGAGGACGGGCAGACTTCGTGCGGAGTGGCTTGCTTCGCTTCGGAGGTCACGGGTGACAAGCATCGCCTGGATCTTTTCTCCGGGGCATGCCGGTGTGCTGGGAAATGAACAGGCGGACAGATTGGCTGGCTCTGCAGAACTTGGTGGAGTATTGATACATTACAAGGCAGACGTGGTTGCGGCCTTGTGGGAGCACGTGCACACCTCGGAGGAGCATATGGATTACCATGGTCTGGCAAGAATGAGACAACGAGGAGTGACGAAGGGATCTGGCCGACGCTCAACGCTCAAAGGAAAGGCGAGACGGACATATAATCAGATTGCTACTGGTACTATTAGTGATGGACTCTTCGCTGGCTGCTGAGGATGGAGACGGAGCGCTTATGGGAATGCCCCGAATGCTGTGATGTCGATTCCTAAATGAATCAATCAATCAAACCACCCTAAGCTCTTTATAGCCAACGACAAATATATCAGCACTAGGATTGTTACAGCCAGTCGGTGACCGCGAGATGTGGTGAATCATGATCGCCCCTTTCTCACCCACTCAGTTAGCAATTTGACGATGACTTTGCGCAGCCATACTGAAATGAATAAGTCTTGAAATCCTTGTGAAATTTTCTAAGGCTTTAGCAATTAGAATATTCCAGCCGATTTTGTGCAAACAGAAAGAATTCGTGTTAAATGTGAAATTACCGCGGGGAATACAGATGTTATACATCTGTACAATACCTGTAACTATGTGTTTTAATTGTGTGAAATTAAGCATTATTCATTTATTCACTTCATATGATACATAACTCTGCAGTGTGCACCTGACCAGATACAGCAAATATGTCAGGCAACATATTGTTTTATGCTTCAGTGTTTATACTCAAGTTTTCTTGTAAAGTTGCATGTTGCATGTCCTTCGAAGAACATCGTAATCAACCTCAAGTTGATTTTAGAGGGTATTTTGGTTCAATAGTCTGCCATTGTGTTCAGAAGAGACATAACGTTTAAGTCCACTCATTTAATATACAAGGGGCTTCTAATAAGTCTTTAGCCTGGCGATGAAGGAGTAGGCGGAGAAAATTTACATTTGGCACACGTATAGCTCATTCAATTTGTAATAGACATATGAATTATGAATTTTCCTCCTCAAATGGTTTTCCCGATATGGTGCATGGCACAACACACCCTATTGACCAGATCTGCACATCCAACGGTTTGTCAGAACAATGGACAAATGAGTGGCACCTTGCAGTCTTGACAGACCAAAGTATGTGAGTTGGAATGTGGCCAATATTCCATCACAATGCCTGGGCAGAGCTTCAGAGAAACATGTGGTGCCCAAACGACATGATTCCTCTCTCGGCCTAATCTTGTGTTTTCCAGAGGAATGGGTAACCAATACGTCTGGCACAAGGTAGGCTGCAGACGCTGGCGGCACAGCGTCAAACTTCCGAGACCTCGCCACCACGAGCAGGTGGCGAGTGATGGCCAGACCCTGGCACCCAAGGGACCCGGCTTAGAGGCGTTCAGCCAAGTCCCACAGGTGAGGGCCTCGTACGAGCCCGGACCATAAGCGAGCGCACAACTTGTCAATCACAAGTGTCCGGGCCTGTGTAAAGCGTGCACTATCGTCAGACTCTCCACCTGACTTTAGCGGACCCCGCGACCAGCGGGAATAGGCCCACCAGAGATACCGCAGGAGATATTGCTCGTCTATTGGGAGCATATCTCCCAACCTTCCACTGTGCGGATCTCGCGACCGGCGGGGCGAGAATAGGCCCGCCGGAGATATTGCTCGTCTGCTGCGAACAAATCTCTACCGAGACTGAATAAGTAAAGAAACGATAAAAGTAGTGGTATTTCAATTGCGCTTGCGCTCCCACCTATGCTACACCCTTCGTGTGTCTTCACAAAGTCGGACTAGAGTCAAATGGACAAATATATATGGATTAAACACCCTACCTCGCCATCAGCGCACCAGACGTTTTAGAGCTAGCGCTCTTATTCTTCCAATTACGTCGAAGTCTGATATAAAAATATTTCTAACTGAAAATAAGCGCTCCAATAAAACGCAGTTTGAGAATCACTGATAAAGAGGTTGGGTTGCCAGAAACGGACAAGCAATAATTATAATTTTTTTAAAAATAGCACTAAGCGAGGAGGGGAAGAATGTCAACTTGTGGCAGAGACTGCAGACATTACGGTCTCATACACTCTTCTCTGTTGTCAATGTGTATTCTGTAAAGAATTCTGCAGTCACTTATCTAGCTCACTGTTTGCCACCGTATCGTTGGCCAGCCTGCCTTCTAGAGCTGTTTTGCTGAACTGACGGGAAATATACAGGATGTTTGTAAAGTCACACTACACTTTGTATGTAGAACATATTGTTAAAAAAGAAAAAAAAACAACAACTTTTCTTCCGTTGATAACATCATCCTGTTTGGAGTGCAAAGAATTACCCTAGCAGACGACAGTATTCGCTGCATGTTGCTTTACGATGGACTGTAGAGCACAATTTTTGAAGACATCATGTACTTCATTTTTTTCCTTCAAATTTGTTCTATATTACAAAATGTAGTGAGCCGGTCTCCCTGGGTAGGGGTTACACGACTTTCTCCGTAATCCCGTATACTCTCGTAAGTAACGTGACGTGTGCGAAAATTGGTAGCGGTTCTCTCCGCGTCGGTAACTTGGTGGGGGGGGGGGGGGGGGTATGCGAGCCGATCGCTCAGAAAGCAATGGCAAACTACTGAGCGTAATTTTGCCAAGAAAACAACAATCAGCTGAAAGATGCTGATGTTGACAGCGATGTCCTGTAAAGGATATGCGGGAAAAAAGTGAGTCTTTACAAACACACGGTATTAATAAAAGCGGGTGTAGTTGAGTAGGAAATCTCTGTAGATACTGAGTTGAAGGTGTTGCGGGCGGAGTCGTTGGTATGTTGTCAGTTCTTGTCGTTGTACTGACCTCTTCGGTCGAGATGTTCACACTTATACAACACGACACATTTGGCAGGTGTTGATGGCGTTGTTTCAGTCCTGCATTACTATTTCGTTTAATCTCGTTGCATCAGTGTCATTTTGTTTGTGTGTGCTGAAGAAGGTTGTTTTAGCCGCAGCTTCAATTCTATAACTTGTGATTACGTTCTCGTAAAGGTGAACAATTCCACTTTCTGTTGATTTACTCTTTGTATTGCAACAGCTGTACTGCTGTTCAGCTTATTTTATTTCTCGTTCTCACGTCTTCTTGCAGACCGCCTTACGTTGGTTTTTTATGAAATGGTATGGGTGCCGTTCGTTCAGAAAGCAATGGCAAACTACTGAACGTAAACTTGCCCAGGAATCACGAACAACCAAAAAACGTGGGGTTAACTAGCTACGTCCCTGTAAAGGATATGAAACAGCATGTCTAATTAAAATTGCGACATCATGTTTCCCGTCTTCACAATGTGGTCGCTGCCCCTTACTTCCCACATTCACATGGGTGGTGTGTGACTTCCCCCTTTGACAGCAATATCCGGCTGTCTGGACAAGTCAGTTTCTGGCGCCGCTCAGTTGCAGTTGTGTCCACTTATCCTTATGAAATGTATGAAACATGTAATCCAGGCTCAACATCACTGCCCTTGGGACATTCCCACGCTTTATCAGTTCCTTCTACTGCATCCAGCGATGGTACTTACTAATAGTACCAGTGGCAGCCTGACTGAATGTTCGTCAAGGCTCCCTTATCGTGAACCATGCGTCGCCCAGATCTTCTCCTCAACCTCTACGTGTAACGTGTGTCTTCCAGATTCTCTCCTCAACCCTCTACGTGAAACTTGTGTCTTCCAGATCTTCTCCACACCCTCTACGTGAAACGTGTGTCTTCCAGATTCTCTCCTCAACCTCTACGTGAAACTTGTGCCAGATCTTCTCCTCAACCTCTACGTGAAACGTGTGTCTTCCAGATTCTCTACTCAACCTCTATGTGAAACGTGTGTCTTCCAGATATTCTCAACAACCTCTACGTGAAACGTGTGTCTCCCAGAATCTCTCCTCAACCTCTACGTGAAACGTGTGTCTTCCAGATCCTCTCCTCAACTTCTACGTGAAACGTGTGTCTTCCAGATCCTCTCCTCAACCTCTGCGTTAAACGTGTGTCTTCCAGATTCTCTACTCAACTTCTACATGAAACGTGTGTCTTCCAGATCCTCTCCTCAACCTCTACGTGAAACGTGTGTCTTCCAGATTCTCTACTCAACCTCTACGTGAAACTTGTGTCTTCCAGATCTTCTCCTCAACCTCTACATGAAACGTGTGTCTTCCAGATCTCTCCCCAACCTCTACGTGAAACGTGTGTCTTCCAGATTCTCTCCTCAACCTCTACGTGAAACGTGTGTCTTCCAGATTCTCTCCTCAACCTCTACGTGAAACGCGTGTCTTCCAGATCGCTCTTCAACCTCTACGTGAAACGTGTGTCTTCCAGATCGTCTCCCCAACCTCTACGTGAAACGTGTGTCTTCCAGATTCTCTCCTCAATCTCTACGTGAAACGCGTGTCTTCCAGATCGCTCTTCAACCTCTACGTGAAACGTGTGTCTTCCAGATCCTCTCCTCAACTTCTACGTGAAACGTGTCTTCCAGATCCTCTCCTCAACCTCTACGTGAAACGTGTGTCGCCCATGTCCTCTCCTCAACCTCTACTGATTCAACCTTTCCAAATGTGGGTACTTAGTTTCTTTTGCTGCACTGTCAACTCGATCCCATAGGGCCGTCGTCGTTAAAGCCTTGTCAGAATCTAGCTCACAGCGCAAAGGAGCGACAACAGCCAGTCTACCATACTGCTCATTTCTTCGCGCACCCGACATCCTGGGCATACAATTAAACAGTGTAGACCTGATAAGGCGAACTCACCTGGGATCCAAGAAATAGTTCTTCTGATCAGAAATTTCCTCTTGTAAGAGTTAAAGCATATAATAATACATGTACGAGGGAAAGTCAATAAGTAAGTCACAAATGGTTGAAGAAAAATAACTAAATATGATAACAACTTGAAGCTAGTTTATTTTTATACATACATTGTCCCTTTATTTCTCAACATAATTTCCACCAACACTGATGCACTTATTCCATCGTTTTATCAGTACTCCCAAACCTGCTGCATAGAACTGTATGCTCTGTTTTCTAAACAACGTTTTCACTTCACATTCAACTTCGGCGTCAATCACAAAATGTCTCCCGCCAAGGTGGGTTTTAGTGGACCGAAAAGGTGGAAATCGCTAGGGGCTAAGTCGGGGCTGTAAGGTGGATGTTTCAGAACTTCCCACCTTAGTTGGTTAATTTTCTCCTGAGTTAATCGAGCCGTATGTGGTCTGGCATTGTCATGAAGAAGCAACACTCCTCTAGTCAGCAGTCCTGGAAATTTCAATCGATCATGCATTATGCTGTATGCTGAGCCATGTGAGCACCCTATCGCAGATGCTACAAAGTCTATCGTTTACTCGCCTGTCACCTCTAATAATCTCCTCCACCCGCTGCACGAATGCTTCTGTTGCAATCTCAACAGGACGGCCAGATCGGATTTCATCAACAATTTTAGAGCGTCCTTGAGAAAATTTTCTACCCAGCTATGCACCGCTTTACGGGACAAACATTTTTCAGCATAAATAGGAAGCATTTTCTTATGAATGTCCTTTGCAGGCAGTCCTTTTGCCCACAAAAAACGCACAACAGCACGTTGCTCTTTGGTTGTACATTCCGCAAGTACAGTTGCCATTTTGTTTATGCGCTGCGCATGCCCATGAGACACCTAGCGCCACCCGACAAACGGGAATATAAAGTTCGATGTTGCTATCACCTAACGATACCTGTAGAAAACACCTACTACATTTACCTGCCATCCCACAGAACTGTGTGACTTACTTATTGACTCGTCCTCGTACATCGTATAATACAATATTGTTCTTCGCAATAGAAATTCGCCACATCCGAGATCGCCTTGTGCGGTTTGCACTGTACTACTCATCACCTTCGTCTTATTCCTATGGATACCCATTTCCCTGGGCTGTGTGTACCACATTATTTCCAACTTGGTATCATATCACCATCTCCACGGGGATTGTGTTACGACCCTGTCCTTCGCTTTCAAAGCCCAGACAGCAGAGGGGCGTGCAGTATTGTTACTGACACTTCACATCTACGAAGAGGAATATTTGGATGTAAGCAACGTATGGTTCAACATGGTACTAGTGGAAGTTCTGGGATTATGCCTAGGATAACAATGTTTCCTCGACTGTTTGTATTTATTTCATTGTAAAAATAAAATGGATTGACATAAAAGACATTGCACAATCATGCGGAATGACACTATTCAGTGCCACCCATCGGGCGCTGGAACAACACATATTCCTCCCGACGACGCTTGACCGCAGAATTAGATGATGATGATGATGATAATGATGATGATGATGATGATGATGATGATGATGATGATGATGATGATAAAGAAGATGGTGCTGATGATGACGAAGACATCAGAAGCAGCGCGGCTCACGTCAACCCCATTTCTGGAACTAATGCCGTGACATGGAAATGAAGTAGTTTACCGATGAAGTTGTTTCAAACACAGCAAGGCCAGCGTTTTTACCGACGTCGTTTTCTTGATAAAGACTTTGTTGGAAACATTCGCCCGTATATGTGCTGTATGTTTTCCCATTCATCGAGCTTCTTTCCCTATATTCTGTTTTCACTTCAGAAACAGTGTGCTCTTCTTCTTCTTCTTCTTCTTCTTCTTCTTCTTCTTCTTCTTCTTCTTCTTCTTCTTCTCTGTCTCTGTCGCTCTCTCTTTCTCCCCCTTCCCCCATTTTAATTTTCCACGCCCAAATCGGGCGCTGGAACGTCAACTTTTCCTCCCCACGCCGCTTGACGGCAACAGTGGAAAATGATGATGATGATGATGATGACTTAAGTAATAGCTCGACAGACGACAACACTCTTTCTGGATAGAATGCCATGCCAGGGAAATGAAGTAGGTTACGGTTGAAGGCTGTGTCAAGGAACTCCGTGTTTATCTTAGATGTGTCTGGTTTGTCTCGGACTGTTTTCCTTTAATTTGCTGAATCGCGAGATCATGTATAATTTCCAGCCCTTTCTCTGTAAGAAAACTGGCTGCAGTTAATCGCCGATGAATCAGATGATAAAGTACGGGCAAAGAATTTCTTTATCTTTATAGACAGAGTTAAGAGACAGGCAAATAATGTCTTTATCTTTATAGAAAGAGTTAACAGACATGCACATAATTTTGTTATCTGTATGGAAACAGTTACAGACAGACAGACAGACAGACAGAGAAAAGTAATGAGACGAAGATTGTCTTTCTGTATATCTGTCTATCTGCCTTTCTCTTGTTGATCTATCTATCTGGCTACTGGCTGTATGTATATCTGGCTGCTGGCTGACTGTCTGTCTGGGCGCTGGCTGCTGGCTGACTGTCTGTCTGGCTGCTGGCTGACCGTTTGGCTGCTGGCTGACTGTCTGTCTGACTGCTGGACGACTGTCTATCTGGCTGCTGGCTGACTGTTTGGCTGATGGCCGACTGTCTGTCTGGCTGCTGGCTGACTGTCTGGCTGCTGGCTGTCTGTCTATCTGGCTGGCTGGCTGTGGACCTATCTGTCGTATGACTGTTCGCCTACCTGTATGTCTCGCAAACTGCCGGCCTGCCTGTATGTCTCGCAAACTGCCGGCCTACCTGCCCCCTGTATGTACGTCTCTTCCCCCCCCCCCACTTTCTCTCAGTCTCATTGTTTGTCTTTTACCTCTCTTGTCTCTCCCTCTCCCTTCTCCTACTCACTGTCCCGCCATACGTGGCTTCCTCCCTCCATCTCTCCTCTCCTTCGATCTCTCGCCTTCTAACCCCCCCCCCCCCCCCCTCCTTTGGTGCCCACCCTCACCTCGTCCTTTCTCTCTCTCTCCCACACTTTCTCGCCTTTCCTACCTGCACACCTCCAGATCTTCTTATCTCGCCTTATTGGCCCCGACAGCTCTCCTGTCCATGTCAACCTGACCTTCTGTTTAGTAAACTCTTGTGTTCTAATTATAGCCTGTGCATGCAAATGGCGTCCCAGCATGGCGGCGCTGTTTGCAGAAACGCGGGAAATAATGCATGCCAGTTCCTGATTACCCCCGTCTGCTCCTGTCGGATGGAATTCGTTTTTCTGGGACAGAGACAATAAACTTAGCTATATGTCATTTTACAGGACGTCGCAGTCAACCCCAGCTTTATTTGACCGTTTCTAGTTTTCTAAACGAGGTTACGTTTTGTAGTTTTCCATTGCTTTCTGACACTGAAAATGAACGCAAAGCCATCTACTCCTAAATCGCCTGCAGCGGACCTCAAACCCGGGATGTCGGAATTGCGTACTGCGTTCACTAGCCTTATGCTACAGACGCAGAGGTACAGTTATCATCATTAGCATGTGCCCTACCAGTTGGCTTAGGCGTTCATGTCTCTCCACAGACCTCGGTCCTTGATGTTCTGAATCAACTCTACTGGTGATATTCCTCCATGTCACTGTCTCAGTCCATCTGCCATCATTTCTCCTGGTCTGCCACTGCATCTTTCCCCACTGATCTTTCCAGTTGTCACGACGTTGTCCAACGTCTTTCTTCTCATCACATGACTAAAAATGATGATTGTCTCTTTCTTATAGTCGTATATAATGTTCTAGGTTCATTAGCCTCTTTTAGGCAATCGTTGTTAGTTACTCTGACAGTCAAAGAAATTCGCAACATAGCCCCAGAAACCACATTTTTATTCTATATCCCTAATGTTCAATGATTGACTTCCATACAGCAAAATAGGTTCTATATAGCATATCAGCACTCTCTTTCATACTTTCAATGATAGCGACATTTTGCACAAGATACTTTTCATTTTCTGAAATGGAGCTTTAGATTTATCTAATCCACTCTTAATCTCTGTCATGCATCTTCAATCTGACGTTATAATTATTCTTAGATATTTACATTTATCAATCTTGTATCTGCAGCAAAGAACCTCAATTAAGAAGAAGAAGAAGAAGAAGAGGAAGAAGAAGAAGAAGAAGAAGAAGAAGAAGAAGAAGAAGAAGAAGAATCTGGTTAAGCAAGAATTCACTTTTATGTATGTCTGTTTCAGGGACAGTTAGAACGTTAGTTGCATATCCTTTACAGGACGTTGCTGTCAGCCCAAGCATTTTTTTGGCGCTGTTTGTGATTTCTTGGCAAGTTTACATTCAGTAATTTGTTATTGTTTTCTGAACGACCGGCACTCATACCATTGCATGAAAATCAACGCACGGCGGTCTTCTGCTAAACAGCCCATAACTGCGTTTCGAACGCCGTGTGCGGGAATACGAATTGCGTCCGTAACACCTTCGCCACAGAGCCGGCTTTAGGGACAGTAGGGGACATATTTTGTGCACCGCAGAAGTCGGATGTGTCGGCCGAAAGGCGCAAGTATCGCAGCTCTGCTGTAATCAGGCACAACCCAACCACGTCCAAAGAAAAAAACACCCTGAATGAACAAAGAAGAAGAAGAAGAAGAAGAAGAAAAAGAAGAAGAAGAAGTGATGGAGGAGGAGGATGCGGAAGAAGTGATAGAAGAGGAGGACAAGTGGAAGAAGAAAATGACGATGAAGAAGAAGGAGGAGGAGAGGAGGAGACAGCAAGAGATTTTATTCGAACAGATCCTAAAATAAGGCAATCTCTCTCTCTCTCTCTCTCTCTCTCTCTCTCTCTCTCTCTCTCTCTCTCTCTCTCTCTCTCTCTCTCTCTCTCTCTCTCTCTCTCTCTCTCATTATATATATATAATGGAAGGGCCAAATGTAAGACGGGCCTGCGTGCCCAATTTGTTCCCATTCGAAAATAAAGTTCGTTCGTTCGTTCGTTTTATATACTTATATAATTTTCTTGTTCTCACTGATTTTTTGTCACGCACCAAGGTGTTCTTTCGCCCATCTCCCGCTGTCTGTCTGTCTGTCTGTCTGTCTGTCTGTCTGTCTGTCTGTCTGTCTGTCTGTCTGTCTGTCTGTCTGCCTGCCTGTCTGTCTGTCTGTCTGTCTGTCTGTCTGTCTGTCTGTCCCTCTCTTTCTCCCCCTCTCTCTCTCTCTCTCTCTCTCTCTCTCTCTCTCTCTCTCTCTCTCTCTCTCTCTCTCTCTACCACACACAAAAGCCACATCCAGTCAGTCTGACTCTAACACACATAGTCAGTTTCAACCCATCCATCACAAACCATCCCAAAGAAACCATATCCTAGAAACCATACTCAAGAAACCATAGAAACCTCGCTCAAAGCCTGCATTTCGCCTCTTGTACTCATTCCTGACGCAACAGTATTTTTTGGCCGTATCCAACTTCCGGATCGAGGATTTCCGGTTCCGTTTAACCCTATAGGTGTGTTATTTCAGCTTCCTCTATTTGTGTCTACATTTGCTATTTGAAGTGCTCACGCAGATTTCTTCTAACGGTGAATCATCACCCATATGGGTTTTTTTTTTTTAACTTAAGGACGCACAACTGTATTCAGACTTTTTTTTTTTGCTCTTTGCTAGCCCTATCTCCCAGGTATGCAGACAGAAAGTAGCAAGCAAGTAGGTAGCCGCATTTCCTTTTACATGACGCTGCAGTCAGCCCCAATATTCATTGGCTGTTTTGCGATTAACAAGACAATTTTGACGTTCAGTAGTTTGCCATCGCTTTCTGAACCACACGCCACCTCTAACCATCGAAATCAACGCGAAGCGAGCTGTTCCCAATTGCCCTGTGGCCGACTCCTCGAACCCTCGACCCGGTATGTCGGGGAAGTGTAAACCGCTTTCACTAACCCCAAAGCCACAGTCCCCGGCCCATGCAGGAAGGTGTTTAAATATCTGCACATGACAACTAGGACACAGGCCCTATCGCAATGTCCTTGAACAGCAGAAATGAATGGCAAATCTCCAGGTGAATGAACTCTGTTCCGGCTTGGATTTTTGTGATTCTTTTTTTTTTTTCGGTGTTTCCCTTTCGGCTGTTGGCGGTTGATTTGCATTTTAATATATTCCGCATGATTGTGTCAGTGCTGGTTGTCCTATGTTTTCGATGTCCTATGTTGAATGTGAGGTTCGTATGCGTGTTTTTTGTTTAATCTTACCTGTGTTGGCGTATGATTATTGATCTGTCTGATGTGTTAGTCTATGTTTAATGTTCCATTTTAATTGTATGTCTACGTTTAATGTTTTATTATGCGTGCTTACTGTGTATAAACCATCATCCTATGGGTTTGAGTATGTTTATTCTTTTATTGTATGTTTGTCTATGTTTACTGTTTTATCTTTGTATTTGTCCATGTTTAGTGTTTTATCTTACGTGTTTGTCTATGTTTAATTTTAAAAAAATGTCTTTAAAGTCGAGAGGATCGACTTCATTGCCCCCTCCCTCCCCTCGGTTTTGTCCCGTTTGTATCAGATGTTCTCAATATTTCATTTCTTCCACCACCGGGGCTGTCTTTCCCAAATAATCATCATAATCATGTGCCATGCAGATGTGCCTGGATGGTTTCGCCATCTCACATGATCATTAGAGTCCCCATTCAAACATGGTTAAAAAATTCCAGGTGCCAATACTGGCTTTTTCTTAAGTGAGAAGAAGGGAGTCTGTGATCCGGACTCCTTGCAGCTTTCTCCTCTTATAGTCGAGCCTCCTTTCCTATTGGTTGGCCGTGTTACTTGTTCATGGTTGTTCGGATTTTGCAGCTGCAGGCGTACACGGAAACGGACAGCCAGCCACAGGACCAACCATCCTTAGCCGGCTCTTACGGTCTTTACGGCATGTTACGGTTTTACTATTATTTGCTTCCCTTGGCAGATTTAGTGGCAAACAAAAAGTAGATTTCGACCAAACAAAAATGGATGGGAGAAAATGGGAAGTCTTTTTGTGTCACAGTTATGACTTAAAAGTTGTTAATATGGTAGCAGACATGTTGTTTTATAACGCAATGACAACATTTCGGTGGTATATAAGCCCATGGCAGATACCGAACGTCGCTTAAGACGATTAACCATCCCATGGCATTTAATCGGTTAAGTCCCTCAGTAGCAAGCGGGCGCAAACCTCCTTGGTCGCCTCTTACGGCATGTAAGGTAGGTTACATTGTTACTAGATTGGCCTGACTTATGGGCCCCGATAAGACACATGCTCGCCATGTTTCTGCCACTTTCTTTTCATTCTCAATCAATTAGGCGTGTCACTTCTGTTGTTTAAAGTGTGATGTTTACAATGCAGTTCTCTTCCGTTGTTTAAAGTGTGATGTTTACAATGCAGTTCTCTTCCGTTGTTTAAAGTGTGATGTTTACAATGTAGTTCTCTTCCGTTGTTTAAAGTGTGATGTTTACAATGCAGTTCTCTTCCGTTGTTTAATGTGTGATGTTTACAATGCAGTTCTCTTCCGCTGTTTAAAGTGTGATGTTTACAATGCAGTTCTCTTCCGTTGTTTAATGTGTGATGTTTACAATGCAATTCTCTTCCGTTGTTTAAAGTGTGATGTTTACAAAGAGTTTCTCTTCAACTGTTTAAAGTGTGATATTTACAAAGAGTTTCTATTCAACTGTTTAAAGTGTGATGCTTACAAAGTTTCTTTTCGGTTGTTTAAGGTGTGATGTTTACAAAGAGTTTCTCTTTTGTTGTTTAAGGTGTGATGTTTAAATGCATTTCTCTTCTGTTGTTTAAATTGTGATGTTTATGCCCACATTAAACACATTTGATAACGATAACCGTGAAGTACACCGTTCGTAAAAGTCATTTACAACCGTAAACAACCGTATAACATAACTTGCAATGTTGTTTTTCGTTTTTCTAATTAACTCTGGTCTTTAAAAAAAAATGAAAGCAGCAATACCAGTAAACGATCTATGTTGTCTTATCTGCGAAGAGTTCGGGTCGACCTGATAATTCGTATAAAAGAACTTCAAGTCAGTTGCGCAGAATGTTTTCTTGAAGGTTTAGTTTTACACGGTTCTGCTGCGTTGATTTTCGGTAACACAGAAGAACAAACATAGAAGAATTACGCAGCAACAAAATGGACGTGCGGGTTTGTGCGGTTTAAGCGATGGAGAAACTTTCTTGTCGATGATCTAAGGACTGTTTTCCCAGACGTATTATGCCCGTGTGCAGGACAAGTTATGTCCTTATGTGGAAGCAATGGAGGTCAGCCTGACCGAATAGATAGGAGTGTGTGCTCTTAAACTTCCGGTGTGTTGATGCCGAGGTAGCGAGTTCAGTCCCCATACCGGTCAGCTGGACTTAAATGTCGACTTCTCGTCATTGACTTGGGGACGTAAATAACAAGTACCTTAGAAGTCGTCGAGTGAGTTCGCCTGATGGCGAGGGACACTGGTAATAGGGAAAGCTAATCCACACGTAAAAACCAGTCCGGTGTACTAGAAGTTGTAGCACGTGTGTCGGACTACGCTTGAGTTCGAAGCTAGCGAGCGCCCCCGCCCCCCCCCCCAAATGTGTGTGTGTGTGTGTGGAGCAGCTTTATGGCCACGGAGTGGTCATTCGACATGGCTCCGCAGCAGTGCAAAAGGGTACGAAGGAGTACGTGCGTCGTAACACTCCGTATTGAGTGGCCAAATCCCCAGGAAGGTTAATTCGGTCAACAAATGCCCACAGAAGTCGGATGTGCCGGCCTAACGGCGCAAAAACGAAGCTCTACTGTAAACAGGCACAACGCAATCACGTCCGAAAAAGAAAAAAAAAACTCCGGATGAACGCAGAAGAAGAAGAAGAAGAAGAAGAAGAAGAAGAAGAAGAAGAAGAAGAAGAAGAAGAAGAAGAAGAAGAAGAATGGCCAAACAAGTAGTTGTTGGTTGATTTGTTGTGAACTCCCTGAAAGAGTTGCAACTCAAGAAAAAGAACAGTAGTACACCATGCGAATAATTAGGCCCATCAATTAACTGCGAACTGGCACCTTTAGCATCTAGAAGAGCTGGACTCGCTGACATTTCCCACTTGCCTCATACATGAAACCAGATGCGGGATTAACAAAATAGGAATGGGAGGTCAAAATAATTAGGTTTAAACATTCATAGAGGAAAGGACAAGGATAATGAGAATAAATCCGGAAATTAATACTTTACCTCCCTTGGTGAAACTTCACTTCAAGAGTTGAGTTGAGTCAAAAAGCGATATAATTGCACTCGGGGCATTTCCATAAGCTCTCAGTCCTCATCTTCAACGGCCAGCGAAGAGTACCAATATTAATGGTGCCCTTTGCCGTCTGATTCTATGTCTGTTATGCTTTACATCTGAGTGCCGACTGTCTACCAGATCCTCTTACCTCCCCTTGCTGCTGCATTCTCTCTAGTTTATGATAGTCTGTCTGTTCTTCTGCATTATTCACATGCTCCCAGAGGCCCTTCACCGCATTTGCCATTATCGTGCATCAAATCACCCCTGAATGATGCGGCACCAGCCAATCCTGTCTGCCTGTTTATTTCCAACCACACCAGCGTGTCCTGGAGAAAAGAACCCAAGCGAATGCTCACAAGCCGCGATCTCTGAATTGCATGCATACCATTCTGCACGAAGCATGCCAGTCTTCGCCTTTGCCAGCATGCTTTGTGAAACAACTGTAATCTCAACATGTGTATACAGTATGTTCTGCAACCAGCGGAAAGCTGCAGCAACCGCCTCCACATCCATTCTCAGACTTCAAAAGACAGAATCATACATCTTTTTAGATGGCAATTTAGACAAAATAGGGTGGAACAGGTGAAGATGTCAGAATAAGAAAATAGAAAGCTTGAGAAGCCTATATAGCAGCACTAGGAAATGTGTGGAAGACAAAAGAAATTAAGCAGCACCAAACTTGGAATATTGAGTTATAACGTTAAATATATACTACTGGATGGGTCAGAAACATGGAAAAATAAACGCTAAACTAAAAATATTCACCAACTGATGCCTGTGCAAAATTGAAAGGATAAAATGGTATAACAGAATTACCAATGCTCACGGAGAGAACTAGACAAATATCAATGAACCAAGAAGTGAAGAAAAGACCCTGGCACAGAATCGGCCATACACTGAGAAAACCTGGAAGGGCCTTGGAATCCACAGCACAAAAGAAAAACACGGAAGCCCTAAAAGCACCCGGAGAGGAGAAGCATAAACAGAAATGAATAATTTGGGGGAGGGCATAACCATGACCCCATATGGACAACAATCATCCTCGGATTAATAATCCTGTGAGGGTAAAGCCATGGGCAGCTGCTTTAGTGGCTGATTCAATCACAGGACTATCATTCTGAGCCGGTGATGGACCCTACTATAACTTCTCCTTGAGGTTGAACGGGGTACGGGTAATGGTAGAATCAAATCGAAAATGTGGAGGAAATGTGCAGTAGCTAAGTATAGGGGAGTTCAGGGTGAGCTGTCTGATGGCTATGGCCCCATGGGGGTGATGGTGGGGTGGGGGGGGGGGGGTGAATAAAGGACAAAGAATAAGCTTGACATTAAAGTGAAACTCGGAGAGGAAATCCATAACCGAATTCTCGCGTCCTTTAAGGGTTCACAACGATGATGAGGTTATGATGACGATGGTGACGAGACGACGACGACAGGTCATGATACACCCACTAAAAAGTTCCACCCACATTAAACAATTTGCCCCGGAACAAATTCATCTACAGACATTAAACGGATACTGTATCCTTTATTTTAACTAGCGACATTTGCCAATGCGGTGACCCGGGTCACAATCACAGATGATTGGCTGAATCCGACGGTAACTATCAGCAAAGAGTGGCTTGGTGTTAACTACAAGCAGTTTGCCACAAATAATTCTCTGACGCCCACTTCCGGCAGAACACTCGCTTCAGCCTCCGGCATGACTGCTTGCGACTTTTATCGTCTACCAGGCGGGGAGACACTTTACAGCGAACTGCTGAACATCCAGCTCAGTTTCGCTGACTTGTGATTATTTGTTTTTGTGAAGACATGAGCAGATTAGCGGTTTCTTCTTCTTCGTTCATCCGGAGTTTTTTTTTTCGGACGTGATTGCGTTGTGCCTGTTTACAGCAGAGCTGCGTTCTTGCGCCGTTAGGCCGACACATCCGACTTCTGCGGGCATTTGTTGACCGGGTTAACCTTCCCGGGAGATTAGCGGTTTTAGCACCGCTGTTATCCCATGATTGTGGTATAGATTATTCTTCTTATAGCCCACACCGTTTAGCTATGGTGATCGAGTCTGTCCACAGCCGTCTGTCTCATGTACTGCCCATAATTTCTGGTGCCGGCCTTTATCTTGGTGAACATGTCTAATCACAACCTTCTGTCTGAAGTACTGCCCCTCATTTCTGATATCGATATTTCTCCATGCCGTGGTGCCAAACTGTCCAGCATCTTCTCTCTTGATCTTCCCCTGTTTCTCATACCCTCCAGCTTTCCTGTTGTTCTTTTCATTCTTTTATACAACCAAATCTCTGCGGCTTCCACATAATTTCTTACGTGTCTGCTACATTGTCCATGATTCACTTCCGTAGATCAGGATTCCTTCGATATAGCCACGGAGGAGTCAGAGCACATATGGACTTGTCCGGAGCGCAATAATGATACTTTTAACTGATCGAAAACACACATACCCGAGTAAATTAGAACGATATGAATCGCAACACGATACGGTGATGTCGCGCTGAGACCAGCAGGTATGTTTTCTGACTCAGTGCCAAATAAAATGTAAGTATAGACCAAACACAGTACACAATCAAATAAATAAGTATTATAATGTAACTTTCCGTCCACTGAGCATTCAAATTGCAGAATATATATTTAAAAAATGAAACAGATAACACGATAACCCTAGAATGGCGATATATCGTCCTTAAGTCCGAATAGGGACTCAAACTTGGCCATATATTATCCATTGGCACTGAATCACTTAATCATGACGCGGCTCTGCTGTCTCACAGACAAAATCCGATGCAAAACAAACTAAATACATTGGAGGGGTTACGGCAATTAGGTTTAAAACTGCATGGTGTACGGATACAGATAATAAGGACAAATGAAGCAAATAATAACCCGATTTCCCTTGGTGAAACCTCTCCTCAGGAGACTCATACACCAGTCTAGGTAGCAATGTAGAAAACACACAAATCTAGGTAGCAATGTAGAAAATGCACCTATCTAGGTAGCATTGTAGAAATTACGCCTATCTAGATATCAATGTAGAAAATACGCCTATCTGGTAGCAGTGTAGAAAATACACCGATCTGGGATGCATTGTAGAAAATACACTTATCTAGACAGCCGTGTAGAAAAACAGCTGTCTGGGTGGCGATGTAGAAATAAACATATCTAGGCAGCAATATAGACAAAGATTGGGGAGCAATTCAAGATATCGGAACACGAATTCAAGAGCCTTAACGATTGGCGTTGGCGATCATGCGTCTCCACAACTTGCGATTTCCAAGAGCATGTACCAGTCGTGCGCTGACGCCTTTCCATGCCATGACGCGAGACTGCCAAGAATCGTTTCATTCTCTGTGGTTCACTGCACCCATTTGACAATGTGTTTTCGTCTATGTGAATGTAACATGCTCAACAGGTAATTGATGAACGAAATATGAATGGTTGAACGGGTTGAATATAAAACGGGCCTGCGTACCCAATTTGTGACTCTGAAAATAAGGTTCATTTTTTCGATTAGACTTGGTTACTCATTTTGGCTGTCCAAGGAATTTTAAGCATTCCTCTATAAAACCACATGTATGAACCATCTCGTGTTAAAGATGTGCTACCAACAGACATGTTTTATAGCATCAAGTGTTAAAGATGTGCTACCAACAGACATGTTATATAGCTTCAAGTGTTAAAGATGTGCTACCAACAGACATGTTATATAGCATCAAGTGTTAAAGATATGCTCTCAACATACATGTTATATAGCTTCAAGTATTAAAAATGTGCTCCCAACAGACGTGTTATACAGCTTCTAGTGTTAAAGATGTGCTCCCAACAGACACGATATATATCTTCAAGGGTTAAAGATGTGCTCCCAACAAATATGTTATATAGTTTTACAGGTTAAAGATGTGCTCCCAACAGACATGTTATATAGCTTCAAGTGTTAAAGATGCGCTCCCAACATACATGTTAAATAGTTCAATGGTTAAAGATGCACTCCCAACAGACACGCTATTTAGCTTATTCAGCAGAAGCTGAAGTTCTGGAATCGACCTTCGGGTATCGCAGCAACCACACTCTGGCGTGGATAATGCCATCTCGCCATGATTGCTGTCTACAGCTATTATACAATTAGATGACGTAAGCGAATATGTCCATTTAGAAATTTTCCCCCCTGCAGACTAACGATCCTGTTAGATGGGCTGTGGTCAAAGTTCGTCATTATGTGTCGTAGTCAGTTGTCTGTGGGGTACTACTGTATATGGGGTTTCTGCTAACTATGCAGAATTGTTAGCTTTTCCTGGATTAGTGTTCATCCTGGGGTCTAGAACTGGGGATGCAACTATGACTAACCACGCAAGGCTGTTAACTTTCCATGGCTGCGTATTCTGTTTGGTGGCTCCGATGACTAATGTAACACTAGCTAGTGTGTCAGCATTTCGTGGTTGATTGTTCATCTTTAAGTCTAGAATGATGGATGCAACGCTAAATGGATTGTCAGCATTTCGTGATTGAGTATTCATCTTTTAAGTCCAGAATGATGGATGCAAAACTAGCTATATTGTCAGCATTTCGTAATTGAGTATTCTTCTTTTAAATCCAGAATGATGGATGCAACGCTAGCTAATAGTTAGCATTTCGTAGCTGACTATTCATCTTTTAAGTCCAGAATGATGGATGCAACACTAGCTATATTGTCAGCATTTCGTGATTGACTATTCATCTTTTAAGTCCAGAATGATGGATGCAACACTAACTATATTGTCAGCATTTCGTGATTGACTATTCACCTTTTAAGTCCAGAATGATGGATGCAACACTAGCTATATTGTCAGCATGTCGTGATTGAGTATTCATCTTTTAAGTCCAGAATGATGGACGCAACACTAGCTATATTGTCAGCATTTCGTGATTGAGTATTCATCTTTTAAGTCCAGAATGATGGATGCAACACTAGCTATATTGTCAGCATTTCGTGATTGACTATTCATCTTTTAAGTCCAGAATGATGGATGCAACACTAACTATATTGTCAGCATTTCGTGATTGACTATTCACCTTTTAAGTCCAGAATGATGGATGCAACACTAGCTATATTGTCAGCATTTCGTGATTGAGTATTCATCTTTTAAGTCCAGAATGATGGATGCAACACTAGCTATATTGTCAGCATTTCGTGATTGAGTATTCATCTTTTAAGTCCAGAATGATGGATGCAACACCAGCTATATTGTCAGCATTTCGTGATTGAGTATTCATCTTTTAAGTACAGAATGATGGATGCAACACTAGCTATATTGTCAGCATTTCGTGATTGACTATTCATCTTTTAAGTCCAGAATGATGGATGCAACACTAGCTATATTGTCATCATTTCGTGATTGAGTATTCATCTTTTAAGTCCAGAATGATGGATGCAACACTAGCTATATTGTCAGCATTTCGTGATTGACTATTCATCTTTTAAGTCCAGAATGATGGATGCAACACTAGCTATATTGTCAGCATTTCGTGATTGAGTATTCATCTTGTAAGTCCAGAATGATGGATGCAACACTAGCTATATTGTCAGCATTTCGTGATTGAGTATTCATCTTGTAAGTCCAGAATGATGGATGCAACACTAGCTATATTGTCAGCATTTCGTGATTGAGTATTCATCTTTTAAGCCCAGAATGATGGATGCAACACTAGCTATATTGTCAGCATTTCGTGATTGAGTATTCATCTTTTAAGTCCAGAATGATGGATGCAACACTAACTATATTGTCAGCATTTCGTGATTGACTATTCATCTTTTAAGTCCAGAATGATGGATGCAACACTAGCTATATTGTCAGCATTTCGTGATTGAGTAGTCATCTTTTAAGTCCAGAATGATGGATGCAACACTAGCTATATTGTCAGCATTTCGTGATTGACTATTCATCTTTTAAGTCCAGAATGATGGATGCAACACTAGCTATATTGTCAGCATTTCGTGATTGAGTATTCATTTCTACGTCCAGGATAATGGACGCGACACTGGCTAATCATGCAACATTGCTAGCGTTTCACGGCTTCATATTAATTCTGGAGGCAATAAAGGTGGATGTAACACTTTCTAGCTACCAGGTTATGTTAGCTTTGTTATGCACCCTAGAGGCCAGAATGATGGATGGCCAACCATGCACGATTGTTAGCTTTCTTTGGCTGGGTACTCTTTCAGGTAGCCAGGGTGATGGCTACAACATTGCTAACAAATGAAGTTTGTTAGCTATTTATAGCTACGAACTCATTCTGGAAGCTAGAATGGTGGATAAAACATTTACTAACGATGCAAAATTGATAGCTGTGTGTGGTTGGGTATTCTCTCCATAGGCAAGAATAATGGATGCAACATTTGCTAATCATGCAAAATTTATAGCTGTGTGTTGCTGGGTATTCTCTCTATAGGCTAGAATGATGGAAGCAACACTTGCTAACCACGCAAAATTGTTAATTTTGTGTTGTTGGGTATTCAAGAGACAACATTGCAGATATAGATGAATTTCAATCGAACGAAAGAAGCAGAGGAAGAAGGTTTCCCCAATCTATGGCCTATTCAGCGCCAGCGTTTTTTCCTGGGTTGCTGGTTCGTTAGAATATGTTTAATTCTCTCACTAGGCTCATCAGCAGTGTATTACTAATATAAGAATTCCTTTCTGAGCATGTACCATGTCATAGCTGATTTTAATTTCTTACTGCCTGTTTCAGTCGTTCTCCGAGAGTTTGATCTACAGAGCAACAGAGACCAGGTGCCTTAGAATAACTGCGGGGATAAACGCGAGAAGTAGAATTAGGAACGCGGAAATGAGAAGACTAGGTTTGAAACCAGTCATGCGTTTCATTAAACAACAGATTAAATGGTTTGGCCACCTCACAAGAATGGCCTGGTACCATCTGCCACATAGATCCACATTGAAGAAATATAATGGATACAGAGCAAGAGGAAGACCGTGTAAAAGATGGAGTGATGGTATCAGGAACAATTTTAGAGAAATGAATACGAACTTACAAAGATATTTAGGAAGAGCGCATAAAAATCGTTTCATCTCCCCTTAACACCTCACTGAGATAAATGGAAAAAGAGAAGAAGAAGAAGGTACTACCGTGTTTCCCCGAAAATAAGACAGGGTCTTATATTAATTTTAGCTTTAAATAATGCACTAGGGCTTATTTTCGGGGGATGTTTTTTTTTTTTTTTTTCCAGATACAAAAGTATACATTTATTCATTTACAAAATTTTACATTTATTCAAATACAGTCACAGATGATGTCTTCCAGTTCAGAAAATATTGGTTGCCAACCTTATCCACACCTGCGTTTCTTAGTAATTCCTTCTTCCACCTGTTGACTGAGGTTATCGTACTCTGCTCGCCATGTTTCAACATTCGGAGATCAAGCTTCTTGTCTTTGTAGAAAGCCGTAAGATTCTTGCCCCGGGAGCCTTCAACGATTCCTTTCTTGTAATTGACGGAATAGCTCTTTCTTTTTGTATTCATCTTGTCTGGGTGTCAAAATAATATTCCCTGACGTCTACCATTAAATCAAGTGTTAATTGAAGACTTACGAGACAGGTAAGGCAACAAAAATTATAAGATTTAAGAATGATGACACACACAAAAGCGACGAGAAATTGCTGGCGCCAAATTTTGCTTCTTTATTTAACAGGAGTGACGTTTGAATTATGAACCACATCCGTTCATTAGCAAATGCGCACCATGGCGTCTGTACTTTCGACTGGCCATTCGGCATCAAGTCTTTCATTCTAGCTGACAATCTTAACTAGGGCTTATTTTAAGGACAGGTCTTATATTAAAAGTATCCTGAACAATTCTGCTAGGGCTTATTATAGGGGAAACACGGTAGTGTTAAGTTCTTTTGACTCCCAAATACTTCCTAGTGCTACGAAATCTCCCTTCCCCATCTGTATACTTATTTTCTCTTTACCTGCTCACTGTCTGTTACATAAAATTGTTGCATGTACTTCTCACTACATTGTAATCAATCCCTTGTTGATTTTCTTAGCAATTTTATGTTCAGTAGTTTTCCATGACTTTCTGAACAATCAGTCGTCGTTTAAGTCAAACTTAATGCCACTCTCTACTCCATAATGATAGACCTGGGTAGGTAGAGGTTTCCTCCCTTGTTTTCGAGGTACGTAATGATAGTCACAGCTTCCGGATGTCAGTTCACACTGGAAGAGGAGGGACAAGCAGGTTGCAACCATCTGACCAGGGAAGGTAGTTTACGCGAAAGCTGGGGCATGTGAGGGCATTTAAATAAATATCAAGCAAACAGAACACGAATTCAGAACACACAATGTTACAATAACCAGCCAGCCAATATGGCGATCCATTGTCTAGAGAAATGCGGATGCCATGTGATACATATTATGACGTTAATAGTTCTGTTCGGTGTTTTGCTGAAGTTGTTCGCACGCTCACGCTCTCCTAAGAAGATGCGGATGAGGATTTGTAGGTTGGGCTATACAGGGTGACTTGGTGCGTTGGTTACTGCGACTTGTGGAGTTCTTAGACATCCTGTTTTGGAGTCAAAATATCCACAGACTGGAGCCACAATGTCCTGACATGAGGTTGTTACAATACGCTTTGAGTTTAACAGATTTATATTGACGTTGCCTGTAAACAGTGCTACCCCGCAATTGTGCACCAATTTGTGTCCTTCAGCGCGTATATTTTTGCTCAGCGCCAGAAGCAGACATAACGAAGAACTTTACCGGATCGTCAGAGTAGGTTGTGCGATAACTTGTAATGTTTATTGTTCACGAAAAGGAGTGTCGGTTATAGTTCGCCGCAATCTGCAGAGATTAGTTGTTCTGACCTAGTGCTAGCGGGCGCGTTAGCCTTGGCTAATAGGAAGCCGCGCTGATAACGTCACTAGCACCGTCGGACGAACGAACGAACGAACACACTTTATTTTCAAAAGGTTAAGAATTGGGCACGCAGGCCCGTCTGGCATTCTGCCCTTGTTATCTCTTTCCTTTCATACGTTATTTCATTCATACATATTTTATGAAGCTAATCTTACGATATTTCTGGAGTTTCTTACGTTATTTCTATTTCGTTATTATTGGACGGGGGATCGGATTATGCCATCGTCGTCTCGCTAAGTGAGCAACAAATTGGAGGCTTGTGCCTCCGGGCATTCAGGCCTACATAATGCAATGGCCCTGTCACATCACTGACACGTAATAGGAAACTGCTTGGGGTTGATGTTGACACAGTATAGTAACTGTCCTTGCTTTACCGCATCTTGTCATTAGATGTATGTCTTCTTGTTGATTAATAAGTCTTCTCATTAAATTAAAGAGTGTTGTTAATGGATTAAGAAGTATTGTCATTGGATTAATACGTCTGTTTGTTGGATTAAGACGTCTGGTCATTGGTTAAAGACGTCTGGTCATTGGATTAAGAACGTCTGATCATTGGATTAAGACATCAGGCCATTGGGTTAAGACGTCACGTCATTGGATAAAACGTCTGATCATTGGTTAAAGAGTCTGGTCATTGGATTAAGACTTCAGGTCATTGGATTAAGACGTCTGGTCATTGGAATGAGGAAAAAGGGAGGAGGCGCTGAAGATGATTGATAAGGACGAGGAGCGGCAGTTGTAGGAAGTGGCGACGATGGAGCAAAATAAGTTTCAAGTGAACAGACGGTAAAAAACACGAAAAAGACGAAGAAGCAGAAGAAAAAGAAGAAGAAGAGGAAGAGGAAGACAGTAGTAGTAGTAGTAGCAGCAGCAGCAGCAGTAAAAGTAATAGCAGTATCATTGTTATAAGTAGTGTTGCTGGCTCGTAATGGTGGTCGTGGTGGCTGCAGCAGCAGTATCAACAGCAAGTTTTATAGTAGTAGCAGCATCAGCAGTAGCAACAGTACGTATTCAAGTAGCAACATTATTGCAGTAAAAAAAAGTGAGCTTATTCACGATTTTATACCCCCCCCCCCCCCCCCCCCGCCCTCCAACTTGTCAGACCCTAAAATACTGCCCATACAGCTTCGATAAGTTCGCATTGTCGACACAGCACAACCGCGCCAGTCTGAAGGCACTCACACCAGACTATAACCACAGATGCCAGAAGTCGCTCTAGAGCCGAACGTTGCCACTGTATCTTCCGAGCTTTTCTTCAGGCGACTGTTTATTTGGGAAAACCCGCTGTAACTGGCAACAATTATAATGACAGAGGTTAAAGGGTGAAATGCCGGGGACTGAATGTATGATTTAGTTACTTCACGAAGGCACTAGATAATTTCCACTATTGGAAGTGTTTGTCAGAGAAATGGGGCTTCAGGTGGTTAAAAGTTAGCGCTATATAGAACCTATTTTGCTGTGTGACAATGAATCTTCGAATGTAAATGAACAAATTAGGGAGAACTTAGAAGCAACAGAGATGTGGTTCCTGTGACGAATGTTGCGAATTCCTTGTACTGCCAGAGCAACTGAAAGAGGCTAATGAAACTTAAACATTATATACACCGATAAGAAAGAGACAAACAGCTTTATTTGGTCATGTGATGAGAATAGTGGCATTGGAGAACATCGTGATGATTGGCAAGATCAAGGGGAAGAAAGGCCGAGTTATAAATAATATGGGAAATGAAGCTGGGTGGACTAAGATGGTGGCATGAAGGAATATCATCCGCAGAGTTGATCCAGAACACCAAACAGTGTAGTCTTTACTTCTAGTGCACCGACTGATTTGTGTGTGAGTTGAGTTGAGTTGAGTTAAGAACCGACATCACTGCACTCAGGACATTCCCATACGTGCTCAGTCCCCTCGTTCAACAGCCAGCGAAGAGTCATACTACTAATCTTTCCCACCGCTATCTGATTAAAAGTTCTCCTGGTCTTCCCTCTCAGTTTTGAGATTCTTCCAGAACCCCTGCCGATCCCCCACAATCTCATTCTTTCCACATACGGGTTCTCAATCTGTTCCTCCGCCTTCTCCACCTGGTCCCACAAGCGCACGACCACCTCCCCCTTGTCCATAGGCAATATACCACCAAGAGGTGCATTCCCTGCTAGCCTATCAGCCTGTTCATTCCCCCGTACACCCGCATGGCCATGGCAAAATATCCATACAATTCTCACAATCTGTGACCTCTGAAGCGACTTTTTGTGTGAGAATTATCCTTCCCTATTATCAATGTCCCACGCCATCGGGTGAACTCACTTCGACTTCTGAGGTACTTGTAATTCCCAAGTCAAGGACGAGAAGTCCAGAGAAGCTAATCCATATGCAATAATCAGTCCAGTACACTAGAAGTAATATCATAAGAGTTCAAAGCCAACCGCCCCCCCCCCCCCCAAATAAAAAACCACCCCCTCCCCCAAATAATGTCAAGGATAAATATTTCAAACGGACGCGGCCGCACGTACTCAAATTTCACAGGCCTGCTACCTCGGCGGAGTAAATCCAAGAACACGTTTAGACTTAAAAATAAAATCCCCATAAGGCCTACACTCCATTCCCAAGCAACCACGCAGCCCAACACTGATTCCGCCATTAAGTGTTACCAACTGCAACTAATACGCAGTTCCGTCCACATCTGCAACATGTTCACACACTCCTGCTGCCGTTGCTGTCATTTCCCGACATCAGCTCATCAAAGAGTGTGGAGGGGAGACGGAGGATATATTTCCTGTGCGCTCTTAGACTGAAGAGCTCTCACACAGTCAAGTGTTCTCCTTTGGTTCAAACCACGGCGAGAATCGAGAGTAGAGCCCTCTTGTATACAATAACAATTAGAACTTCCGGGTTGCTATTGCGTAAACACTGTGGGCATGAGAAGCACTTGAGGCCACCACTCAGACAAAATAACTGGATGGGGATCTGTAATTGTTTGGTTGCCTACTGGTGAGGGCGTTCCGGCAGCCCCTGGGGTCATCAAAGAAACGAGATGGCCTCATTTCTTACGTAAATAAGTAAGGACACGTAAAGGACTCCTGTACGCGCCTGGAGACGTATGGTGCGAGACTCATATTTTGTAGACCTGTGGGCGCGGGGTGGGAGGGGTGGGGTCGAAACCTTGCCAGCCGGTCGTGTAGGTCCGAGTGCCCGTGTTTTTGTCTCTGTCTGTCTTGTCTGCTTGCTTGATTGTCTGTCTGTTTCTATGTCTGTGTGTCAGTCTTTATCTGTCGATTTGCTGTTTCGTTTAATCCTCCTCCTCCTACTACTCTCTCTCTCTCTCTCTCTCTCTCTCTCTCTCTCTCTCTCTCTCTCTCTCTCTCTCTCTCTCTCTCTCTCTCTCTCTCCCCAGCACTTATCAATACGACTTTATCATCAATCATTGCTACGATTCACACTTACAGCAAACCATTTTCCGAGCAACATAACGATGGCTAAAATGCATACAGCAGACCTACTAGAAGCTGTAATAATCATCAGTCTTGATCATAAACCCAAGGAAAGCGGCTGAGAGCACTCGCAGACAATTACAGTGCTAGGTTCCGCAGATGTGCTGCATGTTTATGCCGTCATTCTCCCTGGTTATGTGGTTTTCCTGGTTAATTGCGAGGTGCATGCAAGTGGTTTCTGGTTGTGGCATGTAGGGTACATACTACATATGTATGTGTGTATGTGTATGAGTGTATCCGTACGTACATACGGACGGACAGGGGATGCCCATACACCGGTCTGTCTGTCTCTGTCTGTCTATCTGTCTGTCTATCTGTCTGTCTGTCTGTCTGTCTGTCTGTCTGTCTGTCTGTCTGTGTCTGTCTGTCTGTGTCTGTCTGTCTGTCTGTCTGTCTGTGTCTGTCTGTCTGTCTGTCTGTCTGTCTGTCTGTCTCGGTGTTCGCCTATCTGACCTTGCCCCTTCCTCCACCACTTTTCTTTATTACGCAGATCGTGTATCAATCAGTGAATACATTTGTTTGTCGGCTGTATATTGTATGAGAAGAAGGACATAAGACAGTGTTGTGATCAGCCTCAGCAAGTTAATGATTTACTAAGCAACTATTTCAGTAGTCTGCCATTGCTGTCTGAATGGCGTCTGAATTTACATCCCCTAGTCAAGGACGATAAGTCAGCATTTTAGTCCAATTAAATTATTCACTTTAAATGTTGAGGAAAGAAAGTGCGATAGGAGTAAACTATAATTGAACAAAAAAATTTCAAATAACTTGCATACGATAAGCAAAATGCTCACAAAGTAGCGAGCAAGTCAAGTTAGGAAAATTAAGAAAGTTAAGCACTCCAGAGCACACGAACGGACACATACATACACACAAGCGCGCACGCATGTGCGCTACATTATACCACATATTGTACTATGTACTGTAACATACATGAGGATTTCATGAAACGCGCGTCAAGTCCACCAAGGATACAGATATGTAGCTGTGATAGTTTCATGTAGAGTTTCTTCGTGTAATTGTATTGATGTGTGTTTGTTGTTTGTGTGCTGTCTAAGGCTTTGGCCGCAAGGTTCATTGTGTTACCTGTGATGGGTGTTCTAGTCAAGCTTACCTCGTTGTTTGATGATTCATTCATTGTACAATCATGCGGAATGATACTATTCAGTACCACCCATCGGGCGCTGGAACGTCTACCCTTCCTCCCCACAACGCTTGACGGCAAACGTGGAAGACGATGATAATTATAACGATGATGATGAGGATGATTCATCACAGTAGAATTAGACAACGAATATTTTTTTAAAATTTTGTTAATACTTAAATGTAACCATTTCGGAACTGAAAAAACAAAAAAGCCTAACAGTCACGACAATACATCGTGTACGGGATTCCGTTAGCTTATTTTCCATTAAAATTATCGATTTCGTATGTAATGCAAACATGACATAGTTGCTTAGATTAAACCTGCGATAGGAGAACCGACAACAGGTTGTGGTATAATTTATGCTCTTAATCCATTGTCATTATCATCATCATTATGTGCCATGGCGAACACAGACCTGATAGTAGACAACGGTCGTCGTGTGAGATGGCGAATTACGACAGCCGACGCTTATTGACACGGCGCAAGATGATGACACCCACTGTGGCGTAGTGGCTAGACGTTTGGATGTCGGCCCGGTGGTTGTGGGTTCGAACCCGCATCGGGGTGGAACTGTAAAATTGACTTGGGGCTCCAGGTTGTCACTGCTTAAAACGGTACCAAGAAATGTCTTGGGGAAATAAAGGCGGTGGGCACGATGTTTATATCACCCACCGACTGTCGAACGGTGTTGTAAAACCATGGGTGCAGCACCATGTACCCAGTGCATATAAGGCGTGTAGTATAGTCCTTTACTTGTTGCCTACAATAACATGTTGATGTGTTAGCTTCATCTGTGTTATCTTACAATTATCTTCACGGTTGTATGACTGTCTCACACAAATGCGGTTTCATAGAAGAATAATGAAAACACAGTGGGCTGACTGAAAGAGTAGTGATGACATCTTGAGAGAAGTTCTCTCACAAAGAGAACTGGTTACTCACATCAGAAGAAGACAGTCCAAATTCTTGTGGATGTCATGAGAAGATGAAAGCTGGATTATGTCGTTACAACAGGAAAACTGGAGTGGAAGAGAGCAAGTGAGACAATACTGGACAGGTTCACATCATGGCATGGAGGGACATCAGTATTAGAAATGATTGGAGGCACGTGAGACAGAAGACTGTATATAGACATGATCACCAACGCCACGCGGCATGGACTATAAGAAGATTTGCAGCACAAGAGACAGAACACTGTGGACAGACATGATCACCAAAGCCGCACGGCATGGATTATAAGAAAATTGCCAGTACACGAGACAGAAGGCTGTGGACAGACATGATCACAAAGAAGGACATTGTTAAAGCTTTACTGCAGTTCTACCAATTTCGTTTCTCATACCCATTTATAAATTTTCCAGATATACTAACGCGTTACATTATTCAGATGGACTTGTCAGTTATGCAATTCTGTCTTGATTGTATCACGATTTTATTAAGTGTTTTATGTATAACTTCACACTTGTTTGCGCTGTCACACATACTAGACCAGTGGTGTACGATTTGCTTCATTCTTAATCCTTGTTGTATAAGATTTGTTACATCGTAAACGCCTTGGTATAAGATTTATTACACCCTAAAAGCATTGGTATGAGATTTATTACTCTAGAAAATCATGTGACGTTAGATTTTTTACAATGTAAACCATTGTGGAAATTATGGAATGGGACAGACAGAACTACAAAAATTAGATATTTAAGAGCATGCATCCTTTCCATTGCAACATACGCCTGTGAGACCTGGACACTTACTAAACAAGCTGAGCAGCCTTTGAATATAAATGTTATAGACGAGTTCTAAGAATATCTTGGGTAAAGAAAAGAACAAATGCACCAGTACTTCAAGAGCTGAATATTGAAGAAGGCTGGCAATTAAAAACGATAAAACAAAGAAAATTGAAATATTGTGGTCACTTGAAACGTCACGAAAGTTTGGAGAGAACAATAATTGAGGGGTATATGCCTGGGAAGAGAGGAAGAGGAAGGCCAAAGAGAAGATGGGTGCAGGATGTGGCGGATGATCTCCAGATGGGTGTATCGGACTCGGGACATCTTGGTTATGATCGAGAGGTTTTCCGGAAGGTTGTTATGGGAGCGAGGTTCTGCAAAGGACATGCTACTGAATGAATGAATGAATGAATGAAACCATTGTGGCATCAAATTTGTTACGATGTAAACCTCTTGGTATAAACTCCGGTGGTATAAGATTTGTTACACTGGACCACTGTGGCATAAGCAATATAAAATAACACAAAGTAATGCAGCTTTACAGAAAAGAATACGTAAAGCTGCATTACTTTGTGTTATTTTATACTGTTCACATTTCCTAGCTTTACCGCAGTTCCACGAAATTTATTCAATTTGTGGCATACAATTTGGTACATTGTGGAATAAGACCTGTTACACCGTAAACCCCCTGGGATAAGGTTATTTACGCTATAAACTCCTGTGACAAAAACCATTTTCGCATAAGATGTGTTACATTGGCAAACAACTGTGGCAAAAGATTTGTTATTTTACTAACGATGAGAGACCTAACCACTGTTTCCACTGTGATGAAGCAGGTCGAGGACTCACACTTTGTTGTACGAGACTATACGAGACTGTACGAGACTATACGAGACTGTACGAGACTATATGAGACTACGAGACTGTAGGAGTGTCACGGTAATTTTCCATAATGATGGTAGACAATCAGACTTCTCGTCCTTGATTTTAGGACGTAAAATACAAGTATCTCTGAAGTCGGAGTTGCTTCATTTTCTGGCGAGGAACACTGGTAAAAGGGAAAGCTAGCCCACTCGCAAAGATCAGTCTAGCTTGGACTCCGCTGGAGTTCAGTGCGAGCGAAAAAACCATCCAAACATACAAACACAATATAACATGCATGGTCTAGTCAACACATTAACACCATACAACAGTAATATTTAATTCAGGCTCACAACCACGATGTGAAAGACATAGTCTAGTCACAGCATACGAGGGGGCTTCAAATGAAAACCGTAAGTGTGCGTGCACGCGCGCGCGCATGTGTGTGTGAATATATTCTGAATAAGTAAAGAACGAATGTATCATTTATCTATGTAGTCACTACCGTTTTGAATGCAAGTCCTCAAGCGGCGAAAGAGTGTTTCGATTCCTGTAGAAAAAAAAAATATGCATTTGGTCGTGGTGTAAGCATTCATGTACCTCTTCACCGGACTGCACAGTTTTGAAACTTCCTACTCCACTTTCACACTTGCTGATAGGCATGTATCACACTACTGGACCTTCATTCGCCGATGAATTTCTAAAGGTGTTACTCTTTCACTGATTTGTGTTTTTAAAATCGGTTAACAGAACGCTGCTCCTCTTTGGTGCATGTCAAACTTGGAGCGGCCATCTTTAATCTATTCTTATGACATCACCGTGTTCGTCTGCACTGTGATATCTTGTGCTTAACCCTCTTGACATCCTTACAAGAAATATTGACAGGCTACAAGACAATGACATGGTTATTGTAATTTCTATCCAACTTTTCAGGTGTTGATTTGAAGGCCCCTCGTATAAACACCATACAAAAGTAATATTTAATTCAGAAACACAAACTTAGTGTGAAAGACGCCATAAATTTCAAAATTCAGACCTACAAAATGTAAAGACTCTATCACATCACATCATAGACCCATATAAATATCCGGCGTCGGGACCTTTTTGTGTGTCGTAAGATTTGTTACGTTATAAATCTAGGCATTAGAAGGCCGGGGTGGCAGAATAGATAAGGGCGCTTGCTCTTAAACTGCCGGTGTGCTGATGCCGAGCTGGCGGTTTCAACCCCTACACCGGTCAGTTGGACTAAAATGACTTTTCATTCTTGACTTGGGGAAGTAAATTACAAGTACATCGGAAGTCATGATGGGTTGGCGAGAGACACTAGTAATAAGGAAAGCTAATCCACACGCAAACATCAGTCCAGTACCCCTAGAAGTTGTTGCATAACGACCACTACGCTTGAGCTCAAAACGAGCGAACGAATAAAAAAATCGGCGAATGAATATATTTGATATTCCCATTAACGATGTCATCTCGAGAATTTATTACGCAGCAGGAGGTAGTTCGTGTTTATGTCAAGATTAAGACCGAAATAGCCACTAATTGGCATGCATGGACAAAGTGTAATCATTTTGCTTGATTCCAGGACCTGATGTAAGACTGCACGTGTGGCATATTTGTTGGAGCCAAGCCAGTCCTGTCACCTTAACTTGTTGAGCCGGTGCGATGATGTTAGGAGCATGGGCTCTTATTTTTCTAATGAGTCGGTGGAAACGGTAATATAGCTGGGTTGTCTGAAGTAGGGAAGCGAGAGAATACCGGGACTCAGGAATGCAACGATGCATGTCGCCAGCTGCCAGAATAACTAACAACTATTGCCTGGAAAAAGGCTAATGAAAGTTATTGTATTAGAAAAGGCAAAAGGACCAACTTCATTGCGCCGGGTTTTGTACTACATTGTACGGTCTCTTTCTGCAGATTAGTCTGCTGATAGCGCGGCACAGAACACGAATTCAGTAGTTCCAGCGATGAAGTAGTTAATAAATAAATACATCCTCTCCTTAGATGCGGAGTTCGTGCACTGAGCTGAGATTCTCCAAACTCAGGCTTGAGTTAGAAGTAGAACGGAGCACTTAATGGGTTACACCCATGTGCCATGATGTTGATCCGTCGACTAAACTAAACCAAACCAAACTAAACTAAAGTATAAATAAATACACGCGTATTGTTTCTCTCATGTACGTAGGGGAAACAATTAGAGACTAGAGGACGAACTAGACAACATAAAAATTGAAAGCTATAATTATGGACAGGTATTCGAACCTGTCACCTTCACACGACGACAGCGCCATGCTGCAGGAACAAGTGTACTTCAAGGTTTGACTAAATAAGGACATTCAATACAACTAACTATATGCAGGCGACAAGCATCGATTTTTCGTCATGTTATGAGAAGAGAGGCAGTGGGGGAAAATAGTGACAACTGGAAAGATCAGTGGGGCAAGAGGCAGAGGCGGACAGAAATAAATTATGCTGGGTGGATCGAGACGGTGGCATGGGGGATATCATCAGCACGCAGAACACAGAAAACATAGATCTGTGGAGAGACATGACCGCCTACGCCAGTTGGCAAGGCACATGATGATGATGATGATGATGTTCCTCTTGGGGACTTAGATTAGGACTCATACATCGTAGATATGTTGCTGCTGTTGTAGTAAAAATATGTCTTGTATGACTTAAATAATTGATGAGTTGACTTGGGTACTGACTGTCAACAATAACTGTGGGGAATTACTATGATTCTCTTGCAGTCGCACAATGTGGACAATGTGCAGACTCCCGCTGCCTTTATGACATCGGGGAGCATGATGGAACATCCCTTCGTTATGTGCTGTCTCGGTGACCAAAATCAAGAGAGCAAGAGCAGTTCAGAACTAGCAGACTTAGGAGCAACACTCCATAGACTACTTCAAATATAAAGGGAAGAAATGGAATCAGATAGGCCATTGCGCATCCTCCAAAAGCCTGTAAATGTTCGATACCCATACGTTTTTTTGTTTACATTTTTAGTTGTAACTTTATTTTCTAATTTAGTTTCGTTTAGATCTGGTTGTGGTGTTCCTGAAGACGATCACTAAGATTGAAAAAGGTGCCGTGTTGTGGTTTAGCTTATGTTTACTTTATGTTAATTCGGTGTTATTATTATTGTTATATTCCTCATTATGATAACATGGTTAGAGTTCGTTGTAAGGAATGTACACTCTCTGTGTGCTTATTATCTCTCACTTTGTCGCAGTAGAAATACGTACCAAACTGTTTTCATCTCCTAATATACCAGAGCCGGTTCGTGGCTTAGAGGTTATGACTTTTCTCCGTAATCTCGTATACTCTCGTCGGTAACGTGATGACGGTGAGAATCAGCAGTGGTTCGAATCGCATCGGTAACTTACGGGGTATGTGAGCCGGCCGCTCAGAAAGCAATGGCAAACTACTGAGCGTAATCTTGCCAAGAAATCAATATACAGCTGAAAGATGCTGGTGTTGACAGCGATGTCCTGTAAAGGATATGCAAAAAACAAAAATAATATATATACCAGAGCCAGCATTACGGATGTGTTTGTGTGTGTTTGGTGCTTAACCTATCCTTAGTTAACGTACCAGTCTGAGATCTACGGTAAAATTTAACGTTAACAGTTTTCAGAAAATAAACAGAATTATAATCACTGTTTTTCTCGACAACCTGCGCGGTGACGAAAGTGTTACGAACGAAATTCATAATCTAATAATAATAATAATAATTATATATATATATATATATATATATATATATATATATATATATATATATATATATATATATATATATATATATATATATATCGCATAACTATAATACCGCGTTGACAGTTGGAAATAGATCGCCTCGCTCTGGTTTTCATTCGATAATATGATTGCTAGTCGTTCAAAAATGAATGGCAAACTACTGAACGTAAACTTTCCGAAAAATCATAAACAGCCAAAAAATGCTGGGGCTTACTGCGACATTCTGTAAAGGGCATTAACAAACTTGTTGTGTAACTTTTTCTCATCAAGTCATAGAAACCATAAACGCGTTAGCAAAAACAAGAAAATGACTAATGGTGAAACAGGTTGAAACCATCTGACTACAGCTAAAACATAACTAACGAGCTGTGTCTAACGAAGCGACCAGACTGAAGGAATTGGGCGGGAAATAAATGGGTCACACACGAGACATATGCGATAGGGCGGCCATTTGTGACATGGCTGACGTGATTGTCGTCTGACGTTGGGAAAGTGGTAGATTTTTCTAATCTCCTCTAGGACATTAACATCTAAAATTAAATTCGAATTGGAACGAAGAACTGTAGGAGCGCACGTGCGGAAGTTTAGAGATTTAAAACAGTAGGCTATAATGGTCGCCGTCGTGGCAAAGAAAGTTTCAGAATTAGAAATGAAAGATTATTGGTTGCTCGTATGGTTCTGTTACAACTAAAAGAAAGAAACATCTTTCGTTGGTTATGTGATAAGAATAGAGGCATTGGAGAAACATCGTGATAACTGTAAATACCAAGGGAAAGAGAGGCAGGTGCAGACCAAGAGAAATTATGCTGTGTTGACTGTGATGATGGCTTGGAGGAATATCTGCAGCAGAGTTAATCCAGACCGCCAAGGACCGAGATCTGTGAAGAGACATGAACGTCTACGCCAGCCGGCAAGGTACATTATGAAGCCTTTCGGTCTGCACCACACAAGCTTTACAAACATAATTGTTGAGACCTCGGCGTCTAAAAGCATCTAACCACAACGCAACCGCTGTCTGAAATAACGCATACCGACGCAATAATCGTGAACTTAGTACACCTGCCCATTGTCACGAATCTTGGATAACTGCGATGAATACATCACCGACAAAAACCATAGCGGCACAATAATCGTGAACTTAGCCCCTCTGTCTGTTTCCACGAATATCCTTGGCCACTGTCCCGACATATGCGCATGTTTTTATAACATCCAACGGCAGCATAGACAGACACTCTAATAAAATGCATCTGTTGAGAATTGTGAAACGGACGAGGGACAGAAATAGGTAATCTCTTCGGTATGGCTCATGCTGCAGGAATGTTGGAACGGCGACTGCTGTTCGTGTTTCCTTTTGATGTTAATTTTTGTTCTGTGGAGCAGGTTACGCTGTAGTCTCTCATGTGGGAAGAACGTTGTCCGCGTCTCAAATGAAGTGTGTGATAAGCTTGTTATTGTTGTTTTTATTGTTGTAGATGTTGTGTATAGGCGTGTAAAGGCCATCAGATCGACTTCGTTGCACTTGATGTTATCTGATATGGCCCAGTCTCTTCCAGCAGAGCGGTCTAATGAAAGCGTGGAACAGTGCACGAACTCGGTAGCTACAGCGGCGACCCATGGGGGTCTCCGAAAAAGCTGCACTCGTGATCCGAATGACGTAGTCCTGACCTGAACCCTCGACCATCGGAGCTGAGGTTAGCGGCGTCTGTCTGTCTGTCTGTCTGTCTGTCTCTCTGCCTGTATGTTTGCCTGTCGGTAGGTAGGTATGTTTATCCATCTCCCTTCTCCGTCAGTCTGCTTGCTTGTCTGTGACTATAATCTCTATTCCTGCCTGCTTGTCTGTCTCTCTGTCTGACTCTCTGTCTGACTCCCTGTCTGTCTCTCTGTCTGTCTCTCTGTCTGTCTCTCTGTCTGTCTCTCTGTCTGACTCTCTGTCTGTCTCTCTGTCTGACTCTCTGTCTGTCTCTCTGTCTGTCTAAGCATCCATTGTCTGTCTGTCTGTATTTGTATCTATCTCCCTTCATCCGTCGGTCCGCTTGTCTGACTGTGACTATGATTTTTATTCCAGCCTGCCTTTCAGTTTCTCTTTCAGCCCGCCCCTCTGTCCGTCCCTCTATCCGTCCGTCCCTCTATCCGTCCGTCCCTCCATCCATCTGTCTGTCTGTATGCTACAACCGACTCCCAACTGTCACCTTGAGAAAGCGCGACATGGCAGAAATTCTCCCGCGTCCTATGTCTGTCCCCTTCTTGACAAGCTGCATTCTTTCCCCTTGTCGCAGTTGTCTCCCTCGGCTTGTCCGACATTGTTGGCAATTAGCCCCTGCCCGGTTCCCAAACTGCCAAGGCGACGCCCGCTTCTAGTTCACAACTGAAGATTCAGTCCAGAATTTACAGTCATTTCCTCATGTATGTGGTCGCGATGGCACAGTGGCTTTCACGTTTTCCCGCCTGTATGGAGTTCATGTGTTTGTATTCTCTTCTAGAAAGGCAAGTAAAATATTTCGGCCACTGTAAAAAGCATAAGACTCTTATAAAACCATACTGGAGGGTAAGGTTGAGGGCAAGCGAGCAAGAGGTAGACAGCGATACAGGTGGAAAAATAACATTAAGAGATGAATTAATAACAATCTGACAGAATGTACAGTCAAGGCTAGAAACAGAGAGTGTAGGTGATCCATTGCAACCAACCTTCAGTGTAGAGACGGCACATGATTGATTGATCCCCTTCGACATGGGGATTTTTACCTGGGTTCCTGGGTCGACCCAGCCTGCTGTACTACGTCACATGCCATATTTGAAATTTAACATCCTGGCGCTTAAACTTCTTGTGCGCTGAGGGCCGGGCAGTGGGTTCACTCCACACTCAGGTCGTTGAACTTCGACGTTGACTTCTTGTTCAGAATGCTATAGCCAGCTACTGGAAGTCAACTTGCCTAGAACAATCAACCTGGGGTTGGTGGTGACGTCCTGTCGAGGCCACGCAAAATTGTATGTTGTTTTGGGAGTCACGGTGACCGAGTGTTTAGTACTCTTGCTGTCTAAGGCAGTGGTTGTTGATCAGTCCACAAAAGCGGCCGTATTACTTTCCAACTACGAGTTCGGCTCTGGTGTCCGCCCTGTTTCTTTGTTGTTGTTGGTGGTAGGTAGTTATGGTAGCGGTTGTGGTGGTGGCAGTAGTAGTGGTGATGGTGATAGTGGTGGTGGTAGTGGTGGTGTTAGTGCTAGTGGTGGTGTTAGTGGTAGTGGTGATGGTAGTGGTAGTGATAGTAATGCTGGTGGTTGTGATAGTGGTGGTGGTAATGGTGAATGGTGGTAATGGTAGTAGTTGTAGTGGTAGTGGTGGTGGTAGTAGTGGTGGTCGTAGTAGTGATGGTGATAGTGGTGGTGGTGGTGATAGTGGTGGTAATGGTGGTGGTAGTAGTGGTGGTGGTAGTAGTGATGGTGGTAGTGTTGATTGTAGTGCTGGTGGTGGTAATGATAGTTATAGTAGTGGTGGTGCTAGTGGTAATTATGGTAGTGGTAGTTATGGTATTGCTGGTGGTAGTGATGGTGCTAGAAGTGGTGGTGGTAGTAATGGTGGTGGTTGTGATAGTAGTGGTGGTAGTAGTGATGGTGGTAGTAGTGGTAGTGGAATATATATTCCTGATACAAAATTCTACATTTATTCAAATACAGTCATGTCATCTTCTTCTGGAACATTATCATAACTCTCCAGATCCCGAATTCCGACCTGAATTTCTTGGGACTCCATATCCAGTAGAGCCATTGGTTTCGTCTCTCACATGTCCAGCAATAAAACTTTCCACAAATGAGCATTTCTTGTCCATGTAGCCTGCTCGTAGTGCATCGGTAACTTTATTTCACACCAGTGACTTCTTGAATGATGAATCACATCTGTTCATTATCAAGTGCGCACCAATGACGTCTGTTTCCCGACTGGCGATTCGACAACAAGTCTCTCATTCTAGCTGCTGATTTTAATTAGTGCTTATTTTAGGGGTAGGTCTTATAGTGAAAAAAATTTTTAAAGTTGCATGTCCTTCACAGGACGTAGCAGTCAACCCCAGCATTTTCGCTGTTCGTGATTCCTGGGCAAATTTTACGTTCAGTAGTTTGCCATTGACGACATTTCTGAACGACCGGCTACTGTACCTTTTTCGGAAAAAAAAAAAAATCACCGCTGTTTCGAACCCGGGTATACAGGCTCACAATCCGTGTTCGCAAGCCCTTAGCCACAGAGACTCTCATATTTGACAAATTAACTGTCAGATCAATTACTGCCGGGTATCAGATTTCACGTATTTCTGCTTTTTAACCCCAGATGTACCGGTGTGTGGTGAAGTGTGCAAGCCAACAATCTGTTTTCTGGTTTGTTTGTTTGTTTGTTTGTTTTTTAATAGAAAAGCATCCTGAAAAATCCTGCTAGGGCTTATTATAGGGGTAAGTATTATTTTTTGGGAAACACAGTATATCCCAAAATCATGCCCTATATAAAATTAAAACGTCTGGGAACCGTTGAGCTGTAATGTAGCACTAATCCCCCAGAGGTTTGTTGTCGGGGCGGTATGAAATTTGTGCCGTCACCGTGTCCGGGTTTTCCCTGTATCTCCTGTCATATGTAAGGGAGTCTATTGCTAATGCGTAACCGGTGTTCATTTAATCTTTTCTTCCTTAACAAGATAAGCTAGATCGAGTGTCTTCAAACTGCTGTCTCGAACCCTCATCATCATGTGCCATGCCCATAAGCGTTGAGAGGGGGAGGGGAGAGTCATGTTTCGCCATCTCGCACGATCACCAGTCGTAGATCAGCTCTGTATTCTTGTCTCGACCACGCCATGTGGTCAAGCCATCCATATATTGACTTCTCTGCCCTCCTCTTTTTTTTCTCTCTCTCGCCCCCGCCCCCCTAATTTTGCCAGTTGTCACCAAGTTCTCTAATGTATTTCTTCTCATAACGTGCCCTAAACAATTTCGACTGTCTGCGTCTAATTTCTCTAATCAATTTACGGTTTCCATTTGCTTCAGGTGCCTAATAAGATGTGTCGCACTGAAATAGAAAGATGAACAACAAGCAGAATAAACAACAATGTTACATCATTACATTTTCACGGGTGGTCTTAAATTAGTTCTCCGCGTGTGTGGCATGCCCTCTCATATTTGACAAATCAACTGTCAGATCAATTACTACCCCGGGTATCGGATTTCACGTATTTCTGCTGTTTAACCCCAGATGTACCGTCACGAGGTGAAGCGTGAGAGCCAACCATCTGTTTTCTGTTATTTATTTATTTTTTAACATTTGAATGAGTTATTGTTGTAATTGTTGTTGTTGTCGTCGTCGTCGTCGTCGTTCTTCTTCTTCTTCTTCTTCTTCGTCTTCTTCTTCTTCTTCTTCTTCTTCTTCTTCTTCTTCTTCTTCTTCTTCTTCTTCTCTCCACCCTCTCCTCCTCCTTCTTATCCATCTCCTCCTCCTACTTCTCTTCCTTCTCCTCCTCCACTTCCTCCTCCTCCCTCCTCTACCTTCTTCTTCTTCTTCTTCTTCTTCTTCTTCTTCTTCTTCTTCTTCTTCTTCTTCTTCTTCTTCTTCTTCTCCTCCTCTTTCCCCTCCACCTCCTGCTCCTTCTTCTTTTCCACCTCCTCCTACTCATCCTCTTTCTCCTCCTCTTCCATTTACTCCTCCCTCCTCCTCATCCTCTTTCTTCTGCACCTCCACCTCCTCCTTCTTCTCCACCTCATCCTCCTTCTCCACCTCATCCTCCTTCTCCACCTCATCCTCCTTCTCCACCTCATCCTCCTACTCATCCTCCTACTCATCCTCCTCCTCCTCGTCCTCCTCCTTGTCCTCCTCCTCCTAGTCCTTCTCCTCCTCGTCCTCCTCTTCGTCCTCCTCCTCCTCCTAGTCCTCCTCGTCCTCGTCCTTCTCCTCGTCCTCGTCCTCGTCCTCCTTCTCCTCCTCCTCCTCTTTCTTCTTCTTCTTCTTCTTCTTCTTCTTCTTCTTCAAATTGAAGGAAAATTATCAAAGCAGTGCCAGGTTGGGAAGAGATATAGAACATTTTAGGGTAGTCCGGTTGTGCGCTGTGAGGCACTGCTGTTTCTTTAGTGAGGAACGTTGTGTCCGCACATTGTTATGCTACAGTATCCATTGTGCCGGCCATAAATTAGCGCGATTTGTTCATGAAGGTACCACCATATGCTATCTGAAGCAAAGCAAATGTTTCTGAGCCTTATTTCTTGAGCAAACCACAAAATACGACAACGTAAGTCCTGTTTAAAAAAAAGTCGCTTAAAAGTCGACAGGCGTCGACTTCATTACACACGGTTTTTATCCCATATGGCTCAGTCTCTTTCCTCAGCGCAGAAAGCGTCCCACAAAGCACGAACTCCATAGCTCCAGCGACGACACACCAGGAGTCTCCGAAAAAGTGCACTCGTGAACCGAAGGACGCCGCCCGGAATCGAACCCACAACCTTCGGAGCCCGAGTCAGAAGGTTTGACCACTTCGCCACGGAGACTCCCTTTAAGTACGTTCTTTAGTCAAGCCCATCTTTAACTCCGACTTAGCTACGTGTATAACACACTAACTATCAAGCCTCTGTCGTTTCGGTTCACGAGTAGAAGAGAAGACATATCAGCAATATTCCATAGTCGAGGCTTCGACAGAGGTTTAGGACCTTTTATAGGATCTTTTCTATACACCTTAAGGCGTGTCGGCTAAATGGTGCTAGTGGTTCTCAACCGGTGTGGAATTTCCCCCTATGGGGAAATTTTAGGGTTTCCAGGGGGTAATGAAGATTATTTCAAGATCGCGTTAATACAAGAACCGATTGCTTGATATCGTTTTTCCCTCCATACTTTACAGTTCTGTACTTCTCGCCCTTCTGAAATTAATTTTATAACGTAAGTAGACACGCAAATCACGTTTTATGTAGACATCTAGACTTGCTCTAGTATGTGTTATTAAATTTAGCTTCAATTTTTACGTATACTGTACAGGGGCGGGGGAATTTATAGTGAGGAAATACGAAAGGGGGGGGGGTGACATTCTAAACATATGGTGAAGGGGTGTATGGGCCAAAAACGGTTGAGAACCACTGGTATAGGCGAATCTGCAATCGAGACGTGAACGAACGAACAAACTTTTATGTCCAAAGGGATAGGAATTGGGCACGTAAGCCCGTCTAACATTCTGCCCTTCTATCACTCTCTTTCATACATTATTTCATCCATACATGAAAAAAACAAACAGAGAGAGAGAGAGAGAGAGGGGAGAGAGAGAGAGAGAGAGAGAGAGAGAGAGAGAGAGAGAGAGAGAGAGAGAGAGAGAGAGAGAGAGAGAGAGAGAGAGAGAGAGAGAGAGATTTAACCTCAAGAGAAACTATTAAGCAGTTGATGAGTTAAGGGAGGTCAAGACCTGCACCACTCACGGGCCGGTTATCTCCAGGCAGGGTTAGATGGTTAAGTGACACGCCCTAAATCATTTGTGTTTCCATGGAAACTGAATCACATAACTACTGCACAATTGTGGGGCGTGGCTCAGTACCGGGTAAAGGTTAAGTGAGAATTTTAAAACAAATAATTTAAGCCTGTTCTATTCCCGGCTTTATGTGCAATTCATCCTTGTCATTGGAAGTTTGGGGAGAAAAGATATGTTTATTCATCATCGCCATAAGCATCATGTGCCGATAAGCGTGGGCGGTCATGTTTCGCCATCTCACACGATCGCCAGAGTCGTGGATCAGCTCTGTGTTCTTGTCTCGACCATACCACGTGGCCAAGCCATCCATTCTTCTCTGTCTTCACCTTGTTCTTTTCCCATAAAGTTTGCTAGTTGTCACGACGTTCTTCAATGTATTTCTTCTCATAACGTGTCCAAAAATTGTGACTGTCTACGTCTAATTTCTCTAATCAGTTTACAGTTTTCATTTATTTCTTATAGGATTTGGTCATTAATGTTTCCATCTGCCCATGGTGTTCTCTGACTTTTGGTGTTAATTAAGTGTTGCTTAAAAACCGCTCTGTGGAGAAGGGGTTACGAAACACAGCTGCGGGAGATTTGGAAGCAGACTGCCTTGCATTGGTTTCAGTACAATGGTATGGGTGCCGGTCGTTCAGAAAGCAGTGCCAAACTACTGAACGTACACTTATCTAGGAATCACAAACAGCCAAAAAGATGTCGAGACTGACTGCTACGTCATGTAAAGGATATGCAAATAACTTTTACAAACGAAGTCTGTAAAGTGGATTCTTGTTGAGCTCGTTGATTCTGTCTTAGAAACTTGAGTTGAGTTGAGCTGGGCTTAGTTGAGTTGAGTTGAGGTGAGTCAAGTTGAGTTGAGGTGAGGTGAGTTAAGTTGAGTTGAGGTGAGTTGAGTTGAGCTGAGGTGAGTTAAATTGAGTTGAAGTGAGCTATGTTGAGTTGAGGTGAGCTGAGGTGAGTTAAGTTGAGTTAAGGTGAGTTAAGTTGAGTTGAGGTCAGCTAAGTCAAGAACCGCCATTACAGCATTATGGACATTCCCATACGTGCTCCGTTCTCATCTTTAACTTCCAAAGATACGCTTTACACCAGACAAGTGTTATCACTGTGCCTAGGTATCAGTCTCGTCTACGCTAAGCTAGCTTACGCTTGTACACATATTTCCCTCATAGCACACACATGTTTTGTTTTCCAGTGCAACATCACATTAAACAACCTGGAAAGTTACTCAAGTTTCCAATGTAAACTCGTTAGACACTTGAACTCTAGCAGCCTGCGAAGACATATCCTGTGGTTGAGAGGTCTTGCTGCCCGACTCAGACTCAGACTCAGACTCAGACTCAGACTCAGATACAAGATTTGATCTCAGTATCGAGCTGGACATTGTTCTAAGAATTATTGATACGTAA
>JACEFZ010014212.1:0-42839 GCA_014155875.1 Cepaea nemoralis
GGGAACAAGGGAAAACCTTTGGTAATTGGGAAAGGGGGGGCCTTAAGGGAAACCCACAAAAAAATCAGTCCAGGGGGCTAAAAGTAGTAGCACATGTATGGACTACGCTTCAGATCAAAAGCGAGTGAACACCAAAAATACAAAACCAAAAAAAAAATTTCTCTGAAACAAACCCAATCCATGTCTTAGATTAACTGAAAGACAATGCTGCAGACTTGAAGGTAAAGCCCAGTCTTCCACAGGGTTCATACACAATCAACCAACCAAACAGAGCTGCTATAATATAGTGGCTAAATACTCGCCTGCTGACTCGTGGGCATGGGTTCGATCCACATCAGGGAAGATTCAAATATTGACAACTGACTTGGGCTCCAAGGTCGACCCATCATGCAATGGGTTCCAGGAAGTGTCTAGGGAAGTAAATTAGGACGACCTGATACCAATGACATGTAGGTCAGCATGGCCGAATGGGTAAGAACGTGTGTCTTTAAACATCTGTTGTGCTGATGCCGAGGTAAGCGGTTCACCGCTACACCGGACAGCTGGACAAAAATGTTGACTCGTCGTCCTTGACGTGGGGACGTAAATTACAGTACCTCTGAAGTTGGAGTGGGTTCGCCTGATAGCGAGGGACACTGTTTAATAAGGAAAGCTAATCCTCAAGCAAAATTCAGTCCACCACTACTATAACGTGTGTATATGGACTACGCTTGAGTTCAAAACAAGCGAGCGCCCAAAAAAAAAATACCAACATCATTACCCAGTGAATAGGTCTAGCACAGGATCCTCAATGAGCCTAAAGGCCTGTACAAGGGTCCCTTAAATACTTACATTACAATCAACTAACACGAAGCAGATCTCAGCAATCACCTACCTGTCCTTCTGATACTGCTCCACCAGATAATGAGCCTTCTCTTCGGTCACTGTTCTGTGGTGGCCCATATCTCTATGATTGCCGAGTACTAGGACTGGCAGTTGGCTTGGGACCTTCTCTATCTCTCGCTCCACATAACCAAAGGTCCTGCATAAGAAAATTCATAATCATATATATTTATGGTGTTTGCAGTCCACTACACATACTGATAAATGGCACACTGCTGTAGGAAGTTAAAGAATTTAAATATCTAGGCAGTATGATCACAGAAGTTGGCAGAATAGACAGAGAAATTAAAATCAGATGTCAAAAAGCACATAACCAAAGGTCCTGCATAAGAAAATTCATAATCATATATATTTATGGTGTTTGCAGTCCACTACACATACCGATAAATGGCACACTGCTGAAACAAGTTAAAGAATTTAAATATCTAGGAAGTTAAAGAATTTAAAAATCTAGGCAGTATGATCACAGAAGTTGGCAGAATAGATAGAGAAATCAAAATCAGATGACAAAAAGCAAGTGGACTCATATATCAACTACCACCCATAGTGAAAGATTCAAATATATTCATGTCAGCAACATGACTGATAATAAATAGCATATTAACACCAACCCTATGCTACCAATGTCTTGAACTTGGGCATTATCCAAATCACACTTATATAAAATCAACACCTGCGAGATGAGATGCCCGAGAGCTCCCCCGCTGTGTCTCCACCTTGCCGTGGTGGGGGAGCTTGCGTGTCCCACTGACCCCATGTGCTGTGTCGATGGATGAAAACTACATATCGGACAACTTATGGGATAGGGGCCAGACTAAGCAGGACACAACCTGCTGCCCTGCAGGTAGACTGAGGATAGCAGTCGAAAGTTTAAATCAGGCATGAAGGCAGAAATTCTTGGTCCGAAGACATACTATAAGGCTCTCTGTCGAGGGTTGTGGCTGAACGCCTTTAAGCCATAAACCCTCGGATGTGAGATCCTGGTCGATACCCACCTACTGAAAAATGTAGGTGAGATTCTGAGCACGCTATATGCCCAGCCCAGATACTTGTCTGAAGGCTCTCAGCTGGGGGATATGAGGGATCCCTGGATGAGAGGGCCTGGCTGTTTCTTGCTCACTTCTGCATGGAGGTAAGGTGCTGAGCCGGCAGCACATGTAGCCTACCTCTTGAGCGAGTACAAAAAAAGTAGGAGAGCCCCAGTCAAAATGGATACGAAAACTGTCTGTATATCTAACTCGTAGAGAGTCTAGATAAAGGTGGAAAAACGTCTCAATAACATGAAATGGAACGCACGGCTAGCAAATCCATTGCGTGGCCCAAAGTCCAAAGTGAAAGCTTACCTAGTGGATATCACCCGCAGACTGACCGTTCCTGGTGTGTGCTTGAGCGACCAGTGGCAAGCGAAATGCCCAACACATGGAAGTAAGGGATTAAAGCAGCCATGAGCAGGATGTGGCAACTCCTCGGGTGAGCCCAGTCTCAGAGCAATATGTGCTGGCTCTGCAATTATGGAAGCCTCTTTGGATAGCGAGGGAATGCCCATGGTCTGCTCCTGCCTTCCCTTGAGGGTTTACAGTGTTGTTGTTGACCGTTCTACTTTGACTAGCTGAGATGTGGGCGACACCACAGCACTAACAGTCTAACGTCTCTCGAAACCCCGGGAAGGCTAACCCGTAAAAATGCCTGCTGAAGTCAGATGTGCTGGCCTACGGGTGCAAATAAATCAGGCACAACGCAAAAAACGTCCGAGTGAAATTTCTTTTGTGCTAGGAACAGCTCTGACTACCTAGTTTCCGAATGCCGTTCTTGTTCGGAACAGCTCTGACTAGGTAGTTTTCTGAATGTCCGTCATGCCTGGAACAGCTCTGATGGGCACAAAGACAAGCACATGTCTGAACCGAAAACTCGCTGAGTGGATACCGTCTGCAGACCGGTCTAGTTTGTGCGGGAACGGCCCGTGGTGAAGGAAATGCCCAATATATTGAAGTGAGGATTTAAAGCAGCCATGAGCAGGATGTGACGATTCCCTCGGTGAGCCCAGCACCAGGGCTCTATGTGTCGGCCCTGCAACTATGGAAGCCACCTTAGATGGCGGAAAATGCTATGGACTGTCCCTGCCTTCCCTTGAGGGATGACCGAAGTCTTCGACTGTTCCAACTTGACCAGCTGGGATGTGGACAGTACCACAAAAGTGAGAGTCTCCCAGGAATGCTAACCTGGTCAAAACAGCATGCTAAAAGTCGGATGTGTTAGCCTGAGGGTTTCGACCCAAGGGTGCATAACGAGACACACCGCAATCACATCTGAAAAAACACCCCGGATGAACACACAGAAGAAGATGCCTGAGAGTAACCAGGAAGGTTAACCCAGTCAACAAACGTATGCAGAAGTCAGATGTGTCGGCCAAAAGGTACAAATATCACAGCTCTGATGTAAACTGACACAAAGCAATTACGTCCAAATCAAAATAAATACTGGATGAAGGAAGAAGAACAGCAAGAAGAAGATGCCTGAGAAGAGCTGCCAACTTAACACTCTGAGACTGAGTAAGAAATGACGTCATCATTCAGAAAATGTGATCAACATTTTGTGGCACACATATTAAAAGCCAGAATATTAAATGGTTCAGCCATCTCGTTAGAATGCATCACTATCAACTACCAGCACTGGCACTACATCAAAGAACATCTGATATGAGAGCAAGAGGACATCTGAGAAGAAAATTTATTGTCAACATCAAAGACATTGTGTAATCACATGGAATGACACTATCCCGTGTTCAATCACACCAATGACACTATCTACTGCCACTCATCAAAGACTTTGTACAATCACATGCAATGACACTATCCAGTCCACTAATTGGGCACTGGAGCATCAACTCCCCATGACACTTTGACAGCAAAAGAGGAAGATGATGATGATGATGCAGTCCACTTGTTTTTTTGTTTTTTTGGTCATGGTTATTGCCCATCACTTGTATGTCGGAATCAGAACTAAGCAGGCGGGGCATGCAACCAATCTGGTACTCTTATTTCAATGAGGCAGACACACATACAAAAACTGGCAAACACAGTTCAACTCTGGCACAGTTCTATCCCACCCATGTGGGACTGGGGGACTAGAGATAGCAACATTATAACACACCATGCATGTTGTAAGAGGTGACTTAGAAGGGCTGTCTTTCCATAGACAACTTAGCAACCAAAATCTAACCTGTCACGAATAGGTCTAAAAAGGGCTGAGTTGGTTGCAGACCTATGCCCCACTGGGAGATGAAAAGGCAGAAGTAAAAGACATTTCTTTTCTTCTTTTACTTTCATCCGGAAAGTTGTTTTAGATGCAATTATGTTGTGTCTGTTTACAGCAGAGCTGTGATATTTGCACCTTTCGGCCTATACAACCGACTTTTCCAGGCATTTGTTGGCCTATTAACCTTCCCGGAAGACATTTCTAACCTTCTCATTCTCCATGAAAGGTAAACAATATAAAATAATACAAAGTAATGCAGCTTAACTGAACACAATTATGGAAACCACAGGAGATTGCAGCGACCAGCCTTCATCAGCAAACAAATACATACAGAAAACACAACATATCATCACAAAGAAAACACTACAGTGACTACATTAAGAAAGAGGTGAGAAGGATGGAAAAATGAGAACAATGAAGAGAAAATGAAAACACTGAAGAAATAAATAAGCTACCTATTTCAGAATCTCAGGCTGTGATACTGAAAGGTGCACTGACATTTTTTCCCTCTCAGAAATGATATATACCTGCATGTTGCATGTGTGTCTACACGTCCATAATGTATCTCTCTGTCCATGTGTGTCTACACGTCCATATGTATCTCTCTGTCCATGTGTGTCTACAAGTCCATATGTATCTCTCTGTCCATGTGTGTCTACAAGTCCATATTGTATCTCTCTGTCCATGTGTGTCTACACGTCCATATGTATCTCTCTGTCCATGTGTGTCTACACGTCCATATGTATCTCTCTGTCCATGTGTGTCTACACGTCCATATGTATCTCTCTGTCCATGTGTGTCTACACGTCCATATGTATCTCTCTGTCCATGTGTGTCTACACGTCCATATGTATCTCTCTGTCCATGTGTGTCTACAAGTCCATATGTATCTCTCTGTCCATGTGTGTCTACAAGTCCATATGTATCTCTCTGTCCATGTGTGTCTACACGTCCATATGTATCTCTCTGTCCATGTGTGTCTACAAGTCCATATGTATCTCTCTGTCCATGTGTGTCTACACGTCCATATGTATCTCTCTGTCCATGTGTGTCTACACGTCCATATGTATCTCTCTGTCCATGTGTGTCTACACGTCCATATGTATCTCTCTGTCCATGTGTTCTGTTTTTTCAGTGACCACATTGTCTTCAAGACTGTACAGTTCTAGAGGCAACTAAGCCTCTATGTATATCATACCATCCATGTTTCTTTGGGAAAGTATGGGGGTCCGGCCATGTGTGTCTACACGTCCACTGGTATCCCTCCCACAGACAGACAGACAGACAGACAGACAGACAGTACCATGAGAGAGAATAGAGTCCAAGGGATGGATGTGTTTCTGTGTGTGCGCGCTTGCCCTCCCAGGTCAACCCAGCCAAAAAGTGGTACCAGTCTGTCTTGTGAAGACAAAGCCTCCATAGTACCTGTCCACTCCACCCACAGAGTCCAGACTGGCCCTATAAAACTAATGGAGCTAGCAGAGTGAACTCATTCATTCAATGCCCTCTGTAAAAGATCCTAGGCTAGACTCCAGAATGTCTATATTTTTTATATTTACCACCTGTTTTTGTATGGTCTACATTTGTTATATTTACCATTGTTTGTATGTCTATATCTGTTTATATTTACCATTGTTTGTATCTCTATATTTGTTATATTTACCACTGTTTGTATGTCTACATCTGTTATATTTACCATTGTTTGTATGTCTATATTTGTTATATTTACCATTGTCTGTATGTCTATATTTGTTATATTTACCACTGTTTGTATGTCTATATCTGTTATATTTACCATCTGTTGTATGTCTCATATTGTTATATTTACCATTGTTTGTATGTCTATATCTGTTATATTTACCACTGTTTGTATGTCTATATCTGTTATATTTACCACTGTTTGTATGTCTATATTTGTTATATTTACCATTGTTTTTGTATGTCTCTATCTGTTATATTTACCATTGTCTGTATGTCTATATTTGTTATATTTACCATTGTTGTATGTCTATATCTTTATATTTACCATTGTCTGTATGTCTACATCTTGTTATATTTACCATTGTTTGTATGTCTACATTGTTATATTTACCATTGTTGTATGTCTACATCTGTTATATTTACCATTGTTTGTATGTCTACATCTGTTATATTTACCACTGTTTGTATGTCTATATCTGTTATATTTACCATTGTTTGTATGTCTATCATCTGTATATTTACCATTGTTTGGTATGTCTATATCTGTTATATTTACCACTGTTTGTATGTCTATATTTGTTATATTTACCATTGTCTGTATGTCTACATCTGTTATATTTACCATTGTTTGTATGTCTACATCTGTTATATTTACCATTGTTTGTATGTCTACATCTGTTATATTTACACTGTTTGTATGTCTATCTTTGTTATATTTACCATTGTTTGTATGTCTACATCTGTTATATTTACCATTGTTTGTATTGTCTATATCTGTTATATTTACCACTGTTTGTATGTCTATATTTGTTATATTTACCATTGTCTGTATGTCTACATCTGTTATATTTACCATTGTTTGTATGTCTACATCTGTTATATTTACCACTGTTTGTATGTCTATATTTGTTATATTTACCACTGTTTGTATGCCTACATTTGTTATATTTACTATTGCTTGTATGTCTACATCTGTTATATTTACCACTGTTTGTATGTCTATATTTGTTATATTTACCATTGTTTGTATGTCTACATCTGTTATATTTACCATTGTTTGTATGTCTACATCTGTTATATTTACCATTGTTTGTATGTCTACATCTGTTATATTTAACACTGTTTGTATGTCTATATTTGTTATATTTACCATTGTTTGTATGTCTACATCTGTTATATTTACCATTGTTTGTATGTCTACATCTGTTATATTTACCATTGTTTGTATGTCTATATCTGTTATATTTACCATTGTTTGTATGTCTATATTTGTTATATTTACCACTGTTTGTATGTCTATATCTGTTATATTTACCATTGTTTGTATGCCCATATTTGTTATATTTACCATTGTCTGTATGTCTATATCTGTTATATTTACCACTGTTTGTATGTCTATATTTGTTATATTTACCATTGTTTGTATGTCTATATCTGTTATATTTACCATTGTTTGTATGTCTATATCTGTTATATTTACCATTGTCTGTATGTCTATATTTGTTATATTTACCATTGTTTGTATGTCTATATCTGTTATATTTACCATTGTTTGTATGTCTATATCTGTTATATTTACCATTGTCTGTATGTCTATATCTGTTATATTTACCATTGTTTGTATGTCTATATTTGTTATATTTACCATTGTTTGTATGTCTATATCTGTTATATTTACCATTATTTGTATGCCCATATTTGTTATATTTACCATTGTCTGTATGTCTATATCTGTTATATTTACCACTGTTTGTATGTCTATATTTGTTATATTTACCATTGTTTGTATGTCTATATCTGTTATATTTACCATTGTTTGTATGTCTATATTTGTTATATTTACCACTGTTTGGTTATGTCGAAAACAAAGATAACTCCGTGTGTGCCTTTGTAGACATCCAAAAACTCTGCATCTAGGCATGGCTCATCAGGGCTCTGTAAACAGAACAATAACATGGTTGTACATTTTGTAAACAATTTATTTCCATTAAATTAGAATTCAACACATACAATTATAAAAGAACTGACTATCCAGCATGAGTACAGTGTCAAAGTTTCTCAGAAACAATACAAAAGACAAACGGCCAACAGATGGGGAGAAAGTAGCTTCAGCAAACCAGAAACTTCATAAGAATGGAAACTATACTGCCACCAGAAGACTGATTAAGACTATGATTATTCTGGCTTAGATAAAGAACAGTGGAAGATAAAACTCTATGGACCACTGAATGAACTAAGAAAAAAAAGACAGTGAAATTCATACAAGAGACTACATTGCAGATATAGACAAATTTCAAGAAAACAAACAAATAATAAGAAGACAGATTATTATTTGATTAAATAATTAACTTGCACTGAATTCAAAGCACTCAGGAATCATCTTTATGTACTGTCTCCTTTAGCAGGATGTACTACAGATATCACAGTGACCCTCCCCGCTTTCTATGCACTGACAGTAGTGGTGCAGTTGTAGTTACAGCAGCCGCAAAAAGAGAAGTAATAGTTGCGACTGTGTTACACTGTGTCTGGTTCAATTTATAAGAATCAACATAAAATGCACTCTGGGCAAAGTCCATGGTGCTCAATCTCTTGAGCAGGTACTAATTTATAGCAGATGCTGATTAATTATATAAATATCAAGGAGCAAGGACAAAAGAAGTATTCTGATTATCAGAAGAAGTTTCTCTTGTTAAGTGTCCATTACCAGCAAGCCAGCTACAAGACATGTTTGACATGAATGCAAGACATTACCACTGACAGTACTGTCACATTATTTTGCCGCTATATTGATTGATTGATTGATTTAGGAACTGACATCACAGTGTTCGGGGCATTCCCATAAGCGCTCCGTCCTCATCCTCAGCAGCCAGCGAAGAGTTCCAACACTAATAGTTCCAGTAGCAATCAGATTATATGTCCGTCTCGCCTTTCCTCTGAGCGTCGAGCGTCGGCCAGATCCCCTCATCAAACCTCGCTGCCTCATTCTTACCAGACTATGGTGATCCATTTGCTCCTCCGAGGTGTACACGTGCTCCCACAAGGCCGCAACCACGTCTGTCTTGTCATGCATCAATACTCCACCAAGTTTTGCCGAGCTAGCCAATCTGTCCGCCTGTGCATTGCCCAGGACACTGGCATACCCCGGAGAAAAGATCTAGGTGATGCTTGCTACCCGTGACCTCCGAAGCGAAGCAAGCCACTCTGTACGAAGTCTGCCTGTCCTCACCCTCCTCAGCATGCTTTCTGAGTCAGTTACAATCACAATGTGTGTATGTTCTCCATCCAGCGGAAAGCTGCACTGACCGCCTCCACCTCCATTCTTAAGCTAGATTTGCCGCTATGTGTGCCAATCCAACCACACACCCTCAAGAAAATTAACATTATGCATTTGATATATCTGCTTCTTTCTTGCGGCACCTTTCAACTTGGGTTGGAGAAGGGCAGCTTCACCTCCTCAGATATTTAGCTTCCTGTGGCATGTTCTACGGGAACACGACAGCTGAAAGACAGATATCGCTTGTCATGAAAAGACCAACAGTATCCTAAAGTTGGCTGATTAATTTAGCACGATGTTCTAAAGTTGATCATGATATAACTGGAGACTGGGACACTGTTTGTGTGATAGGAGACAATCAGACAAGACTAATGACTAGCCCTGCACACCGATAGACATAAACGAGGTCGCCTAATTAAATGCACACTCCTGCTGTTAGGTGCCATGTCTTAAGGGATGTTTTAAAAATGTTTTTATTTTGCAATCGCTCTCTTTGAACTCCAGCGTAGTCTATACACTTGCTACTACTTCTAGTGTAGTGGACTGGAAGGGGATAGTGAGATGCGTAGTTTCATAATTCCCCGTCATATCAAGTTGAGGGTGAAGGCAATTTGGAAGTAAAGCGCTTTGCAATGCTTTCAATGGTGTGAGGCATCAGCCATTCAGAAACAATGGCAAGCTACTGAAATAACATTGCCCAGTAAATTACAAACAGAAGATAAATGCTGGGGTTGATTGCAGCCTCCTGTCTTGGGATATGATACTCATGACATGACGCACTAAGTGCTGCCTGTTCTATGAAAATATGGGTCTAGTACTAGCAGTTCAGAAAGCAATGGCAAACTACTGAACGTAAACTTGCCAAAAGATCACAAACAGCTAAAACAGGCTGCGGCTGACTGTGACATCCTGAACAGGATATGCAACTAAATTTTTAACCAGCAGCATATGCAAAATGTGTTCTAAGTTGTGTAAAAAGATTTTACTACATGGGACCATCTTATCAACCAAGTGCCGAGTGTCTTAGATGCTGCTAGAAACATCACAGGCTGGTGGTCGCTCTGTACTTACATGTGGTTCCATGCAGGAAAACCTGGAATTTCTGGACCATACACTCCGGGGATAGACATTTCTTTTCAGCTGTCCAATAGTAGGAACTTAACATATATCCTCAAGATAGTAGGAACTTAACATCTATCCTCAAGATAGTAGGAACTTAACATCATATCCTCAAGATAGTAGGAACTTAACATCATATCCTCAAGATAGTAGGAACTTAACATCATATCCTCAAGATAGTAGGAACTTAACATCATATCCTCAAGATGGTAGGAACTTAACATCATATCCTCAAGATGGTAGGAACTTAACATCATATCCTCAAGATAGTAGGAACTTAACATCATATCCTCAAGATGGTAGGAACTTAACATCATATCCTCAAGATAATAGGAACTTAACATCATATCCTCAAGATAGTAGGAACTTAACATCATATCCTCAAGATAGTAGGAACTTGACATCATATCCTCAAGATAGTAGGAACTTGACATCATATCCTCAAGATAGTAGGAACTTGACATCTTATCCTCAAGATAGTAGGAACTTAACATCATATCCTCAAGATAGTAGGAACTTAACATCATATCCTCAAGATAGTAGGAACTTGACATCATATCCTCAAGATAGTAGGAACTTGACATCATATCCTCAAGATAGTAGGAACTTGACATCTTATCCTCAAGATAGTAGGAACTTAACATCATATCCTCAAGATAGTAGGAACTTAACATCATATCCTCAAGATAGTAGGAACTTAACATCATATCCTCAAGATAGTAGGAACTTAACATCATATCCTCAAGATAGTAGGAACTTAACATCATATCCTCAAGATAGTAGGAACTTAACATCATATCCTCAAGATAGTAGGAACTTAACATCATATCCTCAAGATAGTATGAACTTAACATCATATCCTCAAGATAGTAGAAACTTAACATCATATCCTCAAGATAGTAGGAACTTAACATCATATCCTCAAGATAGTAGGAACTTAACATCATATCCTCAAGATAGTACAAACTTAACATCACATCCTCAAGATAGTAGAAACTTAACATCATATCCTCAAGATAGTAGGAACTTAACCTCATATCCTCAAGGTGGTAGGAACTTAACATCATATCCTCAAGATGCCTAAATGGGACTTTTTTTGGAAAGACCAAGCACGTATAAGCTTGACTCAAGTGCAGTGACATCAATTCTATCAGCTTGACCTGAGTGCAGTGACGTCAATTCTATCAGCTTTACCCGAGTGCAGTGACGTCAATTCTTCATCATAAAACAAAATTATTCTACTTTTCTGACTTATTTGTTTATTCCCCCCACCATAGGTAGATAGAAGTACAGAAAGAAATACATATAGCAAGGACAGAAAAAACATGATAGGAAGCAAGGGAATAATTAAACCAACAAAAGAGAGTGAGGAAAGGACAGCAACAGGATTGACCCAGAACAAGACAGAAAGATGAAAAACAAGACAATCTGAAAAAGTATAGTGGCCAAAGGAAAACAAAACTTACACCACTGTCAGCATTCTCCATCTTCAGTCCATCTACCCGACGCCTCTTCCTTCCTTTATCCACTACATCCCACACTTCCACTTTCACCACATCGTCAGTGGCCCGATAGTTCCACTGTATTGATGCCACCTGTAACACAACAGAAGGGATGTTGTAACATTTTACGTGTAAGTATCAATATACATCTGTGTCAGCGTATATTTTCTATGTGAATAAGTTTTCTTCTTTATTCCTCTTTCAAGGAATATGTCACATCTAACTATGCACCTCAAAAGTCAGTGTGTCCGACTTCGGCAAGCATTCATGTCAGATCTGCATCCTCTAGACAGATTTTATCCAAGGTAATGGGCTCTGTCTGCCTGTCGCTAGGTTTTCCTACATAACAATTTTGCCAGGGATGTAGCCTTACAGCCTACTCTTGCGATTTCCGATTGCCAAGGGATTTCCAACTTGCATATGGAACCTCCTATTTTACGCCCTTATCTGAGAATGCTAGCTATCCAATCTCACTACCCAAGAGATCAGAGGGATTGTGTTACCATTAGCTATTAATAGTTCTTAGGAACTAGCCCTATGCTGAGACCAAACCCTGTTAACTTCTCAGTCTGAAATGGACACCATAACTTCTCAGCCACGGCTCATAAGCATGTATAATGAGCAGGTGGCAGAAGGGACAGAACATCTGCCTTAAACATGATGGGACATGTGTTTGATCCTCAAATCCTAGCCTGTACACTACACAGTGACTGCTTGAGCAAGTGACCTTGATTACTCAGACTGGAATAAAAAGCTCTCCCATAACGAGAGCAAGGATACCCTAATGAAAAGGTCAAAGTTTAATGGCAAACAGATCAGGTTTTTATCCTAGCTAGCTCAGTCTCTCTTTGCAGAATGGCATTAGCAGTGTAATGGGTAGCACGCTTGCCTGCCATCCTTATGGTCATGTGTTTGAATTTACAGCGACACAGACTTTTATTTAAATTAGCCAGGGCTCCCAGGTTGACCCAGCTTAAGATGGCCACCAGGAAATGTCCTGGCAAGTAAAGAGAGCCAGCATGATCACACTATCCCTCAGTTGTTAATTTGTTTGGCGCTCGCTCACTTTTAACTCAAGCGTAGTCCACACACCCTACTTCCAGTAGTGCTGGACTGAATTTTGTGTGTGGATTAGCTTTACCTATTAACGGTGTCCCTCACCATCAGGCGAACTCACCCCGACTTCAGAGGTACTTGTAATTTACATCCCAAAGTCAAGGGTGAGAGGTCAACATTTTAGTCCAATTGTCCAGTGCAGAGGTTGAACCCCTCACCTCGACATCAGCACAGCGGATGTTTAAGAACACGCATTCTTATTCATTCGGCCATGCTGACCTCCCAGGTGTCCAATGGTCTATACCAGTGGTTCTCAACCTTTTTTGGCCCCTGCACCCCTTCACGATATGTTCAGAAAGTAATTTCCCCCCCCCCCTTTTTTCGTATTCCTTCCCTATAAATCCCTCCCCCCCCCCCTCCTCCCCCCCCCCCCCCCCCCCCCCCCCCCCCCCCCTTCCACAGTATACTTAAAAATGGAAGCCAAATTTAATAACACATACTAGAACAAGTCTAGACGTCTACATAAAACGTGATTTGCGGGTCTATTTATAAAATGAATTTCAGAAGGGCGAGACGTACAGAACTGTAACGTATGGAGGGAAAAACAATATCAAGTAATCGGTTCTTGTATATTCAAATCTAAGGCTAGCACCATATACCCTATACACCTCGAGGCATGTAAAAAGAGCCCCCTACTTTTACTTTTGTTACCTCTTCACACTCCAAGGGTAGTATCTGCTATGGGACTCACTTTAAAACTGTAAAATGTCAGGCAGAGACTGAGACTTTAGGGGTTTGCCCTGATCCTGTTAATAAATAACACAATCAATCTCGGATGAAGCTGTTACTAACCTGAATCTCATCGGTTGGAATGTATTCCTCCTTGAACTTCTGGCCCTGCAGGCGATAAAACAGGCACGTCTTCCCAACATTTTTATCCCCTCGGATAACTATTTTCACTGCAGATAAAAGCACAATTGTTATCATTACATAAACACTATTTCATTATTACTAATATATTAAACATGCTGACGATAATGATGAAGATTATCAATATAACTGCTAGATGGTCGGCTGGCTGGCTGGCTGGCTTGGCTGGCTGGTTGGTTGGTTGGTTGGTTGGTTGATGAAACCTGTGGAAGACTGAGCTTTAACTCTTAAAGTCCAATGTGTTGGCATTCAGATCACATGTGCCCTGAAAAGTGCTTGCATCTATCAAGAGAGAGGTTGATGTAGAGACTTTTCTCCCAACCTGGTACCAATGTACCAACTCCATGGAGAGTGCTGCCTCCCCCTCTCCAAACTCAGAAGCCAGTGCGATGTGCAAGACCCTTGAACTTCTCATCTGCAGTGAAGCATATTAAGATGTCACCAGGTCATCATTCAACACAGCACAAACAGGCTGGATTCAGCCTAAGTTTGTCACGTTTCCTCCAAAGGTTTTAGGCAATTCATTGTCAAGACTCAAACCCAATTCCTAAAGGGAATCCACTTAGGTGCAAGATGATAGCTTATGGCAGCCCACTGCCTTTCTGACAAAAGCAGAGGTCCTCCTCATTAATACTTGGTTACAGAATCAAGATCTCTGCACTCGGGACATTGCCACATCCCACACATGCTCTGTCACATTCCTTAAAAGTCACTTTGCAGTGGCTTGATTGAATGTTTGCCTGGCTTTTCCTCGGTTTAATCAAAAGTCTGCCTGGCTTTTCCTCAGTTTAATCAAAAGTCTGCCTGGTTTTTCTTCGGTTCAATCAAAAGTCTGCCTGGCTTTTCAACAGTTTAATCAAAAGTCTGCCTGGCTTTTCCTCGGTTTAATCAAAAGTCTACCTGGCTTTTCATCTACATACTCAGTGTTGTCCAGTCTTTACTTACTCCCTTATGAACCAGTCCCCCTAGATATGGAAACTGTTCATTTGCACTCTCCACCTGGTCGCAGAAAGCCTTCACCACATCACCCTTACTGTAAAATAGCTATCAGCCCAGTGGGGCAGCAGTAGCTAGCCTGTTGGTCCATGCACTGCCCCCACCCACCTGCATGCCCTGGGCAGAACATCTGTAATATGCTCACAGCATGCGTCTTGTTGAAAAATGCAAGTCTGTGGCAATAATTGTATTACTGATAGCTGGGGCTGTGGCAAAGGGGTTACAAATTTGGTGATTTGGAAGCAGACTGTCTTGTGTTGGTTTTCATACAATGGTATGGGTGCCGGTTGTTCAGAAAGCAATGACAAACTACTGAACGTAAACTCCCGGGAAGCTTAACCCGGTAACAAATGCCCGCAGAAGTCGGATGTGCTGGCCTAACGGCGCAAGAACGCAGCTCTGCTGTAAACAGGCACAACGCAATCACGTCCGGAAAAAAAACACTCTGGATGAACGCAGAAGAAGAAGAATGTAAACTTGCCAAGAAATTAAAAAACTGCCAACAAGTGCTGGGATTGACTGCAACATCCTGTAAAGGATATGCAACTAACTTTTTTTATTACTGATAGTTGGAAATGAAAAAGCTGAAATGCTAGTTTTGCGGTGAAGTACACTTGTATTGCAGCGAGGAGCTTTCGTAATTTGGAGGTGACAGGTTCAAATCCCGGGTTGGAAACTATAGTTTTCAATGTTTATGTTGTCTAGTCTAGTGCGCCTACTTATCTGTACTTCTTTCTTCTATTTCTATCAGCGCCAAACAATACATGTATTAATATTATTATTATTTTACTAGTTTTAAAACAAACTATCAATGTGATATTCAACATGGGGCGGATATACTGCAAGCAATAAATGATGTGCCTGTTTTTATGGGGGTCATTTAGGCTCAGACAGGAGGGAGAATTGTGAAGGAAGAGTCTGGTACTTTTGCTTTGACCACAAGTCTTGGCCTAGGGCTTAACCTCTTTCTCCGTAATCCTGTATATTCTCGTGAGTAATGTAACCTGCGCGGGAATTGGTAGCGGTTCTCGCCGCGTTGGTAACTTACGGGGTATGTGAGCCAGCCGCTCAGAAAGCAATGGCAAACTACTGAGCGTAATCTTGCCTAGTACATCAACAGCAGTTGAAAAATGCTGATGTTGACTGCAACGTCCTGTAAGGGATATGCAAAAAAAAAAAAAAAAGCTTGACTATGGAAGTCATGGCAGTAAGTAAAACAATAACATGGCTCGAGACACAGACATTGACTCAAGCATGTGTCCTTAGTGACTCAATGAGTATGCTCAGGAAGATAGAGATGGGGGTGGGTCTGAAGAGAGTGGTTGCTGTCTCTGGAGCGGTCTCGGCTGGCAAAGATTTGTTTCATTTTCATGCCAGGGCATGCGGGTGTACAAGGAAATGAGCAGGCTGACAGGCTTGCAGGTAAGGCTACCGTAAAAGGCAGACGAGCCATGGACCAGGCAGACATTCTGAATGCTCTACAAGAAGTAAGTCGTTTACGAGACCCAAGCGATAACTGTGAATCTACAACCATGGTCAGGCTGCAAGAACAAGTTAAAAGAGGTGTGGCCAAACAAGAACACTACGCAGGAGGCCAAAGAAGATTAATAAACCAAAACAGAACTGGTATCGTGACCGCTAAACGCTGCAGGATTTGCTGAGGAGGGGATCCGAGCACTTATGGACTGAATGGGTCGATGTGCAATGAGGATGATCTATCAACTAACTAACTAACTATGGATGGAATTAAAGAACTGCAACACTGTAACTTACCATGAATGTCACAAGAAGTGACTAAGGGGGGCAGGTGTGGAACTGGATACCTCATCCAGTAGACAACTGTAGCTGCTAAACACACCCAATAATCAACAAGTCTACAAAGGGTTTAGCATGAGTGGGTAGAGGGACCATGCTGCATTGGGAGATGGAGGAAAGAAGAAGAGGAAGGAGAAGGAGGAAGAGAATTATAAGGAGAGGAAGAGGATAGCTTGGTCGATGAAGACACATCTTTTTATTAATCTTCATGATCAAAACTGAAAGGGACGACCAGGAGAACTTTCAATCAGATGGCAGTTGGAACCACTAGCAGTATAACTCTTTGCTGGCTGTTGAACAAGGGGGCAGAATGAGCGTGGGAATGTCCTGAATGCAGTGATGTCATTTCTTAGCTCAACTCAACTTTATTAATATTCTTGATTATGGATGTTGAGGCGGGGAAATCAACATAGAACTGGTCAGCATGGCTGCAGGTGAGGACATTTCTATAGCTAACCAGCTCACAAGAGGGCCAATCATCATCCACACCCATCGAGTTCTGCTGGGGTAGATTGAATCCTTATGGGATGTAGGCATGGGTGAGAGGTAATGACACCCACTTTAGGCTCAGAAAGCACTGGGTTTGATCTCAGCATAGGGCTGGACATTTGTTTCTGCAGACCATTGGTATCTAATGATATCACACATCCAACTGATCTCTTGGGTCTCATCTCATCATGTTCCTCTTGTACCTTGCAGTGTTGAGGTGAAGAATAAACAACGGGAGAGTGCCCGATTATGGGCTGCATGTACTGATATTCCCATGAATTCTGTTATTCCCTCCGTCCAACGTTTACGTGGTCGGCCTCTTCCTCTGCTTCCATCTGGTCTGTACATCATTGCTTGTTGTGGTATACTGTTAGTTGGTAACCTACTTGCATGGCCAAACCATTTGGCTTGCTGCCTTCTAATAAAATTTAATGCAGCTATAACCCCCACTTTAGTCCTGATTTCTTCATTTCTGATCTTATCTCTTCTTGATACATTGAGTATTCTTCTTAAGAATCTCATTTCTATTGTTGCGATTTTTCTTTTCTCTTTTTCTGTCATTGTCCAGGTTTGGCATTAGTAGCATAGAGTTGGTAGGAAGATTGTGTTGTAAAGTGCTTTCTCAGTAGTTATTGATACATGTTTGTTCTTTAGTATTGGTGCCATTTGTCAAATGATTTGGTTTGCCTTATTGCATCTATTTTTGATCTTGTCTTCTGATTTGCTATTTGATGATATTATACTTCCTAGGTACTTGAAGCTCTTTACTTGTTTCAGGGGCTGTTCATTTAGGTGAATCATTGTTGTTTTTTCTTCTTTGGTTATAGTCTTTACCTCTGTTTTACTTTTACTAATTTTCATGTTATGTTCCCTACACATTTTGTTTAGACTATTCATGTGGTCTTGTAATTCAGCTTCTGATTTTTCTATTAGTGCTTGATCATCCACAAATAAGAGTTCTTTAATGGTTTAATCTGCCAATGGTTCTTCTTCATCATGGGGTGGTCTCTGTTTGGCTGATTTCTTTACATATGTTGTCTGTATATGTTATAAACAAGAGAGGAGACAGGACACAACCTTGTCGTACTACAGATCTTATGGTGAAGGGTTCTGAGTGTCCTCTATTTGTTCTCACTATGCATTCACTATTGTTGTATAAGCTTTTACATAGGTTTGTTAGATATGGATAGTGAGACCAATATCTAGCTTTCTCAGATTAGGGCGAAAAATAGAGGATGCAAGTTGTTCATGTTAAAACCCTCATTTCAGTTGGAAATCACAAAGAGCAGATCATAAGACCACTGACTCGGCAAATATTTTAGGAAAGAAATATCTCACGGGTAAATAGAACCTGTTAGCTCTAGTGGAGTCTGTCTAGAGGAAGCAGACCTTAACCAAATGCATGCCGAAGTCGAATATACCAAACTTTGTGGTGCTTAACTAGGTCTGATGCACTAGCCTAGAAAGAGGAATGACGAAGAAGAGCCTGTAAAACGTTGAAGAGTATAGCTACCATGACTTCAAACATCTAGCCACTGGCACACACAAGCTACACTACCATGATTTCATATAGCCACTGGCACACACAAGCTACACTACGATGATTTCATATAGCCACTGGCACACACAAGCTACACTACCATGGCAGGAATGAGAAACAGAAGAGGCAGGAAACAAACAATGTCACTTGCTACTTACTGTTATACTGAACTCCTTTAGCAAACCTCCGTTGGAGCTGTGCTCCCATGGTTTGCATGCCATGAGGAGGCGTCCCTGGCGACTTGACATCCTCCGAATTTTTGTTCAGTAGGCGCTTGAACAATGACATGGCTCTGTCACAATCTCTTATTTACAGTCCCTTAACTCATCACTACAGAAAGTCTCTTAAAGCTCTAACAACCGTGTTTCTAATAATAAATGTGAATAAAATCTCATGAACTAGAGCCTTATCTGGTGGGCATGTCGGTGTATTTGATGGGGGATATGCTGATAATATCATGAGTGTGATCGTACGAGAGTTTGATGCCTGCGTTCATTGTCTGCTGACAGAAGAAAAGACTGGCCACTTATTTCTCCGTAGACTCAGACCTACAAAATGTGATGGCCATATCACATCAAAGGCCCATAGTGGGTTTCTGCTTTGGGTATTTGTAAAGAGTTTGATCCTGGTTGGACGGTCACAATGGGCAAACTGGACGTTTTGAGGGAAGCTGAGTCGCAAAGACAACTTATCACAAACATCAGTAAGAAGCAGTCATTGTTTTAGGGCCACATTATGAGAAGAATAAAACTGGAACATGTTATGACAACTGGAAAGATTTGTGAAAAGAGAGTTAGAGGAAGACAGTGTGAGAAGATTCTTGACAGTCTTGTTTCATGGCACGGAAGGAAGTCAATACACAAATTGGTCCATGCCATCGGAGATCGCAATTTGTGGAGAGGCATGCTTGCCCATGTCAGCCAGCAAGGCACTGGATGATGATGATCCTGGTTGGAACCATACAGAACTGTACAGAGCATTACATGTTCTGCTTAATGTCAGAGCAAGGTTCCCTGTTAAAATAATCTCAAGAAGATTAATCCAAGGAAAAACAAACAGTTGAAAAACTCAGCTTGACAAGAACTAGATAAAATGGATACTAATGTTTAATCTGCCTGTGTTTTGTCTTTCCAGGAGCTGCTGTATCATAGTGGCTTGTACGCTGGCCTATTGGCTTAAAGGTCCTGAGTTCAAATCTCAATGAGATTTCTTTATGTGTGGTCGCACAGCTTTGGGTCTCATCTAAAAGGTACCCAACAATTTTTAGGGAAGTTAAAGACAACTGGTATGATAGAGACCACATCTCCAAGCAATCACTAACTGGTCTAAAACTGAGTGAAGCTATATATCCCCAATATACCAAGGCAACTGTGGAAATAATATCCTTAGCTTTACTTGAGTCATTCAATCCAAGCATCTCACCATGGGTAGGTTGGTTGCCCCTTATATGATAGACTTTTCTTAACTGTTTGTGCCCCACTCATTTGTTCAACTAATCTCTTCCTTCCTCTTAGTACTTCCTTCACTTTATAGTATGCTTCAGTATCTGGGTAGCTTCCTTGATTCGTAACTGCTCAAAGACAGCAGAAATTGGACTGTCAGAGCATTCAGTAACAGTGTTGTTTTTCAAAGCTAGTGCCTCAGCTCTTTGTTGTTTCCAGTCTCTTTGTATCATGTTTTTAGTTTACTGCAATCTCTCTTCTTCTTCTTCTCCTGCTCTTTATCCTCCACTGGAGCATAGTCCGTCAACCAACTCATGCCAAGCAATTTTTTCTGCTGCTATCTCATGCAGCTAATTGGATGTCCTCTCCATATTATTCATCTGTTTAAATTTCATCTCTTCAGTGTGTATTTAGATTTCCCTCTATTTCATGTGGGTTCCAAGGAAGAATTTTTTTAAAAATTATACTATTTGTTTGCCGGTCTCCCTGGCTGAGGGATTAGCAGCTTCCTCTGTAACCCTGAATACTCTCGTTGTTGACGTGAGCGCATGAGAATCTGAAGGGGTTCAAGTCACGCCAGTGACTTACAAGAGAATGGAGCCGGTCGCTCAGAAAGTCATGGAGTGCTGATAAGCGTAATCTGGCCTAGGAATCAACATACAGCTGAAAGACGCTGGTGTTGACCGCAATATCCTGAAACAGGATGGAAACGCGGGGGAAAAAAAACTATTTGTTATAAGTTTTTCTAAATGTGTGTCCTATCCAGTGCGTTTCTTTTTCTCAATTCATGATTAGCTGGAATCTGTCTGATACTCTTGTCTCCCTAAGTTCTACACTAGATGTCTGATACTCTCCTCTCCCTAAGTTCCACATTAGTTGCCTGATACTCTCCTCTCCCTAAGTTCCACATTAGCTGTCTGATACTCTCCTCTCCCTAAGTTCCACATTAGCTGTCTGATACTCTCCTCTCCCTAAGTTCCACATTTGCTGTCTGATACTCTCCTGTCCCTAAGTTCCACATTAGTGACTCTGTGATACCATTTAGTCCACCTATTCTGTACAATCTACACTAATCTACTCTGCTCAATTTGTCACTATTAACTTCTTCTGTTTCATGGTGTTGTTACTTAAACACCTTCACACCAAAACATTCATTAGTTCATTATACTAACTTCTTAGTAATCAGTGTGTCTCTGCGGCGAAGTGGTCAAGCCATCTGCCTTGTGCTCCGAAGGTTGTAGGTTCGATTCCTGGCTACATCTTTCCGTTCATGAGTGTATTTTTCTCAGAGACTCCCAGGGGTCGTCACCAGAGCTACGGAGTTTGTGCTTTGTGCAACACTTTCAGCAAGCCGCTCTGCCGAAAGAGACCAAGCCACATGGAATAAAACCTGGGGCAATGAAGTTGATCCTTCGACTTTTAAGCCTTTTAAGACTTAGTAATGAGTGAGTTTGCTAAGGAAGATCAAGATGAAATGGACCAGAAGGCAATTTGGTTTAGGAGATGCTTGCTTGCTTGTATTCGCTGGCTATGAACTCCAGCGCGAAGTCCTGTATGTCGGATGAAGACATCCTGTTGTCCAACATCAGTGTGATGTCATACCGGACTGAGGTTTGCTTGAGTATCCGTTGTCCCATGTCTGGCTTATTGTTGTGCAGACTGGTTGTTCCTCGCTGTGCAGGCAGATATTCTCTGACTTCGGAAGAATCAGCGATCCTACTACGTTAGCCAGGACCCCAGAGGGACCTGTTGCCCAGGACGCACGACTACGACGTGCTAGTAGGTCTTGACCAGTATAGAACCTGGCCCTGGTGCCTTGGAAACACCTCTGCGCCCCGGTTTAGGAGATTAAGACTGATTCATATCTGTTTCATTTGTGTGCCAGGATACAAAAAAAAAAAAAAAAAAAAGAAGATAGGCTTGCAGGAATGGCTGCTTTGTGGAGTGGACATGCAATAGACCAAGCTGATATCATGAACAGCTTCAAGAAGACAGAATGAGTAAGTGACTCAAAGTGTTATTCTGTGACTTTGACCAGACTGCAAAAAGATCAAATCAAACAGGGTCATGTTAGACTAGAGCACCATGTGGGAAGCCAAAGAAGAATAGTCAACGAACACAGGACTGGTGTCATCAGACGCTATACGCTGAGGGAGATAGTGAGGGAGGTACTGAGGGAGATATTGAGGGAGATACTGAGGGAGATACTGAGGGATATACTGAGGGAGATACTGAGAGAGGTACTGAGGAAGATATAGAGGGAGATACTGAGGGAGATACTGACAGAGCTACTAAGGGAGATACTGAGGGTGATACTGAGGGATATATTGACAGAGCTACTAAGGGAGATACTGAGGGAGATACTGGGGGAGATACTTGGAGAGATACCAAGGGAGATACTAAGGAAGATACTGAGGGTTATACTGAGGGTGATACTGGGGGAGATACTGGGAGAGATACTTAGGGAGATACTGAGGGAGATACTGAGGGTGATACTGAGGGCGATACTGGGAGAGATACTGAGGGAGATAATGGGGGAGATACTGGGAGAGATACTAAGGGAGATACTGAGGGTGATACTGAGAGATATACTGACAGAGATACTAAGGGAGATACTGAGGGAGATACTGGGAGAGATACTAAGGGAGTTATTGAGGGGAATACTGAGGGTGATACTGAGGGATATACTGACAGAGATACTAAGGGAGATACTAAGGGAGATACTGAGGGAGATACTGGGGGAGATACTGGGAGAGATACTAAGGGAGTTACTGAGGGAGATACTGAGGAGAGGATATGGGCACTTATGGACTAATAGTTCATTGTGCAATGAGGATGATCTTTTGACTAACTAACGATTTAATAGTTGGGAGAGATGTATTAAAGCAACAACTGGCTGTGGCACAAAGCCAAGGAGTCAAAGTAAAGACTGTGTGGGCAGAATAAGCAACAGCTATTGTGCTTGAGTTCGCTGGCTGTGATCTCCAGCGTGAAGTCCTGTATGTCGGATGAAGACATCCTGTTGTCCAACATCAATGTGATGTCATACAGGACCTGAGGTTTGCGTGAGTATCCGTTGTTCCATGTCTGACTTATGGTGTGCAGACTGGTGGTTCCTCACCATGCAGGCAGATACTCTCCGGCTTCGGAGGAATCATTAATCCTACTGATGGTAGCCAGGTCCCCGAAGAGACCTGTTGCCCAGGATGCACGGTGTGGACGTGTCAGCAGGTCTTGTCCAGTATAGATCCTGGCCCTGGTGCCTTGGAAACACCTCTGCGTCCCAACAGCTATTGTAACATTAATATTGTTAATAATTGTTCATAACAACAAGGGGACAGGAGTTTAAACTACTACATTCAGTACACTATTAGTATTACGATTTCTTTGAGACTCGTCTTTAGACTCTAAACTTAACTAAACTCTTGTAGGTCTTTACTCTAAATAAAAATATTCATTAGCTGTAGTTTCATCTCATCCATCAGACCATCTCATCTTGCTCCTCTTGTACCTTGCGAGAAGCAGCATAAACAGCGGAAGAGTGCCCGTTTATAGTTTATGGGTTTCATATCCCATGATTCCCATGAACACAGTTGGATTTTAATGTAAAAACCAGCAGTTAGGCTTATTTTAGTGTGGCAACTACGACTAATGAAATAATAAAATATAAAACACCCCCAAAAAAGATCAAAACATGTTTCCTTAACGCCTCCATTTCTGACTTTAAAACACAAAATATGCTACCACACTGACGGGATCAGTAAGAAACCCATAATTCTAGTCCAACAAGAACAGAATTTACGAATTTTTGGCTTAATTTTGCATAAATTACATTAATAAAACAAATCTTTGCGATTGTTTTGTCAAATATTGTCCACCATCTTAAAATAAATACAGGAAGTGGTGATTACTCATTCTGGGACAATAAATAGTGATCCAAACAAAGAATCATCATTACCCCTATGGACAACAATCACCTTCAACCTTAAATTAATAAGCTTGTGAGGTTTAGTTTAGTTTAGTCGACGGATCAACATCACGGCACACGGGTGTAACCCATAAGTGCTCCGTTCTACTCCTAACTCAAGCCTGAGTCCGGAGAATCTCAGCTCAGTGCACGAACTCCGTAGCACCGACGAGGAACCTGAGCTACTTTGGGTAGATTTTTAACTCGAAATTTTTGCTTGGGCAGCGCCGTTATTCTACTCTTTTTCGATTTCCAACTGCCAAGGGATTTTTTACGTGCGCAGCAATACACACGGGCGTCCGATCTCACTACCCAGAGACCAGGAGAAATTTTGTTACTAGAAGTCCACGTGAAAAAAAATCCCAGTCCTCACCGGGCCCTGAACCCGGGACCTCCAGCACTCGAGGCGGACACCATACCTCGAGACCACTCAGCCTCCCAAGTGAGGGTAAAACCCTGGGTGGCTGCTATGTGCGGCTGACCCAGCCACCGGATTATTAATCTGCGCCAGGGATGGATGGACCCTAATATAACTTATTCTTGAGGTTGATCGGGGTATGGGTAATGATAGAATCGAATAAAGATGACTCAAAGGAATTAATTGTCTCCCCCCCCCCCCCCCTTTATTACCACGGAACTACTTGTAGAGTCTCACCTGTCGGACAAGTCAACGTATAGTATAGGTGCCTAACGAAGAGGTACATTCCATTTTATTCTACCCCTACCTTTACCCCGTTCAACCTCAGAAGAAAATCTATATTAGGATCCATTTTCTGGTTCAGATTAATAATCCCGCAACCGAGTCAACCATAGTTAGGATATTAATGCCAAGTGAATTGTTGTCAACAAAGAGTAATGATAAGAGATATATAAACCAACCGCTTTATAAAAATATAAACTGTGGATAGAAAGGTTAGGAAAGCAAACCGGAAAATGTGTTTATTGGAGTCATATGTACAACAGTACAACGCCACTAACTTGATGACGATGGTGATGATCATCTATTTTTTTTTCCATCTTCTCTATACTTTTGATGATATTCAGTATCATACTATGAATAGTTTTCAGGACAAGACTGGTGCAGGAATGAGTACAGGACAGTCATTGGCCCCTCTGTCATGATGCTAATCCGTCTCTTGCGGCATCTTACACAGTCTTATGTTCCAGCTGTATCAGGTGTTGGGAAATCTTGATGCCACTTCTTCTTCTTCTTCTTTCGTTCACTTGAAATATGTCTATATCTGCAATGTCGTCTCTTGCATGAATTGAACTGTTTTTTTCAGTTCACACAGTGGTCCATAGAGTTTATCTTCCACTGTCGTCTCTCTAGGCCAGAAGGTTTGCCTAGATATGTTATATTTTGGGCAGTCTTGGAGTATGTGCTCTGCTGTCTGCGACGCCAATCCACATGTGCACATGGCTGTTTCACCAATCTTGAATTTTGTATACATGTGGTTGCGTAATCTATTGTGTCCTGTTCTGAGGCGCAGAATAATGACTTGTTCTGGTCTGTCCATAATGTGGTAGTCATCTTGAGCAGGTTTTGGTGGCTTTCTGACTGATTTGATCATTCTTTTCTTTTGGTGGTATGTAACGGGCACATCAGGCTGTTCCTCTTTGGCTCCTTCCTTAGCCAATTGATCAGCTCTGTCGTTTCCGGGTACTCCACAGTGGGATGGTATCCACTGTATGGTGACTTTATGCTGACTGCTAAGTTCAGAAAGTAGTGTCCTTAGTACTGGCAATTTCCCAGAGAGGAGCGCCTCGAGTACTGATTTTGCATCTGTTAGTAGCACCACAGGTTGAGTACCATTGCTGTTATTTAGTAATTTCTCTGTTGCTATCTTGATTGCCTCAATTTCGGCATCATAGTTATGGCAGTACTTTCCTGTCGGTACTCTGGCTGTGTCCCTAGTATTATTTGGGGATTCTATGTACACTCCCGCTCCTCCATTTCGAACAGCATTTTGTGCTGACCCATCTGTGTAGACTCGGATCCAGAGGTCCTGTGGGTATTCTTCATCGAGGAAGCTGAGAGTGGCTGTTCTGCGCTGCACACTGTTCTGTTCTTCCTTGTCAAATATTCCTCTCACTTTTGTCTGGATTTGTAACGATAGTCTATGCTCATCTTTCCATGGAGTTCGCTCTGGAATAGTTGTTAGGGGGATACCAACTGTGGGCAGATCAGTGGTTTCTCTGCAGAGTCGTTTGGCCTGGTGGATAAAACTACTTCTTTTCAACCGCCCCTTAGCTAGGTTTTCAAATCTGTTCTTCATAGGGTGGCCTGGCAAGCTGAGGAACTTTTCTGCTTGTATTAGCGTTTTCGTATCTCTGCGCTCATTCAGTGCCTGTGTCCTCCCCATCTTCTCCATTTCCACTATAGGGGTTGATCTCATCCCTCCTGTGGTGACTCTAAGTGCTTGATTTTGCACCTTGTCCAGCTCTTGTAGTGTGGTATTTGATGCTGAACACCACGCAGTTGACCCATATTCCAGGTGTGGTCGTATGCTCTGTTGGTAAACTTTGCTAAGTATTTTCGTACTGGCTCCCCATGTGGTTCCACTTAGCTTTCTCAGGATGGTTATTTTCCTTCTGGCTTTTGCTACTGCTTTGTTGATGTGCTTTCTCCATGTCAGCTTGCCATCAAATGTTACTCCAAGGTATGTTGGTTCTTTATCTTCTCTTAGGGGTGTTCCATTTATCTGGATGATCCCTGCCTTTTGTTTCGGAGAGAGGGTAAATAGGGTTGTGCTGCACTTGTCAGTGTTTATGCTGACACACCATCTATTTGCCCATGCAGCAAATGTATCTACAGCTCTTTGTAGCAATCTTGTGGCCACTGATGCATATTCATTTGTGCTCCATAGAACCAGGTCATCAGCGTACATTGCCGCTTTAATTCCATGCGGTAGGTGAGCAACAAGATCATTGATGAAGATTAGAAAAAGTGTGGGGGACAAGACTCCGCCCTGGGGGACACCGTGACGCAGTAGTACTTTCTTGCTCTTAAGTCCGTCTATCTGTACTCGGGCTCTTCTGTTGTGCAAGTATGCTTTCACCCATTTGTACATTCTTCCATTGACTTTGCAGTTTCTCAGTTTCTTCATCAGACCTTCTTTCCAGACTTTGTCAAAGGCTTTCTTCAGATCTATCCATGCCGCAAGCACCAGCTTCTTCTCTTGGAATGCATCCTCAATTTCTTGAGAGAGGTAGGTTGTCTGATCTTCCGTAGAGTAGCACTGCCTAAAGCCAGCCTGCTGTGGCACAAGGATGTTTTTACTTTCAATGTACCACTGCAGTCTGTGATTGATGATGCGCTCCAGTGTTTTGCAGAGACAGCTGGTGAGGCTAATTGGTCTGTAGCTAGAGGCAATGGAACCATCTTTCCCTGATTTTAGGAGGGGTATCATGATTGCTTCTCACCAGGCTTGTGGAACACTACCTAAGGTCCAGCTGTTATTGAAGATCTGCAACAGCTTTGTTTTGGCCTCTGTTCCTAGGTTCCTGATCATTTCATTGGAGATACCATCAGCTCCTGGTGACTTTCTCATTTTCAGTTTTGATATGGCTAGCTCCAGTTCGCTGATTGTGATGGGTGCCTCCAGAACCTCATGTACTATTTCCTTCTGTCCTGTATGTTGTCGTTTCTCTCGAATCTCTTGTCGTTTCTCTGGACTAATTTTGATATTGCTATCTTGTGCGAACGAGTCCGCAAAATGGTCAGCTGCTTGCTTTCTTGTTAAGATTTTTCCATCTTTATGTAGTGCAATTTTTGAGTTTCTCCCTGTGCCCTCGTCATTAAGCTGTTTTATTAGCTTCCACAATTTCCTTGTGTCTCTTTCAAAGTTCAGAGACTCTGTTTTCTCCTGCCAGCTTTTCCGTCTAGCCTGCAGCTTGGCCCTTTGAAATTTGGCTTTTGCATGCTGGAATTTATTGTGGTGCTCTTGGCTGGGTGTGGCCTCTGCTTGCTTTCTACACACTTCAACATCATTATGCAACTGTTCCAGTTCACTACTCCAGTAGGGTTTATATTGTTTACGGGCTCCTCTTGGTACTGTTTCTCGCGCTGCCTGTAGTATGCATTTCCCAAACTCTTCAACTGCTTTATTTATGTCTTTCTCAGTGTTCAGGTTTCTAACCAGTATGCTGGTGCGATGCTTGTACATTGCCCAGTCTGCTTTCTTGTAGTTCCACCTCGAGAGGGTGCTGCTTTCACTTACAAGCTCATTTTCTACGGTTAGAAAGACTGGCCGATGGTCACTGCCACCAAGTTGTTTCCCAACAGTTCGTGTAATGTTCCACTCCAGGTCTGGTGAATGAAAAGCCAGGTCACCCCGGGAAGGTTAACCCGGTCAACAAATGCCCGCAGAAGTCGGATGTGTCGGCCTAACGGCACAAGAACGCAGCTCTGCTGTAAACAGGCACAACGCAATCACGTCCGAAAAAAAACTCCGGATGAACGAAGAAGAAGAAGAAAAGCCAGGTCAGGTGTAGTTGTAGAGTGCCATGATCTCGAGTAGAAAGTATGTGGGTCGGACGGCTTGTTAATCAACATGAATCTATTCTCATCCTGCCAGTCTTCCAGTCTCTCTCCTCTCTGGTCCATGTGATCATAGCCCCAGCTCTGCGAGTGGCTGTTGAAATCGCCACACACAATCATTTTTTCTTTTAGTGGTAGAGTGTCCAGTGCCTGTGGGCGGTCACTTGGACAGTAGTAATTGATCAGATGTAGATCTGTATTACCTGTCTTAAGTTTAAGTGTCTGATACTCAGCCCCTTCCATGTAGACTTTGATTTGGGAAGCCATGATGTTATTTCTTACAAGGGTCAGTATCCCACCTTTTCGCCTGTTCTTTCGGTCAGATCGGTACCACTGGTAGCCTCTGATTTTGAAGGCTATATTTTCATTGAGGTGAGTTTCTTGCAAGCAACATATGCTTACTTTTTCTTGGTCCAAGATTTTTTCTAATTCTATTTTTTTGTTGCTGACTCCCTCCGCATTCCAGTGCATTATTTTAAGTCTTCGTTTAGTATGGCCAGTCGTCCTATTCTCATGTCCCCTGGCTCCACAGGACATCTGAGAAGGACCTCCAGTAGTTGGGGTTGGACCCTTTCGAGACATAGGGCCCGGCACTGCACCTGCCTGGGGGTCCAAAAGCAGGGCGAGCACCATAACGATTAGCAGTAGTCGACATATTCCATTTTGCGTGATTGCGTGGCATCCTGATTTCTGTGGTGCGCCTCTTAGCTGGTTGCCTCCGTCTTCAGCACCTTTCTTTGCTAGAGCAGACTGTGGTCTCACTCGAGTGTAGATGTGTACGCGCGCACACACCTGTCTGCGCATGCATGTACGTGCATACACATCTAGAGCATACTGGTTATTTTCCGGAGCCAGAGATTCGCCGTCGCCCCTTCTCCTGTTAGTTTAAACAGGTCCGCCACGTGAAGGCCAGGAGTTGGACTTTTGCTGCATAGGTTATGTATTCACGAGCCATTGAGGTATTTGAGCAATGTTGGGCGCTCACCCCAACACAGCGCCTCGGCTACATACAGCAACATTTGAAACCCTTGATGCCACTGAACAAGCATGAGAAATTAGTTCACATGTATTGATCGGCACTCATAGAAAAGCTATATTTATCAAAACAATGAATTTGAATAAGGAAAACACAAACAATAGATTGCACGATTTATTGTCCGGCACTTGTATGCACACAAAATAGTCGCTTGTTAAAGAAGCCATCATGATTAATCTACATATGCCAGTTTTGTGCAAACAGAAAGACATGATAGTCTGTTTAAAATTACCTTGGTAGACAATCGAAATTACTGTGCGAATGTGTGTATATTTCAGTTTGAAGGATTTGTCTAATTACTTTACTTTATGTTGTGTGATTTCTGCAGTATGTACCTGACGAGATGCGAAATATGTCAGGCAAAAACCGTGCAATCTATTGTTTGTGTCTTCGTTATGCAAACTATATTTATATTTGTTGGTTGGTTGCTTGGTTAATCCTATGAAAGCCAGTTTTAATTTTAAGTCAAATGCATTAACGCTGATGTCGTCTGAACGCTTATAAGGACTTCCATCTATTGGAAAGATTTTGGTATAGAGTCTTTCCTCTCAACCTGCTACCAAGGTGTCATCGCCACGGGAGCCAGTGTTGCAGAAAACCTTTTCCCCTCTCCAAGCTCAGAAAAAAAGACGGGGTGTGCAAGATGGGATATTGAACCTTACATTTGCAGAGAGGCATACTGGGATGTATGCTGTAGCGTTGGTGTTGTGGTTATGACGTTATGTTGACATTGGCATGATCGCCGTCGGTCGAGGGTTTGATTCCAGTTCTCGACGTTTGCAAATGGCATATACTCGCACCATTTGGGAACAAACTCACTGGGGATGTCAGCTGTCAAAACGCTACAGCTGATTGCTGCGTTCTTCAAATATATTCAGGTTGACGTCTGATATGAAGAAGAAGAAGAAGAAGAAGAAGAAGAAGAAGAAGAAGAAGAAGAAGAAAGAAGAAGAAGAAGAAGAAGAAGAAGGAGGAGGAGGAGGAGGTGAGAGAGGAGGAGGAGAAGGAGGAAGAGGTGGTGGGGGAGGAGGCGGTGGAGGAGGAGGAGGAGGAGGAGGAGGAGGAGAAGAAGAAGAAGAAGAAGAAGAAGAAGAACAACAACAACAACAACAACAACAACAACAAGAATAAGAAGTCGTCAGTTGTCTCCAAGTTCTCCACGTCTAATTTTCTAATTGTCTATATATAATTTTCTAATTGTCTATATATAATTTTCTAATTGTCTATATATAATTTTCTAATTGTCTATATATAATTTTCTAATTGTCTATATATAATTTTTCTAATTAGCTTGTGGTTTTCATTTGCTTCTTGTAGGACTAGCTCTGTGGTTTTACGGTTTGTCCATGGGATTCTTTGCATTAATATATGTATATTGTTCCGTTATTTCATACATGCCGGCAGCTGACTTTTCTCACATTAACCGGAAGTACTGTGTGTTTGGCATCTTTCATAGCACGATGTAAGTTCCTGAAATTCTGTTTTATTAAAATTAAATGTTAATCTCCGCTTTAATAATGTAATTTCTAATTACATAACAATTTTAACTTATTTATCTTTCAGGACTAGTGGAAAAAGTTGGGCCGAGCAGGTAGACTTGGGGGAACGAGGGTAAGTAGTTTAGGTTCATTTTACGTTACGGACGACAACGACCGTGACGGGATTCCATCTCCCCCCCCCCCCCCCCAACCAGAGTAAAATTAGTAAAAGAGTGGTTTTAAAATTTGTCTTCAATTAATTCCCGAAAATACTACTTTTTGTCCACTTGATCATGGGATTACCCTTTCCTGTTTATAAGCTTTAATCTATATGTACGAGGTTGTCCTGTAAGTTAACATGTGAGGGGGGGGGGGGGGGGGGGGGGGGTTTACGCAGATGAATGTGAATGTCATAACATGGAAATTGAACTTATTTTCATAAAAATGAAAAATAGTTTTTTCTTAGTTAATACTTTCTTTGGGGGGGGGGGGGAGGTATTGGTGAGAGCAAAATGAAATCCTACTATACCACATTATTGTCTGTACATCATGTATACTATATTGTAGCGAGCCCTATCATCATTTTAATTTTGAGTATTTACAAATGAGACCGCCACAGTAGATAGGCCTTGAAATTCAAAATCTAATGGTACCTCAATGATGCCTGTATGTCACTTATAAGTGAAGATATTCACAATTTTGTGAAGGTGAGACGAGTTGCGATTTTTCATGCTATTCACCCTAAGTGGAACTCTCTAGTGTGTCCATTACCTCCTCCAGCGGGTGTGCGTGTGTGTGCGAGCAAGATTGTCTCAATCAGTCATATGAAAACTGACTTCAAAAATATGTTCTGTCGGGTTAAATGATTACAAAATAGTACAAATATACAAATAAATTATTAATAATAATAATCTTTAAACTTGTGTTCTCTTTAACTTTAGTAGGTCAAATCGCACGTTTTATGTGTTGAAAAGTGTAGCGCAATCGAAATGCAGCGGCCGTCATGACCCGTGGGTTTCCAATTCACAAAGTCACATCTTCGCAGAAAATCTGTTTTTCAACCACAATTCGAGCAAGTTTAGAGATGAAACTATACTGATTCAGGGGCAATATTTTATATGGCAATTAAAATTCACATTAAACAAAGACATCTATTGGATTCATCGATTCCGATACGCGATAATTACGCTGCCTCTGTGAGATGCACTCCCCGGCAGTCAGCAGCACAGATCCATAGAGCACACTTTATTCACAAACTTCATTCTTTAATATTCATTCTTCATTCTATTCATATCTTTTAGATGAATTTTCAAGTTCTGCATGCAGATTTACATATATTTGGAAAGTTTCATCGCTAAACAAGCTTACCTTGTCGATGAAATCAACATTTTCTGCAAAGGCGTGTTTTTGTTCTTAGCGCATTATTGATCGGACCGGCATGTACACTTTGTAACACTATTCTGGCACTGATAATAGACAAGCATAACTTTTAGATGAATTTTCATGTTCTGCATGCAAATTTACATATATTTGGAAAGTTTCATCGCCAGACAAGCTTAACTTGTCGATGAAATCATTTTCCTTGAAGATGTGCTTTTCATGAATGCGGAAACGCATGGCAATGGGCCATGGCGTTCGAACTGGCATGTACACTTTCACTTTTTAACACTCAAAACACACACAACGTGCAATTTAAACTACTAAAGTTAAAGAGAACACAAGTTTAAAGATTAATAATAATTTGTATACTTGTGCTGTTTTAATCATTTAATTTGACAGAAGCCGGTTTCGTGGCTTAGAGGTTATGACTTTTCTCCGTAATCTCGTATACTCTCGTGGATTAACGTGATGACGGTAAGAATCAGCGGTGGTTCGAATCGCATCGATAACTTACGGGATATGTGAGCCGGCCGCTCAGAAATCAATGGCAAACTACTGAGCGTAATCTTGCCAAGAAATCAACATACAGCTGAAAGATGCTGGTGTTGACAGCAATGTCCTGTAAAGGATATGGGGGGGAAAAAATGTGACAGAACATATTTTTGAAGTCAGTTTTCATAATCCGCTTATGACACATGTTGGTTGAGACCAACTTTCACCAACCTCGCACGCGGAGAAAAATGAAAACGGCAAACTGAACCATAAATAATTTTTTTTCTGGCGCTTTCAATAGAAAACCATCAATTGTAGATGGATCTTCGAATTCTGCTTAAAATTTTTCAGAAATTTGGAAAGTTTCACGCTAAACTTGCTTTAATTATGGTTGAAAAACAGGCGAACATGTTACGATCATGAAACCCAAAACGGCGGCTTGACTTATATAAAAATCTTTTGTAGAACAAACATTGTGTTCTCGCTAGCGTAGTTGTAAACAGTCCGCCTATCACACAGGAGATCAGGGTTCTCTTCCCGGCTGGGCATTTTTTTTTTTTTAAATTAAAAAAAAAATTATTAGGTGATATAATAGAAACTTGAAGGAGGGGTTATAATAGAAATAGGGGGTTCTTACAACGTTTGACTCTCACTGTTGTGGTGTTATCCCCCATCCCAGCTGGCCCATTTAGAACAGCCGAAGACATCCTGATCAGCCCTCAAGGGAAGCCAGGGGCAGACCATGGGCATTCCCCACCATCCAAGGAGGCTTCCATAATTGCAGAGCCGACACATAGCGCTCTAGTACTGGGCTCACCCAAGGAATTGTCATGTCCTGCACATGGCTGCTTAGCCTCACTTCCGTATATTGGGCCTTCCAGTCACCACAAACCTCAGACTGAGAAGTGTTGTTCGATCTCATTCAACACAGGCCAGGAATGTTTCCAGGAACCCTTGGTATCTAATGATACCGCAGGATTCACCCAACACCCTCCTGTCTTGGGTAGTGAGATTTGATACCTAGCCCTAACGGAGGTACCGTATGCCAGTTGTGCATGTAAAAAAATCCAACTACAGTTGCAAGAAAACCTATCCATGGGTGGATAGAGCTTCTACCTTGGATAGAATCCATCTAGAGGAAGCAGACCTGACACAAATGCATGCTGGAGTCGCAGACACTGACTTGAGGTTCATAACTCCTCAAAAAAGGACAGAAGAAAAATGGTGTCTCGTGTAGGTGCCTTGTGACATACGACAATAATACATCCCTATGTTGAAATATTTTCATTATAATTTGTCACCTGCACTTATGTGCTAAAAACTGTGCATATATACAACAGGTAACAATTCTGTAACAATTTTACCTGTACTAAGCATCATCATTATGTGCCATGCCATTAAGTGTGGATGGTCATGTTTCGCCATCTCACACATCACTAGTGTCGTGAATCAGCGCTGTGTTCTTGTACTGAGCATACCACCTGACCAAGCCATCTAGGTATTTACTTCTCTGCCTTCCCCTTGTTCTTTTCCCCTCAGTCTTGCTAGTTGTCACAAAGTTCCCAAATTTATTTCTTCTCATAACGTGTCCAAACAATTTTGACTATGCCTAATTTTGCTAATCAGTTTATGGTATTTATTTGTTTCTTGAAGGACTTGTTCATTGGTTTTTTCTGTCTGTCCTTGGCATTCTTTGCATTTCCCTCAGAAACCACATTTCCACAGCCATTGGATGTTTTTCAGCTTGACTGCTCATTGTACTAAGTATAACCTTTACTAAACCCCACCACTGAGGCCAGTGTCCTGGGGTCCCTACCAGGCACGTTTGCCAGGTGGCGGGTAGTGGAATGACCTTCAGGTATGGTGCGCCAGTTGTAATATAAGCCAGGTTTATCCTGGATGAATAAGCGGTTGCAGACCAGAACAAGGATGCAGTTGGACGTGTACTCCCGGACTCAACAGCATATATGTCAGTGAACACACGGACTATCTGGCAAACAATTGACCAATACAAGCAGGAAGAAGCATGGACAGGGCTGTTATTGTTAATGCTAGCTGGCCAGTCCTGATGAGTTTCTGACGCAAGTTCAGTTACACCGCCTGGCTAAGCACATTGAAGGATGAGAGATATTACAAAAGGATGAGAGAGGTGATATCAGTGGATACAGTGAGTAGAGATAACTTGAGATGGCTCGTGCATCAGAGGACTGAGTATGCATAGGAATGCTTAATGTGCAAGAAGGTGAAGGGCAGCAGGTTAAAAAGAGGACGGTCGTGGATGGGTCAAGCCGAAGACATTCTTCAACAGGTGTGTTCACTTGAGGACTTAGAACCTCGCGAGGAGTGGGTGCAAGTGCCAACAGACTTCTGCACATCCTTTTCAGTTTGCATCCAACTAGATAGAAAATGCAGACAAGAAAATCCGGCTGCTGTTGAGGCTGAAGTACAAGCGTTGATTTTCGAGAATTCGCTAGACGGTGACGCGGTCATCTACACAGATGGGTCGGTCGTCCGACATGTGAGAAGCTCATGGGCCTTTACAGCTCGGGCCGGAGGGAGAATTGTGGAGGACTCTGGTGCTTTCACTGAAACCACAAGTAGCCTGACCATGGAAGTCATGGCAGTAAGTAAAGCAATAACATGGCTCGAGACACAGACATTCACTAGGGCTTGTTTCCTTAGCGACTCAATGAACATGATCAAGAGGATAGAGGAGGGGTCGATCCGAAGAGAATGGTTGCTGCCTCTGGAGCGGTCTCGGCTGGCAAAGATTAGTTTCATCTTCGTGCCAGGGCATGCGGGAGTACAAGGACATGAGCGGGCTGACAAGCTCGCAGGTGAGGCTACTGTGGAGGGCGGACGCGCCATGGACCAGGCTGATATTCTGAATGCTCTACGAGAAGTAAGACTTTTGCGAGAACCAAGTGATGACTGTGAATCTACAACAATGGCCAGACTGCGAGAGCAGCAAATTAAAAGAGGGGTGGCCAAACAAGAACACTACGCAGGAAGCCAAAGAAGATTGATAAACCAACACAGAACTGGCGTCGTTAGCCGCTAGACGTTGCGGGATTTGCTGAGGAGGGGATCCGAGCACTTATGGACTGAATGGTTCGATGTGCAATGAGGATGATCTGTCGACTAACTAACTAATGTGCAAGGATTGTAACCATCATAAACAGAATAGGCAAAAACATGGTGCTTGTCCCACTAGAATGGGGCTGGGTAACAGGTTACCAGCACTGCTACCCCATATTTCCTACAGTGAGAACATGCAAACACGAGCTGAACTCGGGAGTCAAGCTATGGGGAAATGATGCCTCAGTAAACAAACTATATTGTTGCCTGGCATATGATACTGGAAAAAGAAAGGACCTTAGGAGACAACCCAGACAGAAAATGCAACCAGCGCCACCAAACACAGCATGTTATCTACAGCTCAGAAACCACACAACATAAGAACACTTGAACCAAAAAGAAATGGTGATGTGACAGTCTAACCAATTGTCATGGTGTCCTTCCTACCACCTCTCAGTAGGAATGGTACCTGACCCCTAGCCAAAAAGGGCCCGTCCAAAAAATTAGTGCCTCTGCTATCCAACGAGTCAGGGGAAAGCAGAGTAGAGCAACCAATGAGCCAAGTCTTACAGTGGCTCATTGAAACAGAAGAAGGAAAGACAGGCCTGAGTTAAATAATTTTTCAGAAAGAATATTGACGTCTCCTGCATCCAAGAAACCCATTTAAAAGATACACAGGGGTTTTGTCCAATGTTAGGAATCCTCCCACCAAAACAGGGAAGCAAGATTCAAAGTAGGAACACACACACTGATGATCAAAGCTTCAAATCTAGCAGTTGGGGCTAGTAGATTCAGTCATGGCAAACTTGATTTCTTAATGGTCAGAATTATCCTATGCAGTTGAGATTTAGTATAAAAGCTGTAACAGCCTGCCTTCAACAACTCTGGAGAACATTAAGTAAACAGTGGGTCGTGGTCAGCACGGCTGAATGGATAAGGGTAGTTTGCTCTTAAGCATTCGATGTGCTGTTGGTGAGGTAGGGGGTCACAGAGAAGATCTTGAAGGCTTTTTGATTGAAAAAAAGCACATCTTGGTCAACCAAGCAGATGACAGCGCAACTTACTCCTCACAGAGCATGAAAGAAAATTAGCACACCGAACATTATTACAAATAACCATCACCAGAAATAGAATACAGTGGACTCTGACAAAGCAACTTGATGATTTGGACTTTGGCAAAGATACTGCACTTCTGCTACGCACTTAAAATGAGATGGTATCGATAGAAGGGGCTTGCTGCTGCTGGGCTTATAACGGAGTGTGAAAAAATATAAAATATGGCCAAGAAGCTTGATGGGTGAATAGAAAACACAGATACAGGTGATCATTTCGAACAAATTGGGTGAATAGAAAACACAGATACAGGTGATCATATCGAACAAAGCTCTTATCAGTGGAGCAAGATTTGTTCCGTTGATAGAGTCTTTGGTCAAAACGTTCTCCTGTGTCTTTGTGTTTTTTATTCATCCGCCAAGCTTCTTGGTCATACTGTAGGTTTTGTATTTTACATTCAAAGTAAACTAAACACACTTGGTGGGAGGCCACAACAATGAGGTCTAAACATTCATAACAGAAAGATAAACATATGATTAAACCAGTGAGTTGAGTTGAGGACATTCCCATATGTGCTTTGTCCCCTCTTTCAATAGCCACCTTTACAAACGTAAAGGAAACAGCCAATCCTGTGACAACCACCGAGGCATCTCCTTGCTTTCAATTGCAGGGAAGATACTCGCCAGAATTCTTCTCAATCGCCTCACAGCCCATCTCGATCAAGGTCTTCTTCCTGAGAGTCAATGTGGCTTCAGGAAAGAACGTGGAACTGTTGACATGATTTTCGCTGCAAGGCAGCTGCAAGAGAAATGTCAGGAACAGAACTGCGAAATGTTCTCCACTTTCATTGACCTTACCAAGGCTTTTGATACAGTCAGCAGAGGACTGTGGAAGATTATGGCAAAATATGGCTGTCCACGAAAGTTTGTCCAAATAGTGCGGCTATTTCATGACGGCATGCAGGCAAGAGTACAGGAAAATGGTGAACTGTCTGAACCCTTTCCTGTCACCAATGGAGTGAAGCAAGGATGTGTCCTGGCACCAACACTGTTCAGCCTCATGTTTTCAGCCATGTTGATGAATGCCTTCGAGAACGACGACATTGGAATAGACATCAACTACCGTATGGATGGAAAGTTATTCAATCTCAGAAGGCTGAAAGCTAAAACCAAAATTAACAGCGGCACCGTCAGAGAGCTCCTGGTTGCTGATGATTGCGCTCTATACGCCAACTCAGAGGCGGACATGCAACATAATTTTTCAGCTTTCTCACATGCCTGTGCCAACTTTGGGCTCAATATCAACTTGGAGAAGACTGTAATGTACCAGCCAGCTCCAGGGAAAAATCACACTGTGCCGAATATCAAAGTGGATGATCATAGACTAAGTGTTGTGGACAAATTCACCTATCTTGGCAGCACCGTGTCACAAGCTACCACAATCGATGACGAAGTGAATGCAAGAATCTCCAAGGCCAGTGCAGCCTTTGGCAGACTGTACAAGAATGTATGGGACAGAACTGGAATAAGCCTGCAAACAAAGCTAAAAGTCTACAAAGCAGTTGTATTATCCACACTGCTATATGCTTGTGAAACCTGGACTGTTTATCAGCGACACGCTAGGAAATTAAACCACTTCCACACAGTCTGCCCAAGGAAGCTACTGAAGATTAAATGGCAAGACAAGATTCCAGACACTGAAGTCCTAGAAAGAGCATCCATGCCCAGTATCCACACTCTACTGATGAAGAATCAGATTCGCTGGGCTGCCAGATCACAGGCTCCCTAAATGAATTTTTTACAGCGAACTGCGTTGTGGTAAACGCTCCCAAGGTGGCCAGAGGAAACGTTTTAAAGACACTCTGAAAATTTCACTGAATGCTTTTGGAATTCATCATGACACCTGGGAGGCTGCAGCCAGAGACCGAAATTCGTGGCGTGCATCATTGCGCAAAGGTGCAGTCATATGTGAGGCAACCAGGACTGCAAGAGCTGTGAAGAAAAGGCAGGACAGAAAAACCACTGCAGGAAATCCTCCTCCAGAGACGTCAAGCATTCTTTGCCCACATTGTCAAAGAACATTTCGAGCCAAAATAGGCCTTATCAGCCATCTTAGAACCCACGGCTCCACACCTTCAACCCCACTGGATGAAATGAATGGTCATCATCATTCATGATGGACAAACAACAACAATAGCCAGCAAAGAGTCATACTACTAATCATTCCCACCATCTTATTTACAGTCCTCCTGGTCTTCCCGATTAAACCAGTGAATAACAACCCAATCTCCCTTAGTGAAACCTCACTTCAAGATTCGGAATCATACACTTTGTAGGCAGCAGTGTAGGCAAAGAGGGTGGGACAGATCCTTATAGTCCATGCTGTGTGATGTTGATGATCATGTCTGTCCACAGCCCTCTGTCTCGTGTACTGCCAGTCATTTCTCATACCGATGTTCTTCCATGCCATGATGCAAAACTAACTGTCTAGTGTTTTCTCTTTTGGTTTCCCTCTGTCTCTTTTTTCCTCCAACTTTCCTGTTGTCACAATGTACTTCAGCTTTCCCCTTTTCATGACATACCCAGAGAATGTGCTCTGTCTTCTTCTGGTGCGAGTAGCCAGTTCTCTTTGTGAGTTAACTTCTTTCATGATGTCTTCATTACTCTTTCTATCCTTCTTTGGTGTTCTTATCACTCCTCTATAAAATCATATCTACGCAGCCTCAGCATAATTCCTCACTTGTCTGTTAATTGCCCATAATTTGCTTCCATATATTGGGATTGGCTCAATATAGTGACTGGTGTCCTAATCCTAATGTCTCAGCCACACTGTGGCTAATATAGTTATAGGAAGATTTGTGGAAAGAGATAAAGGAAGACAGGAAGAGAATCTTGTGTCATGGCATGTACTAATTGATGCATGCAGAATATAGAGAGTATATGCCATTTGGCAAGGCACATGGTGATGATACATTTGTGTTTATTTCAGGGACTCTCCCTCCACCCGTTGAGGAGTATGATGAGAAGAAAGGTACCAAGACAATCACTGAATACAAAAACAATGATGATGGCAAGTTGATCAAGGTTAGTATCAGCCTGTCACATCAAATTCTGTGGCACAACTCAATGACTAGAACAATTTTATTGTGTCATTGACCACAAAAGAGTAATCTTGCAGTATATTTATCAGCCGTACTTTAGACTGGTCTTGTTTTCTTGCACCTGGCCATCACATAGTCAAACATCATTATCATGTGTGATGCCAGTATGCTTGGGCGGTCGTGTTTTCTCACATGATCACCAAATTTATGGATCAGCTCTGTGTTTCTGTCTTGGTTATGCCATCTGGTCAAGCCATCTAATATTTACCCCCCTGCCTTCCCCGTGTTCCTGTTCTCCTTAATCGTGCCAGTTGTCACCAAGTTCTCTAGTTTATTTCTTCTCATAATTTGCCCAAAGCATCTTGACTGCGAACGCCTTATCAGTTTATAATTTTCATTTGTTTCTTGTAAAACTTGCTCATTGTTTTTTGTCTATCTGTTCGTGGTATTTTGTATTTTCCTCATAAACCACATTTCCACTGCCATTAGATATTTTTTAACTTGTGTGCTCATTGTCTACGCTTCACATCCATACAAAAGTACAGGTTATGTGTAGCACTTCTACATTATTTCTCATTGCAATTGATATCTTTTTATTAATAAGTAGTTTCCATCTTGCAAAAGGCTACCTTTTTTGTTCTTGTCGAACATCTTGGATATCAGATAAACACAAAATATTACTGGGCAGTTCAGTGACCGGAAGAACAGCCAGATACAGGAACAGGTTTTGACCAGTCTTTACTAGTGAGCAAGAAAAACCAAAACCCGAAACTAGAATACAGAACTCGGTTTCTGTAGAAGGTCGTTTGATCTGCAGATGTAGAGCAATGACCAAATGTTCATGATGAGAATTTACTCATGTTACCTACTGACAGCACACTACAACGCAATCTTCCGACTAATTCTATGCTACCAATGCCAAACCTGGACAATGTCAGAAACAGAGAAAAGAAAAATTACCACAGAAATGAGATTCCTGATGTCAAGAAGAGAGAAATGAAGAAATCACGACGAAAGTGCATTGTTAGATTTCATCAGAAAACAGCAAGTTAAATGATTGAACCATATAACTAGATTACCAACAAGCAATGATGTACTACCAACAAGCAATGATATACTACCAACAAGCAATGATGTACTACCAACAAGCAATGATGTACTACCAACAAGCAATGATATACTACCAACAAGCAATGATGTACTACCAACAAGCAATGATGTACTACCAACAAGCAATGATATACTACCAACAAGCAATGATGTACTACCAACAAGCAATGATATACTACCAACAAGCAATGATGTACTACCAACAAGCAATGATATACTACCAACAAGCAATGATATACTACCAACAAGCAATGATGTACTACCAACAAGCAATGATGTACTACCAACAAGCAATGATGTACTACCAACAAGCAATGATATACTACCAACAAGCAATGATGTACTACCAACAAAGCAATGATGTACTACCAACAAGCAATGATGTACTACCAACAAGCAAAGATTACTACCAACAAGCAATGATGTACTACCAACAAGCAATGATGTACTACCAACAAGCAATGATGTACTACCAACAAGCAATGATGTACTACCAACAAACAATGATGTACTACCAACAAGCAATGATTACTACCAACAAGCAATGATGTACTACCCCAAAAAGCAATGATGTACTACCAACAAGCAATGATGTACTAACAACAAGCAATGATGTACTACCAACAAGCAATGATGTACTACCAACAAGCAATGATGTACTACCAACAAGCAAAGAGTACTACCAACAAGCAATGATGTATACCAACAAGCAATGATGTACTACCAACAAGCAATGATGTACTACCAACAAGCAATGATATACTACCAACAAGCAATGATGTACTACCAACAAGCAATGATATACTACCAACAAGCAATAATATACTACCAACAAGCAATGATGTACTACCAACAAGCAATGATTACTACCCAAAAAGCAATGATGTACTACAACAAGCAATGATATACTACCAACAAGCAATGATGTACTACCAACAAGCAATGATGTACTACCAACAAGCAATGATGTACTACCAACCAAACAATGATATACTACCAACAAGCAATGATGTACTACCAACAAGCAATGATTACTAACCAACAAGCAATGATGTACTACCAACAAGCAATGATTACTACCAACAAGCAATGATATACTACCAACAAGCAATGATGTACTACCAACAAGCAATGATGTAAATACCAACAAGCAATGATGTACTACCAACAAGCAATGATATACTACCAACAAGCAATGATGTACTACCAACAAGCAATGATGTACTACCAACAAGCAATGATGTACTACCAACAAGCAATGATATACTACCAACAAGCAATGATGTACTACCAACAAGCAATGATGTACTACCAACAAGCAATGATGTACTACCAACAAGCAATGATGTACTACCAACAAGCAATGATGTACTACCAACAAGCAAGATATACTACCAACAAGCAATATGTACTAAAAGCAATGATGTACTACCAACAAGCATGATGTACTACCAACAAGCAATGATGTACTACAACAAGCAATGATGACTACCAACAAGCAATGATGTACTACCAACAAGGGCCCAAGAAAGTACTACCAACAAGCAATGATGTACTACCCCAAAAAGCAATGATGTCTAAAAAACCAAAACCCGCAATGATGT
>JACEFZ010014213.1:0-45490 GCA_014155875.1 Cepaea nemoralis
TTTTCCTATCATGGATATTATAATATCCAACCATTTGGTCCATTCTGTCGCAGCCATTCATCGCCGTTTTATTTTCATGGAGACCATCTTCAGCTTGCTTTGCGGTTTTCGCAATCCGCTCTCAACAATTCTAACTACAGACTTGGTAGAGACAACAATGCATGGTTTTTTTAGCTTTGTTTAGCCCTTCCACCAAATAATCATATCATCAATGGACACATTTTCAAATGGGTAAAATGCTTCCTGGATATTCTTCAGAGTCAACAAGAGGATAAATTTTTTTTTTTTTTTGGGTACCCTCAGGTTGACATACATGAAACATGGTGTGATAAATATATTATAATTTTCTAATTGATTACTGGGAAACGTAGTGGCAGTGCCACATACCAAGGAGTATATAAATGTGCACTTGTACACCGGTAGTCTTTGATACATGGTCTTGGATCAAGTCCCATAGCAATAATGACAGACGTAAACTTCAGCCATTCGTGCTTCGTTGTCAAACACTCAGCTGTTGACGAACATTCACTGGTTTTTCTTTATCACCACGTGCTAAAACTTTAGACACAACTAAAACTACTTTCTAAATATTCACATTCACATATTATTATAAACAATAATCTAGCTTGATCTCAAGTCATACTACGTGGACGCAAACTGGTGGGCGTTTCCATTGTGAAAAACCAAAACAAACAAATTAACACTACCTTAAAACTGAAAATTCACAAGAATCCAAAATTAGAAAACGATTGACCGCTCCGAGATGGCGTAGAGATCTTTCGGCTGTACTACTTTTTAGTTTACTGTAACTTAAAATTCCGAAACGGAGCAGAAATATGTGAAATAAACCACTGAACATTTTGTGGCACTAAAACGGCGGACTGCCATCTCAGGAAATACAACGTGCCCACAGATTGGATCACGGTAGCGAAAGAGTTAAGTGCCAAATTCTTTTCACCCCTCCTCCTTTCCTGTGGACGGTAGTTTCATTTGTCAATCAAATTGACCGATGCCCCGCCACATTCCTGAAACAATGAATTGGCCCCTGCAACAGACGTTGCGTCATTACATTCCAATCTGCTGTTAACACAAGCCTTCCCGGTTGCTGGCAAAAAAAGGTGTCAGCCATGTGTTCCTACTTTGCCGCTGTATTGCAGTGAGGTGTTAGGCATCTGGTTCTAATTTCTCCCTTGTGGTGGCAATTACAGACGTTGTCCTGGCTCCACAAAGTCTGGACTTTTAGAGATGGTGTTAGGCCTGCATTATATTGCCGTCTTTGGATCACACGGGGTTTTCCCCTGAGTAGCACTGCCATGTATTATTTCAGACGGGTCTGGCTGACCCTCTTATCTCCCATTCTGCCGTGGCTGGTTCACACGTTAGGTCCTGTTGAACATAAGGTGTTAGTCCTTATTCCAACCGCAGGCTTGTAAACTAACACTGACTGGCTCCGCGATGTCTGGTTGATCAGAACATCAAAGGGAAAATCTCTTAGATGTAGAGACCAGACATTGCTTTGATCTACCAATGTAGTAAAAATGATAGTGCGGGCTCTAAGTGACTCTGTATTTTTCTCTTACGTTTTTATCCTCTTCTGGGGAACGTTTATTCTTTTAGAGAATTTTAGAAAAATATTGTGGGCTCTGTAAGTCCTTGATAACTTGGGTAATTATGATGCTGATGGGGCTGTCCCGTCACAGGCACTAAGGAATATATATTCTTCTATCAGAAGACAGCCGCCAACTTTCAACCGGTCCCAGAAATGGCTACTTTCCGCCATCACTGGTTATATATCTGACTCCATCTATCTTTCGTTTCCAGAAGTGATTGCTGTACAAACACTATTTCTTAAGCTGTGAGAAGAGGCTCATTTAAGCCCAGATCGCTATTACTATGTCTAAATCCTACTAGCTTTCTGACAGCGTTCACAGCAGGTTTAGTACAGGACAAGCTATGATCTGTGTGCTGTCTGTCGCCTTAGTATCAATCCACAGCGAATTTTCAACACACGAGAATGAGAGAGGGAGGAATGAAAGTGCTCTTCCTCTTATCTTATATGTCCGTGGTGTGAAGAAAGATTGTGTTATGTAACTGTTTAGCATCATTGACGGGTCCAGCGTTTATACTGCTGTGATTAATTCGAACACATTGTGACATGATCGACCCTGTATCTAGCACTCTGATCGAACCCCAGTCAAGCTAACAACCCAGCTCCAGCACTCAAGTGAACGAATAAAAAGAAGATTGGTGTTGGAATGAGAGAATGAGTGCATTGTGTCATCTCATCTTTCTTTCACTCTGTATCTATGTGTTAATGAATGAGAGGCGGTGTGAATCCTCATAAGGAATGTTTCACATAGACCTTCACATTCATACCAATTATATGTTAATCATTATGTGTTAACTTAAGAGTGAAAATATTCAATGTATGCTTCTTTACATTATTACTTGGATTCAACATGTGGAATGTAATTTTATTAAACCATCACCCTGTTTGACAGAGTAAGTAAAGGAGAGACACCTAATATGCTTTCATGCATAATCACTTCTAAACTGTCAGGGGAAATATCACCCCAGTGTCAGAAGAAGTAAGTAAAGGTAATGACAGAAGAGGTGAGAAGATATAAACAGGAAAAGTAATCAGGCAGACTAAAACAATTTAGGCAGCATTGATTGGTAACATGAGTTATTATGAATAAGATGAACACTCATCCTGTCCTGTTCCATTAGTATTTAGGATCAGCTGGGTCCATTTCATCATTAACTCTCCATCATTCCTCTCCTAGCCTTGTCATTCACTGTGTCTGTGTCTTCTGTGAGAACATCAGCCAACAGATCACTATGTACAAGAGCAGAATAAGAGGGTTTGCCAGATAAAATTGCTGATATCTAATGCCAGTACAAAGAAGAGACACTATGCCTCTAACTTGTAGGTACTTCCTGAATCTGCTACCTTCTGTAACTCCTGTCTGTAGCCCTTTTCATTCTTGTCAACTGGCGAATTATCATCCATTGACGAGACATAAATAGGTTCACCATGTTTATTCACCTCAGGTGAGGATGACGGTGTTCGCAGGTTGTCATGATCCAGATTCTGCAGATCATTGCCAAAATGGTGTTCAATGGAACGGTAGATCATTAGCAGATCTTTAACCAAATGGTGCTCAAAGGGATCTGTATTTCAGGACTAAGATTAATATGATCAAGAGTCTCCAGATCATTACCGAAATGTGCCCAATGGGATCTGTTATTCATGCCTATTATTATGATCAACAAGATCTGTAATTCATGACTATTATTATGATCAACAAGATCTGTAATTCATAACTATTATTATGATCAACACGATCTGTAATTCATGACTATTATTAGGATCAACAAAATCTGTAATTCATCACAAAGACCTGCAGATTATCCAAAATTAATGCAGAAGTCTTACTAACAATCCATTAGTGAAGAACTTTGTTTACTCAGTTATACCAACTATTAACTTGAGAACTAGCAAGAACTTAAAGAGACTGAGAGTATCTATGAACCTCTTCAAGTCTTATTTTGTGTAGACTGTTTCGATTAAAGTGTTTCACTAATTAATTACTTGGAAATTCACCAGCAACATTTTGTGTAGTGCAGAAACAATGGTAGGAAAAACAGTGGAGAAGTTCAGTGCTAAATGAATGAATCAACATTAGATCTTCTGAGAGTTCCATTTTCCATTGTGAACTTAGGAACTTTATCACAGAGACTATTGTGTGTAATTAATATGTTCATAAATGCTTTATTGGCTTATTTCCACAGCTTTTTTGGTTAATAAACATAATTAACTTTTCCTGCATTCTTTTGTCAAGTACATTGTGGTGTGACAAAACATTTTATTATATATGTGCTTAGTTAATGAAACTACATTACATAATTGTAGAATTTTGAACGACAGGTGGCTGGGTAAACACTAATAGACAGCAACGTTCTGTTCTATTGTAATCTCCCAGGTTCCAGATTACTCAGAAAAGGGAACTTTAAATCACATAAATTTCCTGTAATCGTTTCACCTAAAACCGAAAATGATTACAGGTGGGGGACTCACGAGCTAAATGAGTTTCTCTTTTCGGGAAGGACGGTTTTGGAGGGAAGATATCAACATTCCTGGGAAACCCCTAGATTTCCTGAGCTAATATGGGACACTTTGCCTTCCAAGGACCAAACCCCTTCAAACGAAATTAGTCCCATCCATTGTGGGGTAGGCCGAGGTGGGTACTGCTTCCTAATTCCCAACACACCACACCCCGATACACTGCGAGGTGGACGAGACAGCGATGACTGATTGTTGTGAAACTGTCAATAATAAAAAGGTGATCGTCTCTAGGATGTTGGAGTTAGTCTTCTCTACAGTTACTACTTTTCTACTTTCGTGAAGAGTGTCAAGACTTCTGCAAAAAAGATACCTGGCACCCATGGGTGGCTCTGAATTCACGAAAAATAACAGTGACCTTGACGCCATGTGCTATCATCAGCAAAAACAAGAATGTGGTGTGTCCACCAAATAAACGGTCCAACAGAAGCGCCTACCACCACAAATACAAAGATTATTACCAGTCATAGCACCTCTCGGCCGTGACCGCGATATATATTGTTAGCGTCGCCAAAAGTCAGTCTACAATTATTGAAATTAAAATGGCAGTCAACTGCCTAAATTAATAATTCTGGACCGTCCAAACGAAGAAAATCTACGCTACAGCAAAATTTACGAGCTGCAGATTGGAGAAGCGAACAACGAAGAAGCCATATAATCAAAAGGTCATAATAGCTGTCTACATTGGTTAAATAGACATTACAAGTCCATTCTTTTTCAAAACGGCGATGAAGAATCACTTTCAACAACAAATGGCTTTAAATCATCATGTCAGTAGTATACACGGAGCCTAACAGGCAATTTTGAGGACCATTGGAGACACGGTCAAAATTTTATGGAAGCAAGCCCAAAGCAGTTCTGAAGCCGGGAGAAGATGACCGGACCACTAGGGAGAGTCAGTAACACACCGGATCAAGAAAACAGGCCAGTCAAATTATCCGTTTGTAATTGTTTGCGTTTTGTTCGGTGATTCAGAGCTGTTGTATTCTGGCACATTCTCTATAAGCTGTTTGTCTGCGTCTCGATTGTTAGTGGGAGGTTGGCTGTGTTACTTTTGTGCATGAATACTGTTCAAGCACAAAGATAATTCTGTTCTACATCATCCGAATGACTCGTGATAATTTATTGTACACATTTGATTGTTCCGTAGAACACTGTGTTGTTTCGTAATCGTTTGTATTTATACGTCGTGCCTTTACGTCTTAAGTGATTCTTTCCACAGAGTGGATCGCATTTGTCTGTGTCACATTTAGTAAATATTTCTGATAGGAATTATCGTTTGTACTGTGTTGTGAAGTATTGTTGACAGTGTGAGACCACAACAGTGTCACACACTAACAGCATCACTAGTCCAGAACAAATCACACCACAGAAAGCAGAGCATACATCCTGTCTTGCGAGAAACCATCCAACAACAACACACATTATATTATTAGATTATTAATTGGAATTGTACACAAACACAACATTGTGTGTACATATTCAAGACCAGTCTTGCAAACACACACACACACAAATCAATTTTACCCGTGCCAGAGGACAAGTCCATATTGATCTATTGATCTAACCAACAGTTCAGATGACATCAAATTGAACAGCTACGTTCTTGAACAAGTCAACAGCTTCACATGCCTAGGAAGCAAAATGACATCTACAGGGGACTCAACACCAGAAATATCATCTAGAATCGCACTGGCATCTGGTGCCTTCAACAAACTGTGAAACATCTGGAAGTCAAAGACACTCAACAATTACACAAAACTTAAAATCTTCAACTCTTGTGTGATTCCTATGTTAACGTATGGATGTGAAAGTTGGAAATCAAAGGTAGCTTTAGATAAAATATTAGACAATTTTGAGAACAAATGTCTTAGAAGACTTCTAAACATCCACTGGACAGACTTCAGAACCAATTCGCAAATACGACAAGAGACTAAGCAAGATTCAGTATCCAATTTCACAAGACGACGCCGTTGGAACTACATCGGCCATGTACTCAGAATGGACAAGACACGACTCTCCTACCAAGCCCTCATATGGTCACCGGTAGGGAAAACAAAACGGGGAAGACCAAGAGAGACCCTGCGTAGAACCATCATTAGAGAAGGCTCATTCAATGGCCAAGTAAATATCCAAGATCTACAACAGGTAGCAGCGAACCGCCAAGCATGGAGAGTCAGGACTTCTGCCCTATGCGCCGCCTTAGGCTCAAGAGGAAAGACTAACTAATGCCTCCAAAATTCAGGTGCGTCTTATACTCGAAATTAATATAAAAATGGTAAAAATGTTATTTTTTAAAAACATTGCTTAAAAATTAAGGTGCGTCTTATAGTCCGTAGCGTCTTATAGAACGTGAAATACGGTAATTACATAAAACACATCAGCCATGTCTACACGTCAAGACTTCATAGCCATGGCTAAGTGAATGTGAGCTGTTAGTCAGGGCCAAGGAAGTGTTATGCGCGTTATACAACAGGAGGAGAGAGCAGCAGACAGAGAAGCAAGAGAAGCACAAGAAGCAGCTGCTAAAGAAGCTAGAGAGTCTCTAGAGAGACAAAAAGAAAAAGAACTAGTCTCTAGAGAGACAAAAAGAAAATGAACTAGCCTTAGAAAGAGAAAACAGAGCGTCTCTAGATGGAAATAAAGAAAACTGAACTAGCCTGGTAAAGAGGCAAACTTGCCTTTGAAATGGAAAGCTGGCAATCGAGAATCTAATGAAAGAAAAAGAGACAGAGGGGAATCTGAAAGTAAAGGCCCTTCAGAAAGAGAAAAATGCTGAAATAGCTCAAGCAAAACTAGCAGCGAAAACCTTGGGCCCCATTAAACGGTACCAGGGCATCATCAGAAATTATCCACAAGGCGATTCAGTATTAGCGTGGGTAACCAACTTGGAGGTTTTAATGAGCCATTATAAAGTACTGGCCGAATAATGGGCAATACTATTCCATAGACACCCTCCCCTCGAAACTTTGAAGGTTGTAGAGGTCATACCCGAGCACCGTCGAACCAACTATATGTACATTAAGGTACGGGTATTGAACATTTTTTCACTTGACCAAGCAGGCTTGCGTACAGCATATAAGGCACTGGCACCGAAGGCACATCAGGTCTTTTTAGATTATGTTTCAGAAACACAGTCTCTGTTCGACAAGTGGCTTAATCCAGCCGATGTAGGCTCAGACTTTAACAAATTAAGAGAGCTCATATTGAGGGACAAATCAATTTTACCCGTGCCAGAGGACAAGTCAATATTTCTGATTGAGAACAATTGTACATCAGGGCCCTACATGGAGTCCAAAGCTGAGGTGTATTGCAGTGCCATAGAGATATATTTGCTGAAGGGGTCCACCTTGATGTGGTAATATGGCGGCTGCCTGATTTTCCAACCAAAGGTACAACAGTGGAGACAATAGATTCCAATAGTATCCTTAACAAGGGAGAGGGAGAGGGCTGTACTACACAAGAAGTAACCCACAAAAAGCTGCATACAAACCAAAAAATAGTTACATAGTAGAATGTCAATATTGTAAGAGACAACATGGGTCGCTTGAAGTGTATGACAAGAATCAGAACTATTATTCGTACTTTAAAAATGTAACATCACAGAAAGCAACCAGATATGCTTACTACAAGAACAGCATCAAATGTTACTTATGTAATAGCTACGGGCACATAGCCAGGATATGACAGATTAGTCAGGCATGTAAGGATGCTAACATGGCACTTGTAATTACCAGTAGTGAAGCTGACGAATACAAAGACACAAACACAGTTAACTTAGAAACATACCCTAACGACAGACAATGGGAAGTCTGCAAAGAACTTTACGAAGACGGTAACCTGGCGTGTGGCCATATCGTACCAATACAACAAGCAAATGCAGTTAACATCCAAGCATGGGTTAATGGATCGCCAGTAACGTGTGTGAGAGACACTGGTGCATCCATGGTAGGGGTAGACCAAAGACTGATAAATAGGAAGGACTACGCGGGCAGAAGTGTTACCTGCAGAAAATTTGGAGGGACCTTAGGGAAATAAAAGTTTGCATGGGTCACAATAAGATGTCCCTATTATGAGGGAAGTGTTGCAGATCCACGAACAGTCTGAATAGAAACAATATACTAAGTCAAAGCCTCCGCCAAAAGGGTAAACGTTTATTAATCGAAGTACAAATATGTAGAGTCAATTGAAAACAGCTGTTGTTCATCCACTGGGCAAGTTGGAACTGAAATCTGTTTACCTCACGCGTCACGCGTGAGCGTCTCTAACAACCACCCTTTCAATAGTGCTCACACGTGCGCCATTCATTTCCCAAACAATTTTCTATTTCACACCCTTTATATCTGAAACTACTAACAGAGATAGTGCTCTGTTATAATCCTCCCTTTCTTTAAAAAGACTTATCTTATAAAGTCTTAACCCCTAACCTAATCATCCATTCAAATTAAAAATCTTAACCCCAACATTATCAACATTATTAAGTACTACAGGAGACAAATGAACATCGTAAACTGATTAGAGAAATTAGACGTAGACAGTCAAAATTTTTTGGACATGTTATGAGAAGAAATGGATTGGAGAACTTAGTGATAACTGGCAAGATCGAGGGGAACAGACAAAGAGGAAGACCGAGAGGAAAATACCTGGATGGCTTAGCCACATGGCATGGACGAGACAGGAACACTGAGCTGATCCACGACACTGGTGATCGAGTGAAATGGCGAGTCATGACCGCCCACGCTTTCCGGCATGGCACATGATTGATTGATTGAACATTATCTCTCCCCCTCTTAACCAATGAGTTTTTTTTTCTATTCCCTCAAGTCCAATTCTCCACCCGTCTCCCATAGCTAACTAACAGTTCATAAGGAAATCCACATGTATATAGGTATCTAGTATACATCATAATATTTCTACATTACAAAATCTCAGTTTTATACAACACATCACAACATGTATGTGTACCTTTTCGAAATACTTCTTCGTCTCTTCATAAGCGATCCGCTTAAACCTTCTCATCACGATCTCAAAAATTCAAAACGCCGTACTCTTCTGATACTACCTCAAACTCCCTATTGTCAACACCAACAGTATTACCTCAACATTACTGATTCTCCACTTTCAACCAACCTGAAATCACTCACACACGATAGAAAGACAAAGAATCGGTGCGCACCGGAAAGTTAAAGAACTAGAACCCTTCCTCACAAAAACCACACTCACCTTTACCCCCTATGTCACCTGAGACTTTATGTAATAAAGTCTAAAACAATTCCACAGTTCAATTATAGCACTTATTATGGCAATTTCACAGTTTGCGTTGCTATCTACAGCATCAAACATCAATTAGCAAAAATATTATTCACCCCTAAATGTCTATATATTACAGACACTACTGTTATTATGGCTCTGAACTTTACCTCAACCAACCTCGCATTGTAATGTCAACCACAAAACACATCTCGAGGACACAAATAAAAAGGTTCATTATGGGCCTACCACTCAAAACCCCCTCTATCATCACCTACTAAAATATAACCAAATCTCTCTATACCTCACTCATGAATACTCTATATCAGGTACTCTATTAATCTTGCCGAAAACTTCAGCATCCCACTAATGTCCATTTATTATGGGCATTTCATCTAAAACTTCCACTTGTCAATATATATACCGCTATCAACAGCAACAAAATACTGCCACTGAACTCATGTCTGTGACCTTCTAACCCATCACTGCTTGCAAGCAACTTAATTTTGTATCAGTCCATATATCACGGACCCCCAAAAACCTCATGGCATTTTATCTATGTTCGCTGTGACCACAGCACTCCACACTGACAATGTTCATTTCTCACTAACACACTTACCCCCCTTTACTATTGTACTGATATCTACAGTATATAGTTATTCTTCGGGGTAAAACATGGCATTCAATTCAAGTTTTACTATTTGTCTTCACGCTGTCTGGCGCAGCACTTATTATAAGCGTTACCCATATCTACTTCTTCTAAAAACCATCAATCTCGTGGCGCTTATTAAATTTGCATTACCTCATGGCACTAAATCCATGTTCACTTCTGACCACATCTTCTGAACGTAATCCTGCATTCAAAACTCCCAAAGACCCTATTAATTTTCTAACTCCCCACAACTGAAGGTTAGACGAAATCTAATTTAAAAATAGTCACGGCAACTCAATAAGTAACAGAATCATTATAACTTTTGTAAATGAAAATGAACAAACAAAGTAATATGCTAATATTTAACCAAAGTAAGCTAATTAAACTCACAAATCGTGAATAACTGGAGTCAACGAACAGTCTGAATAGAAACAATATACTAAGTCAAAGCCTCCGCCAAAAGGGTAAACGTTTATTAATCGAAGTACAAATATGTAGAGTCAATTGAAAACAGCTGTTGTTCATCCACTGGGCAAGTTGGAACTGAAATCTGTTTACCTCACGCGTCACGCGTGAGCGTCTCTAACATCCACCCTTTCAATAGTGCTCACACGTGCGCCATTCATTTCCCAAACCCTTTTCTATTTCACACCCTTTATATCTGAAACTACTAACAGAGATAGTGCTCTGTTATAGAAGGATATGCGCAGTAGTACTGCCTAACCGATGCACGGGTCTTATGATAGGTAATGTACCACATGTAACAGATTGCACAAGCGAAGAAGCAATACAGTGGGACATGATGCAGTTACGAGAAGGCAACCCAGAAAGTAAAGAGAAAAAGAAGACAGGTAGGCCACAGCACAGGATATTCCAACAGACAAAAGACAATGCCCTCTTACATTGACGAAGAACTTTAGTACACAACAAAAAGACGACATGACATAACGAGCATGTTTCCAACGAGTCAACCAACCACTAAAACAAGGGAAATTGGATATGCGGAAATTCATGTTAGATAACAACATACAAGATACTTACCAGACAGTATAGAAAGGGATCAGTGCTCGTCTCACAGACAGTGCTGCCGGTGGAACACCGCAGCAATGCGATGAAATTGTCACACGACTCCCTATTTGCAGGCCATATGGTTATGGCCAGAACAAGATAAAGAATTTTAGCACAATTCTACTAACCTGGTTATTCGAAGGACATTGGAAGGTATTTTGATCATGCGAAGAATGCCAAAGTACTACACTGAAAGTTAAATGCCATGGACCGATATGAGGTAGACAGCGGTAAACTGATAGAGTAAGAACATGTTTGCCAGAGAAGAGTAATTGGCATAGTGAGAACGGTTCACATGATCACTGTGAACAAAGAACACACGACTAAGTTGAGGGAAGTCGGTGAGCAACAGATGATGATGATAAACAAAGGGACGTTACGCAGAGAAGTTGCGTATCACGTGACACTAGTTGCGTGGTCCACGGACGGGACGCGGCTAGGGAGAATCAGTCTAGCCAGGGTCCGTGTCGGAGGCAGTTGGGAAAACAAGTACAGAAGCCAAGCGACATGAAGTTGACATTAATCCAAAGTTGGAACGACACTTCAGCCTGCGGCAAAAGTATGTCGCATTAGCCGAGCGACTAATTGTACAGCCAGTCAAGCTCGATAATCAGCACGCCGAGTGAACGGCAGTTGAACACGACACATGGCCGATGTCAAGGGCAAGTCAGTCCGTAAGTTGATGCTAGAAATACCATTTGTATACGAACTATACTGTAGGGTTGAACATTGTTAGATTGATAGATGTTTCTCGTATGTCAGCCCGCACCTGTCGGCAATTGTTCATTCTGAAGTGCGGCGATGATTGACAATAATAAATAACTAAAGAATGGCAAGGACATTGGCTTGTTTGCTATTTTCATGTGATACTTGTTCCTGCTTGCTTCTGTCACTGTGGCTGCACAGACGAGCCACGATTCAGCTACATGGCAGGAAATGGGGAGCTCGAATATAAATAAGCAGGAGCATTGAAATAAATGGTTACCTTCAAGAAAATTTGGTAACATTCAAACAAAGGACAAGGAAGGTCACCTTGGGCGCCATTTGCAATTCTTAATGAAGTTGTCAACAAAACAGGTTCAGCTATCAAATTATGGTGGAAATATCTGTGTACAATATGAATATGTAAGCCATGACGCTGAACACAACAATGCAAAGTAAATATCAATTTTGACAAATATTGACCTGGCTGAGATAATCATTGGAGTTTTGACCTTCAAATAAAGTTTAAAGTCACTCACTGATGACAGCAACTCATTGTCAACAAGGCTAGTAAGAAAGATTTAATAATTGCCTGAAGACATTTGACAATCGAGAGGAAAAAGAGTCAACACAGTGAACGCATAAATACAACGACGGCACATCATTGTCACCGACCGTTTGGGTAATTCTATTCAACCAGACAGAAATACCTATCCAAGAGTTTGCCGACAGTCTCTAGAAAATATGGCTCGTTACAAGAATGTCTAAAGCGATGGTCCCGATATAAGAGACTGGGATTCACTTGGTAGACAGAAGGTGAAGAACACTCGTGTATGTAGGAAGACCTAACACGAATGTCTAGTTTATCTGACGGTAATCCTTCGTCATGTTTGATGAAGCCCCCTGTTTTAAATACTTTCACGCACTCACACGCACGCCTTTCGTTCAAATGATTACGAGTGGAGTACGTGGGTGCAAGTATAAAACAATAATACTCTTTAATAATAAAAGAGATAATGAAAATCGTCGTTCAATTGGTTAACTGGGACAATAAAATTTATGTTACAGGCACACACACACACACACAAAACAGTTTCCTGATGCTTAGCTAGATAGCATATCATCATTCACACCATCCAGACAGTGACACACTCAGAACACATGTAGACACAGAGTCACCAGAGGCGATCTGATCTCGGTTAGTAATAGTGCTGGCTTTCGTTTGTAATATGTCTTGGAGTCGACCCTGGCATTCGACAGGTGTACGATGCTCCTCCAAATTCCAGGTTCCGTCTCCACTAGTTGGTGGCTCTAAGTTTCGGTAACCGGACCAATTAGGTTTCAGGAGTATCAGCAGTGAGGCTCCCCCAGTCTTATTGCAGCAATTAAGATCTGTTTTGGTATAATCTACCAAGGATGGAGTTGGATATGGCAGCCCACTTCATGTAAGGTCTGCTTAGCACAGCAGCTATGGTCGTTTTGAACCGGACGGAAGTTGTTAGTCACAAGTTCCGGTGCCGCAGTACTAATCGCGTATCGCCGTATTCCCGTTGCTAGGTAGTGACGGACATATACTTGGTATTAATGATAAGGGTAGAAGACAAGGGAAATAGAATGTGACGTCATTTGCATAGATAACGTGAAATACACGCTGTCCCCAATAGTGCAGTGTGTAGTTTTAGTGCAGATAATGTCGGCGTTGTCCTTATGATGTCATTATGACGTCATTATTAGTCATTTAGCTGCTGTACTGAATCCAGAATGTTAATAGGAATTCAGCTAACGTAATAGTGGTGGTATTTGCATAGTGGTCTAGACTCATCTCGTCACAATCATCAGGTGCCCAAAGTACTAACAGACAGCCTTATCAACAGTCAAAAGTCGTCATACAAAGACAATATATCAAAACGACGATGATGGCTGAATTTTGACTAAAATCTCATAACTACGACCATATGAGTAGTAAGGAGTGTGGTAATTAGCACGAATTTGGGGGACAACCAAAATTTCAAGCAAATACCTCAAGACGGCGAAGATGATCACAATTACATGGGAAAGAACAGTAGGAAGCATCCATCAGTAGTATATCAAGTTATTTTCATCTGGATTCAAGGATCAACATTTTCCAAGAAAGATTTTTCTGAAGTTCAAGTTTGGTCTTCAACTAACATGGAACAACGTAGACAAGTGAAGTCAACATACCGATTCAGTCCAGAACTATAACACAAAGTCACCACAGTCAATTGATATTCTACTAAACTTTTTCCCACTCAAGTTACAGAAATTCCAGAATTTTCCGACAGAGCTGTCTGAAGGTCAAGCCTTGGTCTACTATCAACACTCAAGACCTCGACTACTGGAAGGAAGATGCCGGACCAGTGAAGGACCGCAACGCAGCAGCAGCAACAAGGCATCAGGCGAGTTAAATTGTCTGACTGTGTTTGTATCATTTTGTGCGGCTGTTTAGAGTGGATATTTGGTTACTTTCTCCACAGGTTGTTGTCATTTTCTCCATTATAGGTGTGGAGCTTACAACAGCCCGAGTATTGAGATAATTTGTAAAGTGATTAAATATCTCAACAATAATTGATCCACGTGCGCTACACAAATGTTCTTAGTGTTCTATTGTTGTGAGAATTAAGATATCATTCTTCATATATACAGTATACCACTCATAGTATGTATCATCTATTTTTTCTGGTGTAATATTAGTAACGCTGTGACACCACGATAACTTCATTCATAGATTACCTCTGGGTATGAAGATCAGTTAACAACGTCACAAGAATAATCTCTAAATAAGCGCACCATCATTTATCACATGATCAGAACCAGCATAGGCTGTATACTAGAGATACCTTGTGCTACTGATACATCATATTCTTAGTAAATTAGTTGAGAATATTCAACAAACATGTCGTCATTACAAGACTTCAAAGCTATGGGAGAGAAGTGCGTTATGTCAGGGCCTGATGTAGCAGCATGGGCCAAACAAAAATTAAGCGCACATCAAGCACAACAACGTGAAGAGAGAGCAGCTGCAAAGGAAGCGAGAGATGCACAAGCAGCGATAGATAAAGAAAAAAGAGAAGCACTAGAGAAACAAAAAGAAAATGAACTGACAATAGAAAAGAAAAAAATAGCCTTGGAAAAAGAAAGACTTGGTTTTGACAGAGAGAAACTAGCAACAAAGTTATTAATTAAAGACAAAGAGATGGAAGGCAACTTAAAGGTAAAGACACTGGAGAAAGACAAAGACGCAGAGATAGCCCAAGCAAAGATAACAGCAAAATCGTTAGACCCTATTAAACGTTACACTGGTCTTATAAGAAATTTTACACAAGGCGATTCGATATCCGCATGGGTAACAAACTTGAACTTGTAATGAACCACTACAAAGTTCCATCGGAAGATTGGGCCATACTCTTTCATAGGCATTTGGCACTTGAGCAGTTGAAGGTCGTAGAGGTCATACCAGAGAAGCTACGCACTAACTATACGTATGTCAGGAAATCGAGTCTTAGCACATTTTTCACTCGACCAAGCAGGTTTACGAACAAAATTCAAAACATTAACACCAAAGGCAAATGACATTTTTTTAGATTACGTAGCAGAGACTACGTCACTGTTCGATAAATGGCTGAAAGCAGCCGATATAGGGTCAGATTTCAACAAACTACGTGACCTTATTGTACGAGACAAGTTGATTTCCTCGGTACCAGCAGAGATGTCGACGTTCCTGATCGAGAACAAATGTACAACGATCGCAGACATGGAATCCAAGGGCGAAGCATTCTACAATGCCCATAAAGATATTTTCGCAGAAGGAGCGCAGCCTGATTTAGCGATAGGACCGGCAGCCAAGTGGTCCAACCAAATGTATAATACAAAACCGAGTAAATTCCAACAATATGGTCCACAATATCGAGGAAGAGGACCATACTACAATGAGAACGCACAAATGGAACCAAAGAGAGTTTAAAAAAAGGATACTTGATTCAATGTTCTTATTGCAAGATATAACACGGCTCCAAGGAAATGTGTGACAAAAACCCTGATTATGACACATATCTTCAGAACTTGATTTCACAAAAAGTCAGTAAGTACACCGTGTACAAGAACAATATAAAATGTTATGTATGCAATACGTATGGACATGTAAGTAGAGACTGCAGAATTAGAAAAATGTGGAAAGAAGCCAGTGCAGCATTCCTATTTACCAGACAAAGATGAAGAGACAAACGCAGGAAAAATAAAGACTGGGAAAAATGACAGTAAAAAACGATACAGACAATGAGACGTACACTATACAAAGCTAATTCGATGTGTAGAATAGACGAAAAGCTAGAGGACAACTTAGAAATTATGACACACAAAAATAGGATTAACCAGAAAGAATTATCTCAGCACTACTTAGCAACTAATGACGATAACAGCTCAGACACAGGTAATCTATCTAGATGGCTAACAAATAAAAACATGGACTGGAAGTCACTATCCCTCCTAGAGGATTTAAGCAAAGAAGAAAAAGACAAAGCAACCTTTGCAATAAAAAAGTTCAGTAAGTTGAGTCCATCATTTGGTGAAAGCACAGTAATAGTAAAACAACTTTTGGGACCATATCTGAAGGATAAAACTGACAAAGATAGGAAGACAAAAACAGAAAACGAGCGAATAGCAATTGCAGATGCTGCAGAAAAGTATCCTCCACATTCAGGGGATATATCTACTGCATCCTCTGATGAAGAAGAAACTGTACACCTACCAGTAAAGTCAAAAAATAAGGTAAAACCTCGACAAATAGATAGAATCGACTATACTGAATTAGGGTGGCAGAATAAAACTCCACCGAAAATACCTCATGTATGTTACACCAAAACTGACAGACCAAAAGAAATTTGGACAGAGGCAGGGGTATCTACAACAGAGATAAACACAAGAATACGGAAAATTAAAATAACCAACTGGGAAAGATATTGGAGAGCGATAGGCTTAACAAAAGACGAAATCGAAAACAAAAAACAACAAATAGAGGAACAGGGGGATCAAAAGACAACAATTATAGATACATTGAGCTGCATAGTTCAATGATATGACCATAGCTATTTTATCCTATTATACAACTGTGATAGTAAATAAAGTAACTTTCACGGATTATTCTATAGATATCTCATAACTTTAATTAGTTTGTTTAGGATACAAAAAACATCACTACCACACACATTTAAAACATAGTATATTCACAATAAAAGGATATCACCTAATTAACGATAAAATAAGAAACATCTCTTTAGATATACATTCAACAATCAATTTACTTACCATCTAGAGTTATCTTGTTATTCACTAAGACACATACATATACAATTAAATACATTACTATCCACTATATACACTACATACTACAGACACAATAAAACAACAACTTTTAAACTTCATTACATAGAGGGATACTATACGGTAATGATATAACTTAAAACAAGTATATTCAGAGTACATTAAGGGTAACAAGGAGACACAGTTATCCAAGTATTACTTAAAACTCTGAACTGCCGTATAGAATGAGTACAGATATCAGCAGTCAATTTGACATTGTACTTAATTAATTAGTAAGAGTCAGATATGTACATATTTTTTTCCATTTTTATTAATTACCAGAATGCACAGAAGATGAATGAAAGAGTTGTGGGACCGTACAAGTACCACCGTAAATCCATACAGGAATCTGGAAAAGGTAACATTCCAGGTCTACAATCCTAGGGCACCAAACCAGCACAAACAAGCTAGCAGAAAAGACCAGCCCATGGTAAACAAATAGGACAGACCACACCCATGGTGAAGTAATGTAGTGCTATTATGTTCAGTGATTGTTAATATGAATTCACACGTCATATTGCATATTCCATCGATCGGGTGTAAATTATCACATTGCATATTCCATCGATCATGTTTAAACTATCAGCCGATCCAGGTAAGCACCACAATCAATCAATCATGTGCCATGCCGGAAAGCGTGAACTGTCATGACTCGCCATTTCACTCGATCACCAGTGTCGTGGATCAGCTCAGTGTTCCTGTCTCGTCCATGCCATGTGGCCAAGCTATCCAGGTATTTTCCTCTCGGTCTTCCTCTTGGTCTGTTCCCTTCGATCTTGCCAGTTGTCATTAAGTTCTCCAATCCATTTCTTCTCATAACATGTCCAAAAATTTTGACTGTCTACGTCTAATTTCTTTAATCAGTTTACGATGTTCATTTGTCTCCTGTAGTACTTGGTCATTGGTTTTTCTGTCTTTCCATGGTATTCTTTGCATTTTCCTCAGAAACCACATTTCTGCAGCCATCAGATGCTTTTCAGCTTGACTGCTCATTGTCCAAGTTTCACATCCATACAAAAGAACAGGCTCTATGTATCCCCTCAACACTCTTTTTCTCGTTTCAATTGACATCTTTTTATTGGTCAGAATGTTTTTCATCTTGCTAAAGGCTACTTTCGCCATGGCGATTCTTGTTCTAATCTCTTCAAGGCATCTCCCATCAGATGTTATGACTGTTCCAAGATAATTGTACCGATTCACTTGTTGAAGAATATTTCCATTTACTTGTATATTACATTGTGGCACTTCTTCCTTCCTAGTGACGACCATAACCTGTGTCTTTTTACAATTTAATTCTACCCCAGTTGCTCACTGTGTACAACAACCGCATCTACTAATTGTTGCAGGTCCTGCGTATTGTCTGCAATTAATACTGTATCATCTGCATATCTAATGTTATTGATTTTTCGTTCTCCAATGCTGATTCCATTTATATCCTCTACATTTCTGAAAATATTTTCACTGTATAGGGAAAAAAGATCTGGAGACATCACACATCCCTGCCTAACACCTCTCTTAATTGGCTGATACTGTCCCACTTCATTAGCAATCCTTATTGAAGCTTGTTGTTTCCAATATATGTTTTTTATAAGTCTAATGGCTTTCCCATCAATTTGTAGATCTGCAAGCATATCCACCATGTTGACATGTCTACCTCTATCAAAAGCCTTTGTATAGTCAATAAAGCAAAGATGTATAAGCTTGTTTACTTCTATAGCACGTTCAATAACTGTTCGCAGCATATACACAGCATTTACTGTACCCTTTCCTTCTACAAACCCACATTGTTCTTCCCCTATTTCAGGTTGTATCTTCTTCCTCACTCTTTGCATGATAATTCTTAGCAAAATCTTTGTGATGTGACTCATTATACTAATTGTTCTATGTTGATCACATTCCAAGGTTCCTGATTTCTTTGGGATTGCAATAAATACAGAGTTACATAATTCAGGAGGTATATCTCCAGTATCATATAATGTGTTCATCAGTCTGGTGATTTGCTCTAGTCCAAATTCTTCTAAAGCTTTAATCATTTCTGTTGTGATGTTATCTGCACCGGGGGCCTTGCCAGCTTTCATATGCTTAAGAACATTTCGAACCTCCATCTCAAAAATTGGCGGTCCTTCATTATTAAATCTTATATCATACTGTTCATCTCTGTTATCATCATAAAGGTGTTTCACATAATATGTCCATACATGTAGAATCTGGTCTTTTTCTATTATGATTTTGCCATCTTCAGTATTTAGACACCCTGTTGATGTACTTGTTCTTTTATTAGTAAGTTCCTGAATTCTTTTGTGCACTAATTTGGTAATTTGACTGTTGTGTTGGTTTTCAATTTCTAAGCACTTTTCCTCGAGCCATGCTTCTTTTGCCTCCTTACATAATATTCTGACTTGTCTGTGAATTTCTTCATATTTGACAGAATTATTTTTGTTGAGTCTTCTTGTTTCCATGAGGTGTAAAATTTCTTCAGACATCCATTTTTTACGACCCACCTTCTTTAATTTTGGAATAGTTGTTTCTGCAGTCACATTGATTGAATTCTTTAACATTTCCCATTGATCATCCACCTCCTGGAATAGGATCTCTAGATCAGACAAAATTTCAAATCTGTTCTGTACTTCTATGTTGAATTTGTTTTGTATTTCCCTGTCATTACTCAATGTACACAAATCATATTTAGTGTTTCCTGTTATATACTTGACTTTCTTCAACTTTATCCTCAATGTTGCTGTGAGTAATCTGTGGTAACTATAATAATCAGCACTGGGAACTGTTTTTGCTAGTGTTAATGCATTTCTAAATCTTCTGCTAATCAGAATGTAGTCAATCTGGTTTCTAATCCTGCTATCTGGACTCCTCCATGTCCATAATCTTCTAGGGTGTTGCTTGAACTAGGTGTTTCCTACAATCATTTCCTGTTCTTTTGCCAACTCTACCAGTCTGTACCCTCTTTCCTTTCTCTCTCCTAAACCATAGTTTCCTACTGTGTATCTATCCCCTTGATTTCCTACTTTTGCATTGAAGTCCCCTATTATGATGTTTATTTCTGAATTTTTACATTTCTTTAAGGCAGACTCTATGTTATTATAAAATTCTTCTACACTATCTTTACTGGATTCTCCTGTTGGGGCATATACGTGAATAATATTTATGCTAAAAGGTCTGCCACTTAATTTAACTAGTAGAACTCTGTCCGACACGGCCCAATATCCTTGAATAGATTTTGCTGTTTTCCGGTCCAAAATAATTGCCACTCCTCTATGACAATCTTCACCTCCAGAATAAATAATCTTGAAATCTTCCTCTATCTTGATGCCTGCTCCTGTCCATCTCGTTTCGCACATACCTAAAATATTAATTTTTTCCCTTTCAATTTCTTGTTTTATGTTCTCTAATATTCCGTCGTTGTTTAACGTCCTAAAGTGCCAAGTAGCTAATTTTAACGTCTATGTCCTTGTCTTGCGATGATCAGTCTTTAAGCGAATCATGATATACTAGGCACTTTTAAAGAGGTAGTTTGCCGTTGCTTTCCTCTAAGGCAGTGACCTTACTGGTCGGAGACCGCAGCCATTGACTCAAGAAGAGTTCTTCTGCTTGCCGTCGTGAAGCTCGAGGCCATGACACACAATATCTGTCGGCTGCCCTCAAAATTTCATCCACCACCTGCCTTCCGTGGCTTCTTGTGAAAACTTCCAATAAAAGGAACACAAAATAACATCACATAATCCACAGGAAAACACTATTCACAGGGAATCCATAGGAAATCACACGAAATCTAAAGGATAACACTAAATAGCGTCCCTCTGAAAAGTAACGCTCCATTTTGTCGCCATTGTACCGGAAGCGCCACAAGATATCCAAATATGATTCTTCAAGTGGAACTAGGTGCCTACAATCCGAAGATACTGGAAAAAAAAACATGGTGCGGCTAGCATAATACCAGCAAACAATTAACAATCCAGGATTAACAGGGATTATCAAATAATACTTACTGCAAATTGACAATGATTATGATCACTTATTACTCAGTACCATTTCATAAATCATACAGGTTACAGATTCCATCAAGCATGATTAGACCATCATCTCATGAAATGGAAACATACCATCCATCTACCATTAACGTATAACATCTACGTCTATCATCTACGTCTAACATCTACGTCACAGAAGCGGTGTTAAAAATACACCGGTATGAACCAATTTTCAGATACCAAATGAGAGAAACCTATGGTATCGAAAATAGAACATAACAAAGGTGAGGATTGATAATATTACAACAGACGACAACAATATCAACCATAAGTACAACGAGAACAGTAATGCCATCAGATACCTAATGGTTGTGACACAAGCTACGGTGTTTAGGTCCAAGGCAACTGCAAGCCAGAATAGACCATGGTAGAGTCACCGATAAACATATCATCACACATACCATGATGATGATAACAATATATCCTTGTGCCACTGTATAGTATAAATTTTCATACCAATTATTGCTTGTGTGAAATATTTTTTTTACATGTGCAGAGTATGTGAAGACTTAATAGAGTATCTTTTGCATTAATAATAAAAGATAACAGAAACATCAACCAAGACTAAAGCAAGAGACACAAATCATAAATTATAACAACGGTGGCAATAAAAACAGCATGAGGTGACAACGGTCAAGAAACACAAGTGTAACAAATGACACGAGTGTATGTTTATATGTAATTTTAATATTGATGCTACAACATATAAGCACATTGATAATTTAAATCAATGTCACATTTTTTAATTTTGCTTTCAATGTATACCATTGCATGAACATCTCTAATATGTCAATGAAATTTAGTGATGATATTTTTATTCATTGATTGACATATTCCGTAATAGAAATGATCATGCATAGAAATGTACATACAGGTTAAGGTATATCTCTATTGTTCAACACTAAACGGGTCTAGCACATCAACAGAAGGCTGAAAGACGGTCTCGGAGTGAAATGAAGGAACATGGAAACAGAAAGAAATATTTCACCAGAAACAAGAACACAGGTAACAGTAAGTGCTTCAACATCAACCAGCAAGGGAGATAAAATGTCAAAGTATTATAAACTTTGACAGACACAAAGGTAGGGGTAAATGAGTCTACAAGATAGATCCATATCGGCAATAAGATGAATTTGCGGTTATAAGAAGAAAAGACAACACCTTTTACGAAGAAGAAGTAATCACCCTAGACAAATGAAATACTAGAAGTATACCGCAAACAAACAAGTGCTTATGCAACAACCCCATGTGTGATTAGGTACATGATTACGTCACACAGTAAACCTAATGACAACTGAGAAGTACAGCGGTATAGAAATCATGTATAGATTGCTCATATTCCATTATACCATATATAAATAATAATATAGAGGGTGATGGTACCCATTAACCACGCATGTCCCCTCATTAGAGCGTAATGGCCTTGATAGTTTTGAGGTTGCTTGTCTATAGGGCAAATGAGGGACTACTATGGGGAAGCCACGGAGACCTTATGAAGCTCATAGTATGTTATACCAACCCCCCCCCCCCCCCCCCCATAGGTTGGCTACACGTCGTCTGCGGGGAAAGTAGATTGATAGGGCGTGCCTGAACATAATAATAATTTTTTTTTTCATTTTGTGCAGTGGTTAGTGGAATGCCATACCATCATATTATCAGACAAAATAAGGTGATGGAAATACAAGATAGGATAGAGTAATGAAATGACTACCCATATCGCTCCAGGTCATGGGATTGAAAAACCAAATAGACTGTGAAAATTGCTACACCATTTTCAAAAAATGGGGAAGGGGGCATAATGCCATGGACCGATATGAGGTAGACAGCGGTAAACTGATAGAGTAAGAACATGTTTACCAGAGAAGAGTAATTGGCATAGTGAGAACGGTTCACATGATCACTGTGAACAAGAACACACGACTAAGTGGAGGGAAGTCGGTGAGCAACAGATGATGATGATAAACAAAGGGACGTTACGCAGAGTAGTTGCGTATCACGTGACACGAGTTGCGTGGTCCACGGACGGGACGCGGCTAGGGAGAATCAGTCTAGCCAGGGTCCGTGTCGGAGGCAGTTGGGAAAACAAGTACAGAAGCCAAGCGACATGAAGTTGACATTAATCCAAAGTTGGAACGACACTTCAGCCTGCGGCAAAAGTATGTCGCATTAGCCGAGCGACTAATTGTACAGCCATCAAGCTCGATAATCAGCACACCGAGTGAACGGCAGTTGAACACGCCACATGGCCGATGTCAAGGGCAAGTCAGTCCGTAAGTTGGTGCTAGAAATACCATTTGTATACGAACTATACTGTAGGGTTGAACAATGTTAGATTGATAGATGTTTCTCGTATGTCAGCCCGCACCTGTCGGCAATTGTTCATTCTGAAGTGCGGCGATGATTGAAAACAATAAATAACTAAAGAATGGCAAGGACATTGGCCTATTTGCTATTTTCATGTGATACTTGTTCCTGCTTGCTTCTGTCACTGTGGCTGCACAGACGAGCCATGATTCAGCTACGTGGCATTAAACAACATAAAGCAGAAGCCCAAGAAACTGATCGAGCATCCCGACCATTCCAGAAAATAGCTGTCGATATTGTGGGACCCCTCAACACGACAACGGTCAGAGGGAACAGGTTAATCCTGACAATGAAAGACCTGTGCACTAGATGGCCTGAATCAATATCCATGAAATCCATCCCTTCCAGATCCATTGCAGATTGATTTGTATTACTTTTCAGTACGATAGTATTTCCAGCTTGCATACTATTCGAAAGAGGTAGCCAATTTACATCTGATGCTACACAAAGTGCCATGAAAATATTAGGCATATCACAGGCATTTAGCTCCCCGTACCACCCAATGACAAACGGGGTAAATGAAAATTTCAACGGGGTTTTAAATCGAACCCTAGCAAAGGTCGTGGCGGAACGACCCACACACTGAGCCCAGCTGTCCTGTTTGCATAAAGTACTCCAAGCAAGTACAGGTTTCTATCCGTTCGAACTCATGTACAGGGCAAATAAAAGAGGCCCACTGCTATTGTAGAACGAGTTACTCACAAGCAAGGCTTGTGCGGCTGTGGTTTGAGTCTGTGAGTGAATTGATTCATCGACTGTATGTATTATTATATTCACATCATGCCAGCAACATGCCGAAGTAGATTGTGGTACATGTGAAGTGTAAATAAACTATTGAACTTCGTGTTACCGTGTGTCCAGTCAAATCATTATGCGACTGTGTATGTCTCGCATATGTTAGGTCAAGCGAGCCAGATTCATCCTTAAATTGAGAACCTGACATGCGTGAACGTGGGGGCTCGTCCTTGTCGGATTTAAAGCATAGATGTGATCATTAATAACTTGTCACATTAGGAAATGAATATGTAGACGTGAATAGCTGTTGTCTAGCATTAAGTAAATCATAAGTGAGCATAGGTTGTTCGTCCGTGTTAGATCAGTTAAACTTAAAATTGTGATCGTATGTAACTTGTCCACTTGAAATGATAAATATTATGTCTACGTCCTTACTAAAGTTGATCATTTAATTTGTGTATAAGCGATGTATCATCATAGATACTGAACGTTTAAACATGGCTAACTTGTCTTCGTGAAAGTAGTTGTATAGCCTTTGGAACGCAGTAACTAGATCTGCTGCTAGAGTGCAAGATCAAATTGATCAAACTGAGGCACTACAAATGCTAAGCCCAGTGTTACTTCCTTCAAAAACCATGAAGGAAAACTTAATAGAAGCCCAAAAGGCTGAACCATCATTGGTTAAATATTTTAATCTGATAGCCCAAAAGCCAAGGTTAACCAAAAATGCAAGATGGCATTTTGCTCTGAAAGATTGCATCCCCACAAGGTACTATACCAGAGGCAACCATACCACAGAGCAAACGGTACTGCCAGTTGAATACCGTAAACAGGCCTTGCATCTTGCACACGATATACCTTTTGCAGGGCATATGGCATATTCGAAGACCAGATCTAGATTGTTAACACAGTTTTATTGGCCAAAATTCTGCAATGACACAAAACAATATTGCAGATCCTGTGACATCTGCCAAAAACTAGTGAAAAAGGTAAACACCCACAGGCTGAATTACAGGTTACAGATTTAGCCAGTAGACCCTTTGAGAAGATCTCGGTTGACATTGTAGGTCCTCTAAATCACGTTACATCTAGAGGAAATAGATACATAATTACGACAATTGATCTTTGTAGTCGATGGCCAGAAGCGATTCCCCTAAAGAACATAACTGCCAAGGAAGTGATGGAAGTTTTCTTCCATATATTCTCAAGAGTAGGGTTCCCTGACACTATCCTATCTGACCGTGAAAGTCAATTTATAGCGGCAGCAACGCAAGCTTTCACCAAAATGTTAGGTGTTAAGCAATGCTTTAACAGCCCATATCATCCCCACTCCACTGGGATTATAGAGAAGATTAATGGGGACTTAAAGCATATGCTGTCTAAAGTCACAGAAGAACATCCCGAAGACTGAGATACCTATTTGCCTGCCATATTATTTGCTTACCGCGAAGTTCCGCATGCCAGCACCGGTTTTTCACCACGCGGCCCATTATGTATATACAACTCCATGTTAACTGAAACTACACCTGTACATAAACCCATATCATCATACGAGCATGTAACATCATTGCGTGAAAGAATAATGAGATCTTGTATCATAGCCAAGGAAGCACTTAAGAAATCTGGTGCGATCTACAGACAATACGCAAACAGAGGAAACAGGACGATAACGCTGACACCTGGACAGGACGTTCTTCTTCTTCTACCGAGTGACCGACATTTACTGACAGACTCATGGCAAGGGCCATTCAAAGTACTAAGACAGATTTCGACAGTTGACTATGAAATTGCAGTCAACGACAAACATAAAATATTCCACGTCAACATGCTAAAACCATACTACAACAGAGACGAAGACCAAGACGAGACAGCAGCCAGCACCACCATAATTGACCATGAAGACGACGAGGAGACAGACGAAATACCAACACCAGCACTAGACACGACAAATTGTTTACAAGACATTAAAATCAACCCTCAGCTGACACAAGCTGAGACCGACAGTTGCAGACTATTAATACAAGACTACAATACCATCTTTTCTAACCAACCAGGACAGACAGACTTAGTACACCACCACAATACCTTGACATCCAACACACCAATAAAATGCAGACCATACTCTATTCCCATACATTACAAAGAACAACTACATCAAGAAATTATAGACTTAGAAAGAACCACATTATCAGACGATCACAGTCACGTTTTTGTTCTCCAATAGTCATAGTGCGCAAAAAGGACAACACAATAAGACTCTGTGTAGATTACAGAAGGTTAAATAAGATCACACAGTTGGATTTAGAACCAATGACCAACTGTGAAGAACTACTGACGGAACTGACAGACTCTAGGTATTTTATGAAACTGGACATAACAAAAGGTTACTGGCAAATACCGGTAGACGAACAGAGCATACACATGATAGCATTTGCCACACCTTGGGGACTGTAAGAATGGTGTAAATTACCATTTGGGCTTGTCAATGCACCAGCAACATTCGTACGCATGACCAGACTATTACTGACAGACATAACGAACATCATCTCGTACATGGACGACATTTGTGTACACACAAAGACAATGACAGACCATATAAAGACATTACAGCAGACGTTGACCGTATTAGACAACACGGACTGACAGTTAAACCTGCCAAAGTTGACATAGCCTACCAAGAAATCTCCTTTTTGGGTTATAAAATCTCGAATGGCTTTGTCACACCTGACGACAACATCGTGTCAAAGATTCTAAAACTATCACTTCCGACTACAAAGAAACAAGTCAGAAGTGTGTTAGGACTGCTAAATTACTACAGACAGTTCATTCCAGATTTCGCTGAACTGACTGAAAGTTTTACTAACATACTAAAAAAAGAACACCCAAATAAGATTGTAAGCAGCGAATGCCTGAAACTTGCATTCGATAAAGTATTATCCTATTTTTTCCGAGAATAGTTCAAAGAATCCCATTCTCAAATTGCCAAATTTGCACATTCCTTTCAGATTGCGCACAGATGCGAGCTCCGTGGCGATTGCGGCTGTACTATTACAGGAAAGTGACGGCATTTTGTACCCTGTATATTACCTAAGCCGAAAACTCAAAACGAGGGAACGAAGTTGGTCCACACCTCAGAAGGAGGCCCTCGCTCTTGTATTTGCCATCACAAAATTGTCCAGATTACTCCTCGGGGGGCACTTTATTGTGAAAACAGATAATAGTCCTCTGACGATTATTACATCATGTGCACCGACTAACCACATGATAGCTCTATGGTCTCTTTTGCTCCAAGACTACAGTTTTGAAGTGAGGCACATCCCAGGCAAACTTAATACATTAGCCGATCTTTTGTCACGTGGTCCCGATGATACCCAGTAGCGACTTATTGTCTGAGTGCAGTGTGTCAATACACTCAGACCATCACAGCCAGTAATGAAGTTTTTTCAGGGAAGCTGTGAATTATGTGATAGGGACCAGATCCCAGTGTAAATAATGCTATATTTTATAATGTGATAATTGTGTGGTATAAGTGCGTAGTATGTGATAGAAAGTGAACAAAATTAATTGTAAATATTACGAACAAAGAACAGTGCCACATGTGTTCATTACTTACCTCAAGTGAACAAGTTAAGTTATCCGTGGTACCTGTAAACAGGACTTATCCAGTGACATTTTAATCCGAATAAATCGAACGAGTGATTGAAACATACTGTGACAGTTAAACCACCTTAGAACAGTGTAATCCAGAAGTTTTCAACGAAACATCGAACACACCGGCTTGCTAGAACTACTTGACATTCCGATTATTATTACATCCATGCGGAACAAGTGTATTACCAACGAGTCATCGAACACACCAACTAGTTAGATCAACCTGACATTCCGAGTATTATTACATCCTTACGGAACAGGTGTGTGAAGAACTCTCGTTTACATCAGCATTGCGTGTGTACTTCGGGAAAGTTAGAAATGTATACAAAATTGTAGCAGACTATAAACAAAAACCCAAAAAGTAATGACGCATGTAAAATATTTGCGAAACACGAATTCAAAATACGCGAATTGTGTATTACGATTTTTGTAGTATTGTAATCTGAGAATCATATCTTGATCAACTTGTTCACAGTAGCGACATTTATTTCGCTATTGTAAAGAAGCATCAAGCTATGACGCTGAGAAATATATAGATAAATGAAATTTATTGTATGTAATACATGTTTAAATTATTTCCCTTTTATTTAATTGTTGTCAAATATTACACCAAAGGGCAGTAAATCGAAATACGTTGTAATGTGTAAGGTATAAAAATAGCCTTTGTGTTGCCAGGTTGTCAACACTCCAGGATGACATCAGCTGGGCATGGAGAAGATGGCTAAAGTTGTAGACCAACATGAGATGTCCCGACCAAAGTTGGGTAGGGACTCTAAGGTTGAAATCGTCTCATTTTGAGACGATTTACAGTTTAACCTGACGTCTCCGGTCGTATTTAAATTTTTTATATTTTGGTTGCTAGGTAGTTGCATGTAATGCTGGTTCTACCGGTATAACTGTGTCAAAATTGCAACAAACGTCATCATCCATCGAGAGGATGGTACTTGGGAGGTGTTACTTTGTGACACCACGTGAGTTAGAATGCATATATCATGCATTACCTATGTATTTCAATTAAATATATGCCAATGCATCAACGACAACTAATGGGAAGATTCTGACTGGGTTAAAATATTAACCCTAAGTTGACAAAGTGCTTACATAAAAGGTGATCACCTTTTATGTAAGTGGGGTGGGGAGCATGGTATATCCCCCATTGTTGTGCCGCGGCGTCGTTACGCGCGCCAGGCAAACCACAGTTACCCATCCACAGGTTCGCTGGTGAGTTAGAGTAACCGACAGCGGTCAAGCAAGTGCAAGTGTGATGCATGCAGTTCCCGCTGGACTCGATCCCACAGGGCAAGTGCTCAGAGCGAGAAACGGCAGACGAGGCTTGGGTATTCGGACCGGATAGACGCTGTATGAGAGAGGCTTGTATTGTTGCTGTGCCCGAATGTCGATTGCTAGTATCTCTTGTGAGAAGATGGAAGACTGTGCGGCTGTGGTTTGAGTCTGTGAGTAAATTGATTCATCGACTGTATGTATTAGTATATTCACATAATGCCGGCAACATGCTGAAGTAGATTGTGGTACATGTGAAGTGTAAATAAACTATTGAACTTCGTGTTACCGTGTGTCCAGTCAAATCATTCTGTGACTGTGTATGTCTCGCATATGTTAGGTCAAGCGAGCCAGATTTATCCTTAAATGTGAGAACCTGGCAGGGAGAAAAAAGTTTCCATATAAACATGCTCAAACCGTACGTCAACAGAAATACTGACAAAACAACGACATCAGAACAAATACAACCCAGAGTCGCAGCATGTTTCTGGGTAATTAATGAACAACAAAACGACGCGGGTACTGATCGGATACCAACACCGACAGTTAAGGATACGATTACTTGGAAACTGTCCAAATTAATGAAAAGTTATCGAAGCAAGATACAAACAAAATGAAAGTGCCGTTGCAGAAATTTAGCTACATATTCTCAGATAAACCAGGTGGAACAACCGTGATACAACACACAGTTACACTGCTATAATATATATATATATATATATATATATATATATATATATATATATATATCAGTTAATGTAAAACTGTACCAGATCCCAGTACAGTATTTGTAAAACACTAATCACTGAAATATATGAACTGCAACAGTGTGGGATAATCAGAAAATGCACATCCAACGTTCTCCTTTAGTCATAGTTAAAAAGAAGGATAACACTCTAAGGATTTGCGTTGACTATAGAGAGATCAAAGCATTAACCTTGTTAGATGCTGAACCCATGCCTAATGTTAATGATCACATTAATGCCTTAGCAAAATCCAATTTATTTTCCTGAATAGACCTCACAAAGGGATATTGGTAAATCCAAATAAAGGAAGAATCAATGCACATTACAGCTTGTGTAACACAAATAGGCCTTTGTGAATGGGCCTACATGCCTTCGGACTACAAAATGTTCCAAGTACATTCATGCAAAGGATGCTGAAGTTATTGTAAGGCATCAAAAATGTAGCTACCTATATGGATGTCATATGTATTCTTACCACCACCATTGATAACCACACTAAATCCTAGAACGGGTATTCCAAAGAATACAACAGCACGGTTTAAAAGCCAAACCGAGCAAGATTGAGATAGGATGCAGTGAATTCTGATTCCTAGGTCGTTGAATTTCGAACGGATTTCGAAAAACCGACCACGTTTGGTCACAAAAATTCTGAACATTAAAGCTCCAACAATGACGAAGGAAGTCAGCAGTGTGTCGGGACTGACACATTACTATCATTACAGCCACCTTCTCAGAATTACTGAAAAAAGGAAAACCTACAAAAATCCAATGGACTGACAAACATAACGAACTACTCGAACAAATTAAGAAACTGTTCAGCATTCAACCTATTCTAATACGACTACGACGACTACATCCTGTCCTCTACTTCAGTAACAAAAAAAAATAAAAAACAACTATCCGACACACAAAGAACATATGCTCTAACAGAACTTGAAGCTCTAGCTCTTATAGAAAGCATTAAAAAATTATCAAAATATCTACTCGGAAAGAAATTCCTAGTTCTCTCTGATAATAAACCTTTAAAAATCTTCAAGGAAGGACACCCTAAGAATTCAAAATACACAGATGGTCTCTTCTATTACAAGACTACGACTTCGACATCTGTTACATCCCAGGAAAGGAAACAACTTGGCAGACTTGTTAAGCAGACTATAGGTGACAATAATTAAAGACAGGAATACTGTAACGATATGTGTGCATAACTGTCAAAATGGAGATAAAGTGCTCCGGATAACATTTCAAATGTCTGAATTACTGACCAAAATGTTGGCAAATGAGAACAAACAAGTTGACAATGTAATGTCTTTAATTCATTCATTCATTTATTACGGAGATGTACATACTTTGTCTATTATAAATTGCCAGATTATGAGAATCTCGAAAATGGGAAAGGGATTGACACGTAATCGAGATACCAGGCAGAAGTATGTGCCGGGGAAAACATAATTATGTTTCCTCAAGAACAAAGGAACATGAAGAAAGTTCAGAAGACCCACTATATGAAGGAAACATGAAGACTGTTGAACTATGACACCAGACAGCACCAGAACAGGCACAGGGAAATTATATTAATAATGTCATCGACATTCGTCAATAAAATTACATAATACATCACGTATGTCAAACAATCCATCACGCATGATCACACCACCATAACATGGAAACAAAAGATTTTCATAAAACATTAATCATCTTTCATCAGATGGCATCATATCATCAAGGCGAGTAACCTAATTTCAGAGCTTGAAGGGATATAATATGAAATTCATAAAACCATCATCTCAGTTATCATCTAAAAGTATCACAGTATGCAATGTAAGGAGATATAATAAGATAATAATAATCATCTAGGATGACATACATGTTCATGATGCAAGATAAGGGACATGAAATATTACCCTCAGGGTCCATGCCACTAAATATAAACAAATTACTAACACCGAAAGGTATTACTAGTCAAAAACAACAAACACACAGAAGATGATAGTGAGAAAACAACAAAACATAAAATAAAAAAATGACATGAGAGCACAATCACAGAGTCACAATGGAATGAAAGAGTGATAGATTGATAGAATTAATTTCATGTACAATAACAGAGATTTAAACACAGCATCACATGTGCGACAAAGATGATGCTGTAATAAATATTTTGTTTCCAAACAATGAGTATTACTTATTGTTGTATTGGTTACTGTTAATTTGAATCTTTTAAAAGAATCTTTAAAAAACAATAACACATTGTATTGTAATGCAAATAAGACAAGATATACTGACTACATATTGTAATTGATTGCCACGACCTACATATAGAACATACAGGAAACATAGGATTGCAGGAGAGCAGGGTAAACATAAGATAATTTGCAAGGGAAGAATATACCCATCAACGAAGAATATAGACATGACAGAGATAGACACCATGCAAAAGTGTCACTAAACCAGACAATAAACCAAAACATATATCATACGGTGTATTAGAAAAGGAAAAATAATGATGAAATACTACATTGCATGGAAAATACAATTGAAAAGAAACGAAACTCTAGAAAGGCTAAAGAAAATACAAGCCAACAAGAATTAAGAGGCAAGATTGCTTAACCAATCAGATAGAAGGAAAAAGAAGTACGAATACGCTCAAGCACAAAGCAATCAACGAAATATGATATAAAATAACAAACAACAACAATGTTATATCTATGGGAATTTACGGTGGACAAAATGACATTGAAAGAAAGAATGTATGTTAAAATTAATGACAATATATGCATTGCATATAACTGTATAATTTTGCTATATGTGTATGTGTATGGGCACATGTTGACATTTGTGTACATATTGACATTGGTGTACACATTAACATTGTTGTACATTTTGACATTGGTGTGTGTGAGAGTCCTAGATAAGTGTAAGAGAGGACACAGGGCACGGACAGGACATAGATAGAGCATGGGTAGAGTAGGACATGCACTGCATACCCAGTATGAGACAGGACATAGGGTTAGAGACTGGGCATGTCCTTGAATGACAGTCCAACCTTGGACTAAATGACCTGAGACGTCAGCCGTTAACAGACGGGTGAAGGACAGAACGTCACCAGAATACTGAGACACCCGAGGTGGCACGGACGACATGTGGGTCAAGTACCACGTGACTACCACAGACCACGGCAGGAGAGATCAGACGGACTTTGACTGTGGTTGAGAGAGGAGTGTTCTGGGTTACCGGAGAGAATGAGTGTGTTGAATGCCTCATGCTAGAGATTTACTCTTATTGTGAGAGTGTCGATATTAGACAATCTGTGCGCTAATATTCAAATGAATTGTGATACTAGAATGCATGAGTGCTTTGCTAGGTAATGTTTGTTTGATTCACTAGTTTTGTCAGAGCGTGATTATGATGAATGTCAATGAGTATTATACTTAATAAATTGTCCAATATAACTAAGTTTTGACGACTCGTTAGCATCTTATGTATTATATAACTTTCACGTCTTTTGTGACAAGCCATGACTGATTGAGACGTTGACAGAGTGCAAGTAGAAATGATCATATAGAGATCTAGGAAACAGTATAGAAGACTATCATATCAAAGTGTCAAATAACAGAGATATAGAAAAGATACAAAAGCCTACAAGTCGAAAATGAAGATTAAAGATATACACTGAGGCAGGATATCCCACAAGTCAAAGAAGACGATCATATGAGAGTCAAACGGTAACCTACAATGACAAAACCTCAAATACGACGTGAAGTAAAGGTTATAAACTATATAAAAGTTTCTGCATACTAAGAAGCATTCCCAGTGGAGATGGTAATGATATCTCCTAAACGCACGCGTACCTTCATCCTGGGTGTAATAGTCTGCCTAGGGATGAGGATGCTGATGCTTAAGCATGAATGAGGAACTTCATGAGGATGCCCAGGGGACATTTTGAAACTCATAGCAATGTTACGCTCCAGTGCTCTGAAATAAAGGAGACTGGAGGTACACGCCGTCAAAGTAGGGACTAGGAAGTAAGTGTCCGACATATATAATATATTTATTTTCCATAATTTTTGAGGTGTTTACATGAATATTATTCTAACATATTATGAAAATGTATAGAGGTGTGTAAGGGAACTGGACAACAGTAAGACATAATAGGACCACGAAGTATCAATGTTGTTAAATGTCAAGGGTAAATAGACCGAACGGACTGTGAAAATGGTTGCACCATTTTAAAAAAGAGAGGGGGGCACACTGCCATGTACAAAAGTAAGGGTATACGATACAAGTGACAATCGACAAGAATGTGCTAGAAAAGAGTTAACAATAAAATAGTAACAGTCACCACGAAAGCGTGGTAGAATAGGAGACACATAGGAGAGTGAACCAAGGAACAAACGAACGAACAAACTTTATTTTCAAATTGTAATAAATTGGACACGCGGGCCCGTCTTTCATTCGCTCCTTCCAATCACTCATCGTTCGGTAATCAATAGTGCATGGTACATTCACATAGGAAAAATCATTGTGAAATTAATGTTGTGAAGATAAATAATGCATATAACCATGTTATGAGATACAGCCATATGCCACCCACCCCCACCACCCATCCCCCACCACAAATCCCCCACACACATCCCCTACCTACACACACACACACCTAAGCATACATACATTCCCTTAACTATCCATCCATCCGTCACCCAAACACACATCCACCCACACACAAACATCCCCCATCCATCCGCACACAACCCAGGCACACATACATGCACTAACTCACCCCAACCCAAACATCCCTCATCCACACACATCCACATCCTACACACATCTCTCCACCCATCCGATAACCCACATACATTCACCCACACACACCAAACACCCAGCCAAGAGCACATTTCCCACTCACACATCACTATCCACACACACACACACATCTCTCCGTCACACCTCACATCCCACACCTACCCACCCACACTTGTGGCACCCACTCACACATATTCACTTACACATTCCCCCACACACAATCTCACCCCACTCTCATACATCCCGCACCCACCCACACACACACAACAACCCAGCACCCAACCTACACACACTCACACACCCGCACATCCTCCAGTACCTCCACCCATAATCACTGAACCACACACCCCCACCCAAACACACCTCATATCTACTTACACATCCCCACCCACACACATCTCCTCAAAGATATACACATCCACACACTCACACTCACTACCCCACACGCATCCACCACCCGCACACGCATCCTTCACCCACATGCACACATACCCCAACCCACACCCCTAACATAATCCCGCACACACATTCCCACACATACATCCCCCAACCCATGCACACATATCTTCCCACACACCCCCACATACCACACACACATTTTCACACACACACCCACACACATACATTCTCACATCTAGACACATACCTGATGCCTCACATAATCTCTTAAATTAATATGAACAAAATTCCACACTTTACACACCCTTACACTGACAACAATCGTGAGCATCATCACAAGAATATTCAAAATTGGGTGAAAATTGTAAAGCATGGAAAAACTGGGAAATGTGAAAATTACAAAAATATGTTATACATTTTGTAACGTAAAAAATAGTGATGCAATTCAATAAGATAATTACTGGAATTGACATAAACAGGATGAAATAAGCAGTGCATATGTTACGTGTTACATTCGTGTGACAGTAAAAATGATACAGAAGATGAGGATACAGAACAAATATGAATTAGCATGACAAATGACATGCGTGTGCTCAACTTTCTCTCTCTCTCTCTCTCTCTCTCTCTCTCTCTCTCTCTCTCTCTCTCTCTCTCTCTCTCTCTCTCTCTCTCTCTCTCTCTCTCTCAGAATCATACTTGCTCTATCACTCTCTGTCTCATACTCACTCTCTCACTCACACTTCTCACTCACTCTACCCACTCTCTCACTCACACACACACACACACACACACACACACACATAAACACACATACAGACATACTCACACATACACATAAGCACACATATTCACACATAATACACATAATGCAAATATATACGCACATACACACATAAGAAGAAGAAGAAGAAGAAGAAGAAGAAGAAGAAGAAGAAGAAGAAGAAGAAGAAGAAGAAGAAGAAGAAGAAGAAGAAGACCACAAATTCCTTAACCACACACCCTTGCCCATGCACACATATCCCCACTCACACACACATTTCCCCACAGATACACACATCCCTCACACACATCCCAACCCACATACACATCCCCCATTCACAAACACACACCTTCCACCCACACATACTCGTACACCCGCACATACCCCACCCACACACACATCCCCCACGCATACTCTCATCTTCCTCACACATCCCCCACTCAGGTACTTATCCCTCAACCACTCACACCCACACATCCCACACTAACCCATCACCACATAATCTCCCATCTACCCACCCACACTCACACATCTCAACCGGTCAGCCAAACACACATCTCCCACCCCCACACACAACCGTCACCCACCCGCACATCCACACCCAATCACAGCCCCACCCACCCACACACACATACCTCACCCACACCCATCTCTATCCCCACATAACACCACACCATATATACATCCCACGCACACATCCCTCACCCACACACATCTCCCCACACACAAAATAGTGGTGCAATTCAGTAAGATAATTCCTGGAATTGACATAAACATTATTAAATAAGCAGTGCGAGTTAAATTCAAGTGGCTTTAAAAATGCTAATATGAACGACGAGGATACAGAAAGAATATGGCATAGCATGCCACATGGCAGGCAGATACAGAACCTCCCTCTCACATTCAATCATTCTCTCACTCAACGTCTCACACATGCTTACACACACACAGACAGACACACACACACACACACACACACACACACACACACACTGAGGCAACACACGCATACAAACTCTTTCACTCTCTGTCTCATACTCACTCTCTCACTCACACTCTTTCCCATGCACTCTCTCACCCTCTCTCTCTCTCTCTCTCTCTCTCTCTCTCTCTCTCTCTCTCTCTCTCTCTCTCTCTCTCTCTCTCTCTCTCTCGCCAAAATTAAAAACTTCCTTGATGAGGACACAAGGAAACTATTGTATACTTCTCATATACAGACACAATTTGACTACTGCTCTACAATCTGGGACGGTTGTTCTAATTCAAACACCAAGCGACTTTAAACAAGTGTCAGACCATTATCTAATTTTACTGTGTCGTGTAGTTTTGATGTTCGCATTTTGCCCATGCCTTTATAATGCACATCTTTTATATTGTTACTGTTCTCTGTTAGCCTTGAATGATGTGTGAATGAAATAATGTATGAAAGAGAGTGATAGAAGGGCAGAATTTTAGACGGGCCTGCGTGCCCAATTCTTAACCCTTTGAAAATAAAGTTTGTTCGTTCGTTCGTTCGTTCGTTCTCTCTCTCTCTCTCTCTCTCTCTCTCTGTCTCTCTCTCTCTATCTCTCTCTCTCTCTCTCTCTCTCTCTCTCTCTCACACACACACACAGTGAAGAATGATAGTGAAACATGATACCAGTGGGTGGCTTATAGCGGCATATAGACGGTTTGGAGTAAGTATTGAAAGAGTTTCTTGTTGAATGTTTAGGGACGCATTAGAGTTTTCAGATCTGGTGGAAGGCTATTCCACAAGTGAGCACCAGAATACGCGAAACATGTTTTGTGTAAGTCCAATCTATGCTTCGGAATATGCAATAAATTTAAGCGCTTGCTGTTCATTGCATTAGAATGAATTAACGGTAGAAGATATTCTGGGGTATTTTCAGATATTTTATTCACTAATTTGAATTTGTTAAAAATGAAGCGCTTTTAAAGTGGTAGGAGTCTTAGGTGACTGTATAACTGATTACTTTCAACGTACTGTATGCCAGAAACTAGACTATAGCACGGGTTTGAATAGAAATAGCTTTATATTAGATTTAAGGCAACCATCCCAGACTGTGGAGCAATAATCGATAGGTGATTGGATATATAATGCATAGAATATCTTTCGTGTGGTTCATCCAGAAGGTGTTGAATTTTAGCAAGTTGGTAATTTTTTGTGCTATTCTCTTGGTAAGGACGTGAACATGAGAGCTCCAGTTTAAATGTCTGTCAACTAAAAGACCTAATGTTTTGTGTTTATTTGCAAGAACCATAGGTGACGTGTCCACATGGAGCTCGAGGGGTGCCCCAGTTATGGCTAGGGTCTTTAGTTTTTGTCTGGTCGTTATTAGTATGGATTTTGTTTTGTCTATGTTAATTTTCATGCGGTATTCATTGCTCCATCTACTAAGAATATTAAGTTCGTTTTGTAAAGAGCTCTCTAAGTCACTACGGTTCTTTTGACTAGTGTATATAGTGCAGTCGTCTGCAAATAGATCACACGACGTATTGAGATATAAAGGACGATCGTTAATATAAACTGCAAAAAGCGGCGGACCTAGTATTGAGCCCTGAGGCATACCAATATTAAGTTGTGTGGGTCTTGACAGACAGTTATTGAAGGACACTACTTGTTGTCTGTCGGATAAAACTGACTTAATTAGGTTCACCATATTGGGCTGGTCTTCATTTGTTGTAATTTTCTAATTAAATTATCATGATTTACCATATCAAAAGCTTCTTTAAAGTCTACAAAAACTGCTTCACAAATATCGCCATTGTTGATACCAACATGCCAATTATCGATCATTTTTGTTATGGCACTATTTCAAGAATATTTAGGTCGAAACCCAGATTGACTCTCAATTATTAGAACGTTGTTAATTAAATGATGTAATATTATTTTATTTATGTGCTTTTCTAATGGCTTTGATAGCGACGAAGGTAAGGAAAGAGGTCTATAATTACCCACGACGCTATTGTCAGTTGAGCCATTTTTAAGTAGAGGATAAACTTTAGCAATTTTAAAGGCAGATGGTAAGTAGTTTTTGGGCAGGCACTGGTTATATATGAACGTTAAGGATTCACTAATAATTGGTGCAGCACAGCGAAAGATTCTATTACTGATACCATCTAGGCTTTCTGAATTTGTTGCTTTGAGATTTGAGAGATATTTATATACTTCTGCATCAGATATCAAGGGGATCTGGGGTGGGGAGGGGGATATTTCTAGACCACTTCCCCTCACAGAATGATGACAGTGAACTTAAATTAAGTGCTAAGTCTGGTATTGAGGAGGTTAGGTTCTCTATTTCTGATTGAAAGAAACATTTGAAATCATCGCATGTTATATTGCATGGTAATGCTGACTCTGAAGAGTGTTTCTAGTTGGTTAGCGAGTCAATAGACTTCTATATTTTTGTGTTGTTTGATTTATCTACAATCAGATATTTAAAATAATCTTTCTTTTTCCTAAGAATTTCATATTTAACATTATTTCTTAGTCTGCGGTAATTGATACAATCTTTGTTTTTGTGTGCTGTATCTCGTTCTCTCATGATTTCTAATACTTCGCTAGTGACCCATGGTAATTTATGATGATTCTTCGCTCGAACTTCTTTGGCTGGTACATGTTTATCAAACACACTGTAGACTGTTTTTGTCCAATAAGCTAGTGCATCATCCGGTTCAGGAAGTTGGTAAACATTTTCAAGAGCTGCATTGTGTAAGTCGTTTAAAAATAAATTTTGGTTGAGAGCTTTAAAATGTCTAAATTTGTGTTTAAATTTGTTTTAAACCCAATTTTCGACTTTTTACAACATATTGGATTTTGATCACTAACTACACTAACAGGAATAGAACATTCAATAATAATAATTGGACAAGTAACATATATATGACCAATTATAGTTGAGGAATACAAAAGTGTTATTTATTTATTTAATGTATTTAATTTGGTAGATTGACATTTCACAAGTAACAGACAACAAACATATTTAATATATTTTAGTGTAAATTTAATACTCAAGTTGTGAGTTAAAAGTATTAATCTTTTGTGTAATTAAATTAGTTTTGCTAGTTAAACTACATTGTACATATTATTCAATTGCTAAATAATTAAAGCAATAACAAGAGCTTAAGATTATATGCCCTTTTTCACTAAACGTTTCACTAATTGATAAATTCACTTCGGTTTAAGTATTAAGATAGGATAATATTACCTTTAGTTAATATCTATTACCTTACCTTAAACATTTATTATTTTACTGCATGTATAATTTTAATAAGAATATGTACTTTGAATGTGTGAATATGAGATGTACGAAAGACATAAATGTATTAAATGTGAGGGTGTGAAAGAAATGATGTGCAATATTTTTCACGCACATTGGCCTTAATGTTATATATTGTATGCGTCATCTGCAACACATTTTTTTAGGGATCACGGTTTCCAGAGGGGCAAGAGCTGCCACACTAGGTCCCGCGTCCCTGTGTGTCGGTTATGTGGGGTGATAATCCCGGCCCCTTGCAAGATCAAGTGCAGCAATTACACTTTGATCTTAGCCAAAAGGCCGAGAATGATAAGAACAGATACTACACTTTGATCTTAGCGAAAAAAGCCCATCGAGGGAGACTGCTTTACGGGCAAGGTAGGATGATAGTTCAGCTACAGAATGGCGGCCCCAAGAAAGGGAAAGCACTCAAGAGGCTACGACCTCAAAATATAACGTGACGAGACGGAGGTGACATCACAATAAGAAAGAACTAGACTTCAGTTAGGCCGAGACAGTGCTTGGAAGAGGTTGGAAAACAGATTCCGGCGGTTGATAACGACATTTAAGTCATATTAAGATCACTATCAAGACTCTCAAGATGTACTGCGACAGATTAGAACACCAAACTGAGTTGCCGCGATGAATTCTGCTCGAATTTAACGGCGTTTCGACAGTCAAAGTCGGTTGTGCGTTTTGCCCAAGATGGCCAGCCAGCGATGCAAGTTGACTTTAGATAAACATTAAGATGTGGTGTATGTAAAGAAGTAGCTACTCTCGAGACGATAGCAGTCGACACGTATATCGAAAAATAATTATACCATTTGTCGCACAAATACATTTATAAAGCCTGTCTATCCCCCGGCACAATGCGAGGTGGGCGAGACAGCGACGTCAATAATAAAAAATGTGATCTTCTCTAGAACGCTGGAATTAGTCTTCTCTACAGTTACTACTCTTCTGTTTTCGTGAAGAGTGTCAAGTTATCTGCAACGAGCCACGCAAGAAGATACATGGCAATGATGATGATTGTAATAATGATGATGATAACATGACTTATCATCATTAGTTATAACATGACATTATCAGTAGTTATAACATGACATTATCAGTAGTTATAACATGACATTATCAGTAGTTATAGCATGACATTATCAGTAGTTATAACATGAGATTACCAGTGGTTGGAACATGAAATTATCAGTGGTTATAATAAGACATTACCAGCAGTTATAACATGATATAGTATCAATAGTTATAACATGCCATAGTATCTGTAGTTTAAACATGACGTTAACAGTGGTTATAACATGATAGTATCAGTAGTTATAACATAAAATAGTATCCGTGGTTATAATATAACATATTATAAATGGTTATAACACGAAATACTATCATTGGTTATAACATTACATATTATCAATGGTTATAGCATGTCACACTGTACATGAAAAAGAAAAGACGTCATGAATAACGGTTAGTGGCAACAGCAGCAGAAGAGGTGAAGGAAGTAGAAACAGAAGGCGGAGGAAGACAATGAGGGCATCAGAAACTTAAACAACTACTTGGATACCAATAGCTCTAACTCTCAACCATAATTTCTCCAAATCTGAGTATACTTTTAAAAGAAAATAAATAGCAAACACAACCGGAAGAAAACAGATGGGAAAGTGTTACAACTGTCAGAAATGTGGCTCTTCTACACAAATGAGTTCACAACGCAACTCTACAGATATCAATCAGAAAAAAAAACTCAATCTTACTTTGAAGGTTTCAGATCCCGATGAACCAGTGACTTTGGTTTCATATTGTGCAAATATTCCACTCCTTTGGCACACTGCAGACACCAACTTAAAGCATGAGCTGTTGTATAGTTAGGTTGCTGACCTGATCCATGTAACACTTGTGACAAATAGAGACAAAATTATGTCAATATCTCACAACTGTGACATTCACTAAATTCATGAGACACCATTTAGTTTTATTATATTCTTAGGAAATTTCACTGTTAGATTTAAAAAAAAAATATTATGACCGTCTTCTAAATAATTATCTGACTACTGCACAGATTCGTTTTAGAATCTTTCACAAAGACATTTACATCACAATAACTATAATATAAAACTGTTTTAAAACAGTAATTTTATTAAAATATATGAGGTCCAGAACAGAAGATATTGTCACTTCGAATTTCGAAATATCAACAAACATTTTCGTTAAAATGGACACGGACCAATGCCTGTCTTTGCACACGGGAGGAAAGGAAATCTTTCGTTTTAAAGTTTAAATTCAATGCGACACTAAAAATTGTGGACTGGAAAGGAGAAACGGATCAATTAAAGCACTGTATATACGGAACCGATGGGTCGGTTTTTGAGTACCAAATTTGGGCTCTAGAACCGACCATTCGGTCTCCGGCAGGCAATCAGTTAATGATTAATCTATAAACATGAGATGCCTATTAGTTTTAGAATCAATAGTTCATCTTTACACATGAAACAACTAGGAGTTTTATACTCAATATGTTATCTATAAACATGATCAACAACCAGTTTTGTACTCAACAGTTCGTCTGTAAACATAAACTGTTAGTTTCATACTCAATAATTAATCTATAAACATGAACAACTACTAGTTTTATACTCAACATTTCATCTATAAACATGAATAACAACTAGTTTTATACTCAACATTTCGTCTACAAAAATGAACAATTGCTAGTTGTATACTCAAAATTTCATCCATAAACATGAATAACTACTAATTTTATACTCAACATTTCGTCTATGAAAATGAACTACTGATTTTATACACATTTTATCTATAAACATATAGGATGTCCATGTCTCACATCTATACAACAGAGAAGCTGAGAATAGAATCTAAGTAGTTCGTTAGTTAGTTGTGGTTCTAACTTCACGGCAAAGGGACACCTCTATAATGCTCCGTTTCTGTGCCAGTGAATATCACACAAAATGCCCCTCATTGTCCTATGTATAGAGTGGAATAGACAGCATTACCGACAATCCAACAGCATGCACAGATAAGTATATACATAAGCCGCTGCCAGAATGTACAATAGTTCCCCACGAAAATTACAGTTCATCGTCGATGGAAAGCAAGAGTCGCTAGAAAAACAGCAAATTCGCATACATTACTACATAATGCAAAACTAGCTATTTGGGCAAATGGCCATTTTCTGAACATGCAGATCTAAAAAAAAAAAACAACAACAACAACCGCGGACAGATGTAAGAGCTCTCCACATGAAGTCAATAGCTCACAGTGTCGCCTCAAGCACTCGACTCAGTAGCTAGGCGACAGAAACAGGTAATACCAGTCCAACAATGTGTAAGCAAGTCGTAGGCAGGAGCAAATACATTCCCGAGGCCTTAACAGCTCAACCGCCTATCCTCCATATTCTAGGTAAGTCACATGGAGTTTGTCCATGTCTCACATCCATACAACACATAATAAATATCTGGTAGAGTAGATCACATGTAGGTTGTCTATGTCTAGCATCCATACAACACAGAATACATGTCTGGTAGATCACATGTAGTTTGTCCATGTCTCACATCCATACAACACAGAATAATTGTCTGGTAGATCACATGTAGGTTGTCTATGTCTAGCATCCATACAACACAGAATACATGTCTGGTAGACCACATGTAAGTTGTTCGTGTCTCACATTCATACAACATGGAACATGTGTGTGGCATATCACACGTAGATCAGTCACATTTATACAGGGAGCAAATTGCTTACTCATTCTCCTACCATTACAAAGGGATTACATATCGTTCTCATTCTCTCACCATTACAAAGCTATTACATACCTTTCTCATTTTTTCACCATCACAAAAGGATTACATACCGTTCATATTCTTTTAATGTGTTACATACATTCAGGCATGTTACATAGTGTGACTAAATACTTCAGGCAATATCAGAGGTTATCTCTAGTTTCACAAGGAAGGAATAAAACCCAAGAAAGAACGAACGAAAGAAGAACGAACGAACGAACGGACTTTATTTTTAAAGGGTAAAAAAATGGGTACGCAGGCCCGTCTTACATTCTGCCCATCCAATCACTCATCTTTCGTTCATCAATAATGCATAATACATTCATATAGGAAAAAAACATTGTCAAATCAATGTTGTAAACATAAACTATGCATATTACGATGTTATGAGACACATACCCAAACATCCACCCATCCCCATCCACCCACACATCCCCCACCCAACCACACACACCCCAGGCTACACATACATTCCCCCACCCATCCACTCATCCCCACCCACACATCCCACACCCACACACATCCCCGACCTACACTCATCTCCCCAAACACACACACACACATCCTCCCACCCTACCACACATCCCCACCCACAAACACACACACACCCCCAGGCACACATACATGCACCCACCTATACACATCTCCTCACCCAAACACACATACTCCACTCATCGCATAATCCCATCAACACTCACCCACTTTCATATCCTCCACCACACATGCACAGACCCCAACAATACAGTCAAACACACATCTCCAATCCACACATCCCCCCTACACATACACATATCCCCGCCAACCCACACATCACGCACACACAAAACTAGCATCCACCCACACATCCCCCACGCACACAATCTTCCCCAACCACCCACACATCCCACTCCCCCAACCTACACACACCCACCCACACATCCTCCAACCCCCCCCCCTCCCCCAAATCACCCATCCCCCAATCAAACATCCCTTAACCACATATCCCCCACCCAAACTCACCCACCCACATCCCCCCCACACACATCCAATTGCGCAAGTAGAACCCCCCCCCCCCCTCCCCACCCGCTCGCACAGCGCGAACTGCCTTGTTTCTACAAAGGTTACAAAATCTCAATTTCACGCTGTCTGTAACCGCCCTAAAAGAGTAAAGGGTCTGAAGAGATGTAACTACTGGCTTCATAAAATGTTAAGACGTATTCACCAGTTAACACATCACCGTGGAAGTCCAGAATTACGGGACACTTTCAGCTGGACAAATGTGTGAACTTACCAACGGCGGTCTGAGGATATCACCTGTCCTGACACATATTTCCTGAACGCAGATGAAAAGTTCAAATGCCGGCAAACATGGAAGGCGAGGGTGTAAACAGCAGATTGGAATGTATTGTATAACGCCAGTCGCAACTCCGAGCAGTGGCTAAAGCATGTTTCAGAAGATTATCAAAAGCCTTTGTCGTAAAAGACATAGGTCT
>JACEFZ010014214.1:0-25250 GCA_014155875.1 Cepaea nemoralis
AAGACTATGGTAACTTATCTCAAACGACAACTAGCCAAAAAACATTCCCTTATGTATGGCACGTTACACCCCCCTTAGGTATTTAAAATGCCCATGTTAAACACTGCCTCAGTGAGTCATTTGTTATTGATTATTTTTCATGCGTTTTAATGTTCTTTTGTTGTCAAAAGTTGCTTCATAAGTGATGTTGAATGAAAGAATGTATGAGAGGAAATAGAGAAGAAGGGCAGAATGTCAGACGGGCCTGCGTGCCCAATTCTTAACCCTTTGAAAATAAAGACTTATTATTATTATTATTATTATTATTATTACAGGCCGTAACGTTGTGGAGGTCATGTAATAGATACAGGCCGTAACGTTGTGGAGGTCATGTAATAGATACAGGCCGTAACGTTGTGGAGGTCATGTAATAGATACAGGCCGTAACGTTGTGGAGGTCATGTAATAGATACAGGCCGTAACGTTGTGGAGGTCACGTAATGATACAGAACGTAACGTTGTGGATTATTGTAATAGATACAGAACATGACGTTGTGGAGGTACAGAGCTGCAGGCAAAAGCTGAATGCGTGGAACTGTGTGTAAAATAACACATACAGAGAAACTGACTCCCTGTAGAATGGGCTAAATACAGAACTTGTTTCAACAGGTGAACCAGGCAACCATGGCAACGACTTCCACACGTTTTCAGTCATCAAGTTCAAATTAAGCATAACCAAATCGTGGATCGTAGGACGACCGTGATGGAAGCATCAGCATCTCGTGTCATTCAACCATCTTAGTATTCCTAGTAATATGGCTGTAATAGAAGCACCCACAATCAGCGTCAGTTAGTTACCATAGTATTTCAAGGATAGACAGTGAAGGGAGCATCATCATTCAGTGTCTGTCAGTTGTAGTTTTTCAGAGATGAGATGGTTATGTCTGACATGATCATCTCTCCAACACTGTTGTGACTCAGAAAAACATATACCCTCAAGGTGCAGCATGAACGAATGCGTATTCTTCTGGGATGCACCCCTGGAAAGCAAGGAGATTTGTGCACGGCCTCCCTTTATTGGTCAGTAGGTTAGATTTACGTTGTGCACACGCCTGTCTCCGAATATGCACGGACACTGCCCACTCACTGAGAGAACAATTTGCGAGAGTATGGAGAAACAACCTCAAGCGAGGACAATCTTGGTGGGAGTGAGCTGGAGATATTGGCCGAAGGTTCTGTGTTCTAGAACAAATTATTCATGGCGAGAGTTGATGCCTGTTCCTAATAACTTCAATGTATCTTTTTTGACAGTCATCACTGTAGATGGAAGATGCGAGGAGCAGTTTCTTTCAACCGTGGCAGCAGAAGTGAACGCACGGGTAACGCAATATTCTGGTGACGGAGAATCTGTGATAGCTACACATCGATAAGTTGTTCGCCCTAATTAGTGCTCTGGGGTTTTCTCGGCACATTGTAACAGCTGAATAGTCTAGAACTCCAATGGTGCTTTCTCGATGACTACCAGCAGCTTTACAATTGAAGTGGCTGTAAATGCAGGACTATACATACTGACTCAGTGACTATGCGTAAGAAGATACGATCGATCATGTACAATGGTCCAAGTTAGTGCACTAATATATCGTGAAGAGTATTGATTTTTTTGTGACAGGTCACGCTGGGTTCAAAGGTTATGATGATGCAGATGATTTTGCGGGTTCTGTCAGTATTGTGGAGAGTGCAACAATGGGCCGGATAGACGTCATATAAGTTAGCTGCATATCCTGACGCAGCATCCAACTCCAGTATTTTTTTGGCTGCTTGTGATTCCTGGACAGTTAGTTTTGCCATTGATTTCTGAACAACCAGCACTCATACCATTGTAATGAAACCAACGCTAGGTTGTCTGCTTGAAATGGCCCGCCGGTTTGTTTCGAACGCCATATGAGGGATTACGAATTGAGTCCGTACATAACGCCGACACAGACGTAATAAATGGCGTTAATATCTGGATAGCGGGCATTTTCGTGTTACGGTTAGGAGATCAGGCTGAGAGTGACATGAGTGTGGTTGGACAATGGTTCGGTCCCAGCTCCCGTCGATCGCTACTAGGAGAAGAGACTGGTCACCGATGCCCTCTTGCACTCTGGCCTACAAAAATACGACGGCTCTACCACTCCACGTAGCCGCAGTAGTTTCCTGCTACGAGACTTGCTTGTTTGTAATTTTATGTTATTCAGGGTGTTGTAAAGTCTCACTACACTTTGTATATAGAACAAATTTGAAAAATGAAGTACATGACATCATCTACAAATGTGCTTCACAGTCCATCGTGAATCAATATGCAGCGAACGGCTGCCGTTTGCTGGAGTAATTCTTTGTAGTCCAATTAGAATAGTGTTATCAACGGAAGAAAGCATTTTTTTTTATGAACAAGTGTTTCGAAATGGCGGTCGATATACACGGATGGTTGTTCACAGATTTATAGCAAGATTTCCTGATAAACAACTTCCTCATTGCATTACCATTATACATTTGTTGAATAAGTTTCTTGCTACGGGAAATGTGGAAAATGCTCCGCGATCTGGTGCGCCCGAAGAAAAATGTCTAGATATCCAAGACTGAATCCTGAAAAGTCCAAGTAAAACCTTAAGGAAAATGTCGCAACAAGTGACCGTATCAGTGAGCACAGTGCATACAATTCTTAAATAACGGTTAAATTTTCATCCATACAGGATTTATGTTGTGTTTGAACTAAAAGAGTGTGATCATGAATTCAGAGTCAACTACTCCACTTGGTTTCATTTTTAGCTAAAGAAGACGAGTCCATTCTCGATGTAATAGTCCTCTGCGATGAGGCATGGTTTTATCTGTCTGGATATGTTAATAGCCAAAATAATCGTACTTGGAGCACTTTTAACTTTTAACCCCAATGCATTTCATGAATCGCTTCTACACGATTAGAAAATTGGGGTATGGTGTACCGTGCTGACATTCTGTATTCTTGTTTAGAACAGCTGAATGAACGTGAAATTGAAGAAGTGTGGCTCCAGCAAGATGGTTCAACTGCACACACATCTAAAGTATCACTGCATGTTTTGGAAGCAATTTTCGCAAATAGCATAATATCACGTGGAATACGGCCTGCTCACTCTCCAGATCTAACTCCATTAGATTATTATCTATGGCAGGGGTGGGCAAACTTTTCGTGCAGAGGGCCGCATTGACAAATGTAAAACTATTGGCTATAGTATATATCCATTTTGTTTACAGCAACCTATCATAATTAGTAATTATTAATTATTTATAGGTTATTAAGCAGCATAAATAACTAATTATTGCAATTTTATTTTACTTATACACTTATACATTATATTTGACAATATGGACAAAAACATTTAGTAATTTGTTAACACGATTTTACAACTTGTTATTATAACAAATATTCTTTATTATCTATCAATGGATTTAATTTACACACACAGCAACTACATTGTCACTACAGTTGTTGATTTCTAATGAGATGTAATGCTTGAATGTAACTGCTTGCAACTTTTGACAATATTCTTGAAATCTGGAGCAAGTTTACTTGTTGAAATTCGCATGACAGCATGCACGTTGCATGCAGTTCGATAATAAAGACCTATTCTTAGATTTGTTGATCTTCAAGCAAGAGAATGCTTGTTCGCAAATGTATGTTGATCCAAATAATGATAATAGTTTAGCTGCAAAGATTTTCAAGTTGGGAAATGATTCTTGTGATAAAGATCCATAGAAATCCAGCAAACCATCTGTCTTGAATGTCTCTTTCAGGTCATGATCTGCTTGTAAGTCAAGCAGCTCCAACTGTATGTCCTCTGTGGCTGTATCAGCTTGTGTACTAAAAGGTGAACTGAGAATATTGAACTATGGCTCTAGTTCTAAATCTTGGAATCTCCAACCAAATTCTTCAATCAATGCATCTAATTGGGCTTTCTTATTTTTCAGTCATTTCACCAGAAATGGTTTCTTGTTTCAGCAAAGAGAAATGGCAAAATCATTTTTCACTTGCTTGTCTGGAGAATAATGAGAGTTTTGCCTGAAATGATTTTACATATACATACAACTCATGTGCAAACACACCATTGCCCTGAAGTTTGACATTCAGTTCATTTAACTTTTCCATAATTTCAATGGCAAACATAAAGTCTAACTTCCACTCTTTATTGACAGTGTTAGTATTAAAGTCATATGCAATGGCCTTCATCCCTAGGAACATCACTATTTCTTCTCTGAGTTCCCACACTCGCCTCAACACCTTGCCGAGACTCAGCCATCGAAAATTGGTGTGGTTCAGGACATCGGAATGTTCAGTTTCCAAATCGTCAAGTAATGACTTGAACTGTCTGTGATTAAGTCCTCTTGATCTGATGAGGTTGATGACACTGACAACTGGGTCAATAACATGCTTGATATTCAAAACAGTTTACACAGACTTTCTTGATGAATCACACAGTGAAGTGGTAATAATGTGTGGTCTGGATATTCTGCTTTAATCTTATCACTTGTCAACTTTACCAGACCTACATTTTTTCCTGTCAAAGCACGAGCTCCGTCAGTTGTAACACTTGCCATCTTGTTCCAAACCAACCCAGTTCTTTCAATACAGATACAGTTAGTAACAGCATTGAATATATCATGGCCTGTGGTTGTGTCTTTGAGTGACTCAACACTCAGTAACTCTTCAGTGAGTTTGAAAGAAGTGTTTATTCCACGTATAAATATCAATAATTGGGCAGTATCATGTACATCGGTACTTTCATCCAATGCAAGAGAGTACCACAAAAATTGTTTACTTGCATCTTGAAGTTTACGCATCAAATTGTCACTGAACTTGTCAACACGTCTGACCACAGTTTCTCTTGATACAGTAATGTCAAATCTGTTTCTTTTTCTGTTCTGGACACATAATGTTTGATGCATCTAGCTAAACATTCCTTGATGAACTCGCCATCAGAAAATGGCTTGTTCTGTTTTACAATTCTGTGTGACAGCACAAGACTAGCTTCAGTTGCAGTATCTTGAATTGAAGACTGTTTAGTGAAAACAGTTTGCTGTTTCTCCAAAATTTTCACCAACTCAAGGCATTTCCTTTCCTTCACTTCGGTAGTTAAATTGTATTCGAAATTGGAATGTTTTGTTTGATAATGTCTTTTTAAATTGTACTCCTTGAAGACAGCCACTGACTCACGACACAACAAGCAAACTGATTTGCTACCAACTTTTATAAAACAGTACTTAGTTGTCCATTCATCATTAAAAACACGGCATTCATCTTCAATCTTACGTTTGTTATTGACACTCATCATAACGGTACATGAAATTCTGTAAAATTCAACAAAATAACTTAAAAACGAATTAAAAATTTTTATTTCTAAATGCCCTCGCGGGCCGCATAAAATCATTTGGCCGACCGCATGCGGCCCGCGGGCCCACCCCTGATCTATGGGATTTCTTGAAAGGAAATGTTTACAAAAATAATATACACACAATTGAGGACCTGAAAGAAGCAATCAGAATTATCATTCAAGAAATAACAAGACACGTTGCAGACGGTATTTGACAATATAAAAGACGAGTACAGTCATGTCTTGAAGCCCGTGGTGGACATTTCCAACACCTGTTATAATGAATACTTTAGTAGTACTTTCCAGTCTACCCAACACAAGGTTAGACCATAGCAGTGACTATTGTAACTAATTTCATGAATATTGTAGCACAAAATTTTTATGACGTCACGTACTTCATTTTTCAAATTTGTTCTACATGCAAAGTGTAGTGAGACTTTACAAACACCCGGTATGAAATTGCTGATTTCAATGACACGCGTGAGACAACGGCCATGAATAAGAGACAACGGGGTCAAACAGGGAGTGTAGATTTGAATACCTGGATTTGGATATGCGAAAGCTGGCAGCCACAAGTCCAGGTACACTCATAGGCACACTGGGGAGATCTGTGCACCCATTGACTTACCCGGCATGCATCGTCACGACTGACATCCATTTTGACATTTTGAAGAATACGTATACGAATGTCAATCTCTACGACCGGAAACACTATCATCAAGTGAATGTCGGCTCATATTAACAGACATCACTGATGGTTGAATTCAGGGAAGTCAGCCAGTTTGGTGTGGAAAATAAATATCGTTTATGTGCGATCAAAGTTACACTGATGGTATCCAGTTTCACAGAGAGGAAGCGGCGGGCATATTTCATATCTCAGTCAACGGATGTTCAATGTTTTACAAGCGAGCACCGAGTGGAACGTCGAGTTGACCAGCGTTAATAAACTGTTGTCTTCCGAAGACATCCAGCAGACTATATGACAAAGTAATTCATGCGGTTTCTCATGAAGAATATGATCGTGGCTGGATCTCAGTCTAGAGTCTCGTTTTGAAGAGAAGAAGCCATGTTTTAACCAAGCCGTAGTTCTACTAGAACGAAACCTAGCAAACCTCCGGGGCGTGGCCGTGCCCACGTAGGTTGAGCCGACTGCCTCGCGCTCTGAAAGTCGTGACTTCGTTTCTCGTCTCCTCATTGGGCTCTCGTGTGTAATTTTCTCGGAGACTCCTTGGAGTCGTCGCTGGAGCTACGGAGTTTGTGCTGTGTGCGACGCTTTCAGCAGCAAAGAGACCAGGACATATGGGATAAAACCCGGTGCAATGTGGTCGATCACCTTGCCTTCAACCCGTTTTAACCATTGTGAAACGTGTCAAAAGAGCGTCACAATAACAATGACATCATACCTGGGTGCTATCTTATGGGAAGGAGAGGAAGGGCGAATAAGTAATAATGAATGCGATCAAGAGAAACAGACAGAACTCCAGCAAATAATCAGGAATTCAAACAATTAACAAGTAACTAGAACAGGCAATAAGGAACTCTAGCAAATAATAAGAAACTAGGAACAATTAATAATTAACTCGAGCAAGTAATAATTAACTAGAACATTTAATAAGGAACTATACAAATTAATAAAAGCCAGAACAAGTAATAAATAGCTAAAACAGGTAATAAGGAACTCAAACAAGTAATGAACACTCCAGCAAGTAATAGGAAACTAGAACAAGTAATAAGAAAACCTAAAGAAGTAATAGGGAACTAAAACAGGTAATAAGGAGCACGATCAAGTAATAAGGAACTAGAGAAAGCCATAAGGAACTCGGGCAATTATAAGAAACTCGGACAAGTAATCAGGAACTCTGGGGTGTAATAAGGAACTCTTGCATCTAAAAAGGAACTCGGGTAAGTTAAAAAGAACTCGAGTAAGCAAATAGGAACTCGGGTAAGTAATAAGAAACTCTGACAAGTAATAAGGTACTCTGACGAGTAATACGGAATTCGGGCAAGTTACAAGGAACTCGGTTAAATAATATTAAGGAACTCGGACACATAATAAGAAATTGTTTAAAAAGTCGCATAAAAGTCGACAGGGTCGACTTCATTGCACCGGATTTTATCCCATATGGTTCGGTCTCTTTCCGCAGTGCGGAAAGCGTCGCACCAAGCACGAACTCCGTAGCTCTAGCGACGACCCACAGGAGTCTCTGAAATATTTCACTCCTGAACCAAAGGACGCGGCCCGGAATCGGACCCACAACCTTCGGAACACGAGTCAAACGGCTTGACCACTTCGCCACGGAGCTCAATAAGAATATATGAATTTGTGAATTTGAGAAAAATCAGAAATTGTGACAAGTAATAAGGGACTCGTTAAGTAATAAGGAGCTCTGATATGTAAAAATTACCTCGGACAAGTAATCAGGAACTCGGGCAAGTAATCAGGAACTCGGACAAATAATCAGGAACATAACGTGTTATAATTCCTCCTGAAATCTGGGTAATATTGAAGCGGATGTAAAGCCTTGTCTAGTTCATGATCCCTCGGCAGTTGACGTTTAGGTTGAAACTTGATTTCTACTTCGAAAAAGATACACCCATGATAAATAGAATGTTTGTAACATATAAATCTTTAATGTGAGTGTAGAAGACATGGGGAAACTACCTCATCGATTTCACAGATGTTTAGCCAATCACACGAGGAGGCATTGGGGGGGGGGGGGGTGGGGGTGATTACATAGGGAAATGGCTTAGCCCCGTCTGCCTCGTGCATAGGTTCATTTTCGAACTGCGCCATGTGGTCCGCGAGAGCAACCATTTCGGAAATCATCGAACATTGTCGAAATAACGGAGTTGGTGCCATGTGCCACGCTTCCCACTTGCGGTGAGTTGCTCTGCGGAGAGAGACTGGGCTAAGTAGTAAAACAGAAAAATAGCCGAATATATGGGGCCGATCCTCTTGCTTCTTGTAAGTCAAACAGATGGCTACATGTAAGATAAGAGAATACTTGGAGCATGTTATGATAACTGGAAATATTTATGGAAAGAGAGATGGGGGAAGGAAACGAGAGAAGTTTCTTGACAACCTTTTCTTATAGCATGGAAAAGTGCCAGTATACGAATTGATACTTGGTGTTGGAGATAGTAATGGATGGAGAAGTATCAGCCGGGGACTTGATGATGATGAAGATGATGATGAGGACGACGATGATGATGATGATGATGATGATGATGATGATGATGATGATGATGATGATGATGATGATGATGATGATGATGATGATGATAACGATATGTAGAGGTTTAACACTAAACCTCCAATAAGCCTGAAATTGACGCATACAGCTCTTGCATTGAAGTGGCTGACATATTGTGTCACGAATACCGGAAACTATTTCATGAAATCGATAAAGCTCATTAAGAAAATTTAAGAATAAATCTTCTTCTTCTTCTTCTTCTTCCGCTGCTGCTGCTGCTGCTGCTGCTGCTGCTTCTTCTTCTTCTTCTTCTTCTTCTTCTTCTTCTTCTTCTTCTTCTTCTTCTTCTTCTTCTTCTTCTTCTTCTTCTTCTTCTTCTTCTTCTTCTTCTTCTTCTTCTTCTTCTTCTTCTTCTTCTTCTTCTTCTTCTTCTTCCTCTTCTTCTTCTTCTCCCCCCTCTACTACTACTACTACTACTACTACTACTACTACTACTACTACTACTACTACTACTACTACTACTACTACTACTACTACTACTACTACTGCTGCTGCTGCTACTGCTGCTGTTGCTACTACTACTACTACTACTACTACTACTACTACTACTACTACTACTACTACTACTACTACTACTACTACTACTACTACTACTACGTCTCCCCCTCCTTCTTCCCCTTCTTCTACTTGTCGATCGCTGTTACTTAGTCATATCTAAGCACGAAGTCACATATTAGTCATGTCTACATACGAAATCACATGTTACTTAGTTATGGCTACACACGAAATCACATGTTACTTAGTCATGTCTACATACAAAATCACATGTTACTTAGTCATGTCTACACAAGAAGTCACATGTTAATTAGTCATGTCTAGACAAGAAGTCACATGTTAATTAGTCATGTCTACACAAGAAATCACATGTTAATTAGTCATGTCTACACAATAAGTCACGTGTTAATTAGTCATGTCTACACAATTAGTCACATGTTAATTAGTCATGTCTACACAAGAAGTCACGTGTTAATTAGTCATGTCTACACAAGAAGTCACGTATTAATTAGTCATGTCTACTGTAGCTTGTCGTCCCTGGGGGAAAGTGGATTCAACAAGCACACCTTTAAAATCCTTCTTGTACTTTGGAACTATTGTCAGACCTCTGTCTACACTCCCCCGTTATGTCTTCTAATCACTATCTCTCTCTCTCTCTCTCTCTCTCTCTCTCTCTCTCTCTCTCTCTCTCTCTCTCTCTCTCTCTCTCTCTCTCTCTCTCTCTCTCTCTCTCTCTCTCTCTCTTTTATTCCTTCATAACATACCCCCACAACATTGTCCTTCAATAAATACTAACATATTTATTGAATAAAAAGTGTCATGGGTGTGTATAGAGTGTATGTAAAGACGTTGTTGGTGTGTTCTATATTGTAGGTGAGATAAGATTGACAGTCCAAGATTCATCTCACTGTTCTCATCACACAACGGCATAGATAATGTCACCACAGCACAGAACTTGTTTACGCTCACCCGGTATTGTATCTCTCAAACTGATGATGATGTCTTCACAATATCCTTGACAACGTTAGAATTACAAGTTAGTTCACCATTGCGTGTTTTAATATATAATGTCTTTCCTTGTGAACTATCCAATCACATGAACCACATGATATTCCAGGTAATGTTTATACCTCCGATATCATCGAATGACTTATCGTCTCTATATGGATACATAATTCCAACAAACACTGTCTATAGAATATCACTGATTCACGGTGTTCATCTAATTCGTTACTGTTCTGTTTAGCCAATAATAAATTCTGGCCTTATAGCCTCTTCATTTAAAGACAGTTCAGGTGCACCATATTGAGCTTCCGATCTATGTTTAGCTGCACTTTATTCTGCTGTAAGTCTCTTAGCCAGAATGCCTTATAGGTATCCGTTAATGCTAGAACTTGCTGACCTGTATGTCTGACATCCGACTTCAATCTGGCCGATTTTTATTACTTTACCAGATTAGAGTCCCTTCCTTCTTTTCAGGAGTGTTGCTATTGCTTTGTGCATGGGAACCTGTCGAAAAGACAATATCAGGTGCTATCAACCTAACTCAAACTCATTAGAAGTGAGAGTAGGCTTATGGCCGTTATCAGTTTTACTTCTATAGATTCAGAGAACTGACCTCTGACATAAGACATTGGAGTTATAACCATAACCTAAGACTAGGTACAGAATGAAATGTCATAAAAGAGCTCAGAAATCCCAGTAACCATCTATACTAGAATCTCGTATCATACTTAGCCTATCTTATCATAGTACTTATTCTATCGAGTGCACTGGTACTTTACACAATCCACTCCGTTACTACTCAGCTAAATTCGGCCGACGCCCATTATTACGGTCTCACACTCAAATACACTATGTTAGATTTATACTCTACACCACAACTACCTTATAATTATCCTTGGCTGAATCGGGAATACTAATTGCACAATAAATACAAAATGTCCGTCAGTATTATCCGACTTGAAACATTGTACTCCCTTTTCATAATCACTCAAGAATAAACCACCACTTCTTGTGGAAACCAAATAGCACACTAAATTCCACTAGAATATCCAGCCTATTAATACTCTGTCTCTGTACGACTATATGGGCTTATTCCACCAATTTCCCCCTGTCCTCTTCATCTGTTTCTCAATAACAACCGAATGTATCCTTTGATGCCCGGTCTTTTCGGGACATCAATGATTATTTACTCGTCTCCTCCGACCACAGACATTCTTCTCCGTTATCCCAAAAAGCTGTGATACGCCGTGATCGCAAATCTCCGTTTCCCACTTCAAAGGTTTCTTGAAATAGCTTTATCGCGATACATCGGTCGTCCGTTAGTTCCCGTAGACTTCGCTTTCGTCTTCAATCGTTCCGATCGTTCAATCAAGGCTCTCTCAACAAACAAAATGCCGCGGCTTAGGACGCTGTTTGTTGTTCTAGTAACATTTCAGATCGTTGACCTCTAGTATCGTGACATCTACACAAGAAGTCACGTGTTACTTAGTCATGTCTACACAAGAAGTCACATGTTACTTAGTCATGTCTACACAAGAAGTCACGTGTTAATTATTCATGTCTACACACGAAATCACATGTTACTTAGTCATGTCTACACAGAAAGTCACATGTTACTTAGTCATGTCTACACACGAAATCACATGTTACTTAGTCATGTCTACACAGGAAGTCACATGTTACTTAGTCATGTCTACACAAGAAGTCACATGTTACTTAGTCATGTCTACACAGGAAGTCACATGGTACTTAGTCTTGTCTACATACGAAATCACATGTTACTTAGTCATGTCTACACAAGAAGTCACGTGTTACTTAGTCATGTCTACACAAGAAGTCACGTGTTAATTAGTCATGCCCACTTTCTACTAATGAAAAATCAGATTCGCTAGGCTAGTCACTTAACTCGTATGCCAGATCACATGCTCCCTAAACAAATTTTTTATGGTGTGCTCCGTTGTGGTAAACGCTCACAAGGTGGCCAGACGAAACGCCTTAAAGACACTCTGAAAATCTCACTGAAAGCTTTTGGAATTTCATCTTGACACTTGGGAGACTGCTTCTAAAGACCGTAATTCGTGGCGCACATCATTACATAATAGTGCAGTCACTTGTGAAGCAGCCAGGACTGCAATAGCTGTGAAGAAAAGGCTGGACAGAAAAAAACACTGCAGGAGATCCTCCTCCTGGAACATCAAGCATTCTTTACCCACATTGTCAATGTCATGGTTAATAGCATGTAGGTGTGTGTTTGCAGCTGAACATATAAAACATTAGTAACATGTCAGTGTATATACAATGGTGATATTTGATAATATAACATAGATGAGGGCTGTCAAAGTTTGTGTTTAATTATGCGTGTCGGTTTTTATATGTGTGTATCCATCTAGGTGAGAGAGAGGAAAAAAACGTTCTTAAGAGCAAAATAGAGCCATTTTTGAGCACGGAATCTAATCGTGAGCAATTAATTAGTAGACAAGTGGGGAATTGTGGGAAACTGTGATGGTGTGGATTGTGTGTGCGTGTGTGTGTATATATATATATATATATATATATATATATATATATATATATATATATATATATATATATATATATATATATAGAGAGAGAGAGAGAGAGAGAGAGAGAGAGAGAGAGAGAGAGAGAGAGAGAGAGAGAAAGAGAGAGAGAGAGAGAGAGACACCAAGGGGAACACCGAGAAGTAAAATATCTGGGTAGCTTGGCCACGTACGTAGCATGGTCGTGACAGGAACATGGAGCTGATCCACGACTCTGGTGATCGAGTGAGATGGCACAACATGGCCGCCCACACTTATCGGCATGGCATATGATGGATGAAAATGTACATGACCGCAAGGTCTGACCTCACCCAAGGCCAGAATGTACCAGACCCCAGAGTATGGTTCGCACCACGCTAACAGAGAAGGAACGAAAATACAATACAAGATCAAATCAGGCAAACTTACCTGTGAATAGAACCACCGCCAAGATAATCCATGCCTTGTTTACTAGCACAATCCAGTTCATGAAAACCATTGTTGCTACTTGGAATTTGCTAGTATTTTCTTACAATATACTCCTGTTGTAGAAAACCATTGTGGCCAGCTGGCAGGGTCTAGCATGTTATTCTAGCACACTGCAGTTCATAAAAAAATAACCGTTATAATTATTCGGTGATTGCCAGCACACTACTACAGTGCAATCCAACTCTCGATTCACTGTTACCAGTTTTGTACTTCATAACATTGTATGACAGTTGTCACATTCCGAAAGACTTACATTGTCAGCAAAACCTGGCTTGATCACATGCTAATCAATAGTGTGAACTGTGCCAGTGTTGAGACATATTGTTACCACCAATAGAAATGGTATGTCTTAGGTACAGTATGGGCGACTTGTATGCACAATCTATGCTTAACGACGAACGGTGCTTTAACCTGATGTAGATATTGAGAGTAAACTAGATTATGTGAAGTAATGAGTTCAGAAATATTATGGCATTTTGTATGTGTATAACAGAATTCAAGCTTGCTCAGCATGAATGGATCAAAACTAAATGTTAGTCACGTGTCTACCTTATTCAGCTTTTAATTCCAGACTGCAGGTCCGCATGGCCGAGTGGATAAGAATGCGTGTTCTTAAACATCCGGTGTTCTGATGCCGAGGTTAGCGGTTCAACCCCTACACCGGACAGCTGGACTAAAATGTTGACCTGTCGTCCTTGACTTTGGGACGAAAATTACAAGTACCTCTGAAGTCGGAGTGGGTTCGCCTGATGGCGAGGGACACTGTTAATAAGGAAAGCTAATCCACACGAAAAATTCAGTCCATCACTGCTATTAAATAGTGTGTATGGACTACGTTTGAGTTCAAAGCGAGCGAGCGCAAACAAAACAACAAATCCAGACTACTGACACACACACACACACACACACACGCGCACGCACGCACGCACGCACGTACGAACACACACACACACACACACACACACACACACACGACCGAAAGATAAATAACTGTTTCTCTCAGTTCGTGCTTATCCATCCCAATACCAATTGGTTATTTGTAAACATCACCGGGTAAATACTAGTATAGCTTCCGGTGTTGGGTGAGGAAATATTTGTTAGATACTGTAAGTCAATATTGTTTATAATCTTAGAAATAATTGACGCGTGAAAGTAAATACAAACTCAACTAGACAGAATCCTGCAGCAGAGACGGTTGAAACTCTTTACAAGATAGCAGACACGGACTGACTCTTGGTTTAGATTTGGATTTGGATAAAATTAGCTTTCATTGCACAAGGATTTCCCCATAAGTGCCCGAGTTCCATCTACACGCCACACAAGGATGTCGCCATAAGCGCACGAGTTCCATCTACACGCCACACAAAAAGAATCAGCCAGGAGGTGCACTAGTTGGGCAGTACGTAGATCTACAAATAAGAGGTACCTAGCAATCTGTCTTCACGTCTGTGTAGAATCATAACCTACTCGGTTGTTTTGTAGGGTACCTTGGCGGGAACCTGCTATGAGGCTTCCTGGACACAGTCTGCGGTAAGATGCCAAGATAAAACTGTACGATGTTTCACTCACACATTCTGCGGTAAGATGCCAAGATAAAACTGTACGATGTTTCACTCACACAGTCTGCGGAAAGCCACCGAGATAAAACTGTCGATGTTCACCCACACAGTCTGCGGAAAGCGACTGAGATAAAACTGTCGATGCTTCACTCACACAGCTCTGCGGAAAGCGACTGAGATAAAACTGTCGATGCTTCACGCACACATTCTGCGGTAAGCGACCGAGATAAAATTGTACGATGCTTCCTACGGTTAGCGACCGAGATAAAATTGTACGATGCTTCCTGCGCACCGCTGTACGGTAGGAGACCGAGATAAAACTGTACGATGCTTCCTACGGTTAGCGACTGAAATAAAACTGTACGATGCTTCCTGCGCACCGCTGTACGGTAAGAGACCGAGATAAAACTGTACGATGCTTCCTACGGTTAGCGACCGAGATAAAACTGTACGATGCTTCCTACGCACCGCTGGACGGTAAGAGACCGAGATAAAACTGTACGATGCTTCCTACGGTTAGCGACTGAAATAAAACTGTACGATGCTTCCTGCGCACCGCTGTACGGTAAGAGACCGAGATAAAACTGTGCGATGCTTCCTACGGTTAGCGACCGAGATAAAATTCTACGATACTTCCTGCGCACCGCTGTACGGTAGGAGACCGAGATAAAACTATACGATGCTTCCTACGGTTAGCGACTGAAATAAAACTGTACGATGCTTCCTGCGCACCGCTGTACGGTAAGAGACCGAGATAAAACTGTACGATGCTTCCTACGGTTAGCGACCGAGATAAAACTGTACGATGCTTCCTGCGCACCACTGTACGGTAAGAGACCGAGATAAAACTGTACGATGCTTCCTACGGTTAGCGACCGAGATAAAATTGTACGATGCTTCCTGCGCACCGCTGTACGGTAAGAGACCGAGATAAAACTGTACGATGCTTCCTACGGTTAGCGACCGAGATAAAATTGCACGATGCTTCCTGCGCACCGCTGTACGGTAAGAGACCGAGATAAAACTGTACGATGCTTCCTACGGTTAGCGACTGAAATAAAACTGTACGATGCTTCCTGTGCACCGCTGTACGGTAAGAGACCGAGATAAAACTGTACGATGCTTCCTACGGTTAGCGACCGAGATAAAATTGTACGATGCTTCCTGCGCACCGCTGTACGGTAGGAGACCGAGATAAAACTGTACGATGCTTCCTACAGTTAGCGACCGAGATAAAACTGTACGATGCTTCCTGCGCACCGCTGTACGGTAGGAGACCGAGATAAAACTGTACGATGCTTCCTACAGTTAGCGACCGAGATAAAACTGTACGATGCTTCCTACGGTTAGCGACCAAGATAAAATTGTACGATGCTTCCTGCGCACTGCTGTACGGTAAGAGACCAAGATAAAACTGTACGATGCTTCCTACGGTTAGCGACTGAAATAAAACTGTACGATGCTTCCTGCGCACCGCTGTATGTTAATCAACCGAGATAAAACTGTACGATGTTTCCTGCGGTAAGCGCCGAAGATAAAATTGTACGATGCTTCCTGCACAACGCTCTGCGGAAAGCCACCGAGATAAAACTGTACGATGCTTCCTGCAAACCGCTATGTGGTAAGAGATCGAGATAAAACTGTACGATGCTTCCAGCACAACGTTGTGCGGAAAGCGACCGAGATAAAACTGTACGATTCTTCCTACGCACCGCGCAGCAGTAAACAACCGAGATAAAACTTTACGCTGAATCCTGCCCACCGCTCTGTAGTAAACGACCGAGATAAAACTACGACGCTTCCTGCGCACCACTCTGCGGTTAGCGATCGAGATAAAACTCTGGGATACTTCCTGCCCAACGCTCAGCGGAAAGCGACCGAGATAAAACTGTACGATGTTTCCTGCGCACCGCGCTGTAGTAAACGAGCGAGATAAAACTGTACGACGCTCCCTGCGCACCACTCTGCGGTTAGCGATCGAGATAAAACTGTGGGATACTTCCTGCCCAACGCTCAGCGGAAAGCGACCGAGATAAAACTATAGGATGCTTCCTGCATAACGCTCGGCGGAAAGCGACGGAGACATATGGGATCAAACTGCGCAATAAAGTCCATCCTCTTTTCATTGAACCATTTTAAACTTGTATAGGTTAGAACAGATCAAACAACACCCGGACTAGCCAGAACTGGACAATTCCCTGCAGCAGCAGCAGCATGCAGGTATGGCACTTGGACATGGAACACATCAGCTGGAGAGCACGTCTCCGCCTCTCATAATAAGTTGTTATTTTTGTCGCTTTGAACTCAAGTGTAGTCCACTCACCTGCTAACTACTTCCATTGCACTGGACTCAGTTTTGCGTTTGGATTAGCTTTCGCTATCAGGTGTACCACCCACTCCGACTTCAGAGGTACTTGTATTTTACGTCCCCAAGTCAAGGACAAGAACTCAACATTTTAGTCCAATTGACCGGGGTAGGGGTTGAACCCGCTTCCTCGGCATTGGTATGCCGGAAGTTTAATAGCGTGCGCTCTTATCCATCCTGTCACGCTAACCTCTACATTTAAGTGTTCTAGAACAGTGCTTCCCAAAGTGGTGGTCCGTGGACCTGTGCCAGTCCGCGAGCCCTTCTTTGCCGGTCCGCAACGTGAATTGAAAAATGTAAGAAAAAAGTTAAATATTTTCTCCTTTGAGGATTGTTTAGAACTTTTACAAACAAGATTGTCCTTTTCTCAAAACATGATATCCGCACCGTTTTCATGGTGATTTATTTTTAAAATAAATTGAGCCTGCAGCCAGCCAAAGGAGTATTTATTTTTAAGGAGAAGCTAATCATTGGTTCAATGGGAAAGTTAAAAATAGTAACCAGCTAAGACCGATACTAAAATTCGACGACATTTGTTTGTTGACGACGTGCGTTTCTTTTGTTTCCTATGTGACGAAAAGTGAGAAAGATGCACATTATAATTTGCTGATTGTCGTAAGATGCAGAACCCACGTGATTTTCGTTGTACGATTATAACGTGTTTTGCCATCGTCTGAGCGAGTGAAGGTGGTAGATACATCTGCTAAGTATTTTTTATTACAGCTGGACGAAAGCACGGACGTTGCCAACTTAGCGATTCTGATGGTGTATGTGAGATATCGATACAAAGACAACTTGAAATAAGAGTATTTCTTTTTCGTCAAAGCGCATTATTAAGACAAAATACAGAAACAATTGGAAATTTGTTCTCCTTTGCAGGTAGCGCTGTCTACAATCGAGCCACGATGTGATAAGCTTGCAAATAATAAACAGGCCCACCCCTCGCATTAAACAGTTACTGTTAGCAGCTAATCATTATATCATTTTTATTACAACATACTGTAATTTAGTCAGCTTGTTTAAGATCTGATTTGGTATCGTTTTCCAAGATATATTTTATTTTTATTTTATATTGGTGTTCTTACTGTCGGTGTATACGAGTATATACACCTTTACAAGAAGACCTAAATGTAGTTTTGACATTTGAAAAATTGTTGATTTGTAAATCTCTACAATAAAATTTTTCTCATGAAAATGGGACCACCATTAAATAAATCACCGTCATCCAATAATATTACGGAGCAGTATTTAGCGTACCAGAACAACACCCACAATTACGTTAAATCTTATATTTATATTACAAGGGTAAGTTAATAAATATGCCACAAATTGCTGTAAAAAATAACTAACTATGATAACAACTTGATATCAGTTTATTTTTATACATACATTGTCCCTTTATTTCTCAACATAATTTCGACTAACATTGATGCACCTATCCCATCGTTTTATCAGTCCTCCCAAACCGGCTGCATAGAACTGCATGCTCTGTTTTCTAAACCACGTTTTCACTTCACATTAAACTTCGGCGTCATTCGCGAAATGTCTCCCGCCAAGGTGGGTTTTCAGTGGACTTAGCCCCTAGCGATTTCCCGTAAAGCGGTGCGGTGCATAGCTGGGTAGAAAAGGTTAAGAGGGCGAGTCAATAAGTATGTCACACAGTTCTGTGGGATGGCAGATAATTGAAAACATAGCACGTAGTTCTATGCCGACGGTTTGCGAGGACTGATAAAACGATGGGATAAGTGCATCAATGTTGGTGGAAATTATGTTGAGAAATAAAGGGACAATGTATGTATAAAAATAAACTGGTTTCAAGTTGTTATAATTGTTATTTATTTTTCTACAGCCATGTGTGACTTACTTACCCTCGTAAAATGTATATTGAGGTCATATAAAATTCCAGATTACAAGGAGAAAAATTTTTTTAAACGGCACCGGTCCCTCGTTTCGAGGTCCGCGAAAGTGAAAAGTTTGGGAAGCACTGTTCTAGAAGCGTATTAAAGCGGCATTGGATGGAACAAAGAACAGACTGATATTTAGCCAACAAGAACCTATTATTGAAGAAGATTGTTTTTCAGACAGATACAATTTAGGAAGATATAATTTTTTTGCAGGTAAAGCGATATGCATGTCTGGAAAAGATAATAATGGGGACAGGTATGTCAGAGGTGCAGAGAAGATAGCGACCACAACGTAGATGGGATCAAGATAAGATAGATGGTTCACTTATGATAGCAGCAGTAGCAGGGCACATGGGTTATGATAGAGAAACATCTCGAAATAATGTTACTGGGGCAAAGTTCTTCACGGGACAAGGCATTTGCTGTTGGTGATGGGCAGGTTTCACAAGTCCTGATTCTCTCTCTCTCTCTGTCTCTCTCCCTGCTCTCTCTTCCTCTCTCTATTTATCTCTCACTATTTCTGTCTGTCTGTCTGTCTGTCTGTCTGTCTGTGTCTCTGTCTGTCTGGCTGTCTGTCTGTCTGTCTGTCTCTCTCTCTCTCTCTCTCTCTCTCTCTCTCTCTCTATAATATATATATATATATATATATATATATATATATATATAATGGTAACTGAAATATTAGTTTTGACATGAATTTTCTGTTGTTGTTGCGCTCGCTCGCTATGAACTCAAAAGTAGAACACATACATTGTTGATATGGATTTCAACTTCTAGATTATACACACATAGACTGTTGGGGCGGGGGTTGTGTGTTACAATAAACACGTAGTTACAGTGCAGTACGACGTGTTTTTATATTTCGGACCCCGTTCGCTTCTGGTGTCGACCCATCAACCTCATCACCACCACCACCACCATCATCATCATCATCATCATCATCATCATCATCATCATCATCATCCATCATCATCATCATCATCATCATCATCATCATCCACTTTTGCCGTCAAGTGTTGTGGGGAGGAATCATTGCCGTTTCAGCGCCTGATGGGTAGTACTGGATAGTGTCATTCAGTGTAATTGTACAATGTCTCTGAAGTCGTCAATCTATTTTAATTATATGGCCCTCTCTTGCTCTTCCCCCATCCTCGGTAAATAGCCACGGGATAATGATCCCACTTGCCTATAAATTGTCAGGAAAGGATAGCTGGTGATGAACTGATCACATCACCCTACCTCATTATGGTATGAGCTAATATATGTGAAGGTCTGAAACTTCACATTCCTACAACAGTATCTGCCCAAGGACTACATTTATCGTGTAATCAAGAGGCAGAGAGGGAGCACAGTTTTACAGGAAAAGGGCTCGGGGTTGAGCCGGATTGCCCTTATACTTCTGCCTCGGTCTCACACCTGCAAGGTTGTTTGATGCAGGCACAACCTGCTTCCACTTTAGTTTGTCCCTGGTGAACTTGCTACGGTCTCTCTCTCTCTCTCTCTCTCTCTCTCTCTCTCTCTCTCTCTCTCTCTCTCTCTCTCTCTCTCTCTCTCTCTCTCTCTCTCTTGTGGGGGATGCCTCGGGTCTGACTTCACAAGGTCCTCCAACATTAGCATTCCGAGACCTCGGTTTGCTCTCTCAGATATTTGTAAAGTACATGCCGTTGTCCCATGTCTGGCTTATTGGTGTGCAGACTGGTGGTTCCTCGCCGTACAGGCAGACACTCTCCGACTTCGGAGGAATCGGCGATCCTACTGACTTTAGCCAGGACCCCGAAGGGACCTGTTGCCCAGGACGCTCGACGAGGACGCGTCAATAGATCTTGGCCAGTATATAACCCGGCCCTGGTGCCTTGGAAACACCTCTGCGTCCCAATCAGGACATAATTAGAAAGAACTAAGACATCAAAACAGGTCTGCACTTACGCTTTATTGACTTCACAAATCTTAGTCAAAGACGAGGACATAATCCAGTGAAAGACGAGGATGTAATTAAATTATTAGAACAATTAAATATTTACACGAATAATATATAAATAATAATAATAATTTAAAAAAAAAACAAAACATATACTGGCATAAAACAGATTTTGGAATATTTCATCGAATAAAGAAAGGTAGCAGTGCCCCCTGAATTGATTCCGTTATACAGTGCATGGGATTCTGCTCAAGGCAGTGACTAGCACGAACGCCTGCCTGTCCTGTGGTCACGTGTTGAAACCCTCGTCCAAGTGGTATTTATCTTTCATGGACCTGCGTTCCCATGTCGATCCAACCTAAAGTGGGTACCATGAAATGTCCTGGGAAGTAAAGTCGACCGTTGTGATACACCATATAACCTGTCGACAGCCGATTGGTCTATACAAACATGGGGCCAGTACCACACACCCAGCAGGTCTCAAGGCGTGCAATAGAGTCGTGTACTTTACTGTCTCTATACAGTGGGGGGGGGGGGCATACAGGGCGGTCGATAGAATACACGCCACGGATTGTAGTTGGTGATCATTATATAATAACTATGTTTTTAATATCCTTTTTACAGGACATCGCTGTGAACGCCAGCATTTTACTGGTGTTGTTGATGTCTTGGCAAGTGTACGGTTTACCATTGTTTTCTGAATGACCGGCTCCCATACTAATTCAGCAATACAACCCAGCGCAACGCGGTCTTCTGCCTAATCGCGCGCAGCTAGGTTTCGAGAGTGGGTAAACGGGATTACGAACCGCGTCCATAACGCCTTCGCCACGTAGACGGTTTATAACTTACGCCATTCAAATGACACCGTATTGACAGCAACAAGTCAGAAGACACCAGAGAAAAGGTTAGAAATATATTAGTTGGAGAGAGTGAAACACACCAGAGAAAAGGTTAGACATATATTAGTTGAAGAGAGTGAAACAAAACGCATAAGCAATAGTAATATCACAGGAGCGGTTCATGCTCACGTGTACAATTCAAATCAATAGTATAAATGTGGGACACGTGCATGAACCCCAGTAGTTAGAAACGTGGTAAACATCAGATTGGCGATTTATCTCTTATCTCAGAGGTCATGGCAGCTTTGCATTATGGGAAGGACAAATGTCAACATGTGAATTGACACACACTGTTGCAGATCGCCCTGATCACCAACACTAGACAGCACGAAAGTTGATGATGATTATGTTGTGGAAGTTGGATGCAATGGCGTTTATGTTAGACAGATACACAACTAGGCTGCTATACTGTCCTCAACCCATGAAAGATGTGTTCAGCTCGACAACTGAAAATGTAACAATGTTGGTAGGCCATTACACTGAACGCACCCATGATGACAACAGTAGTACAGTGAGCGGTGACAGATGGAAATAGTCGCCTGAAAGATCAAGCTGTGGGAGTGTGGCGAGCTCAGACTTAATAGTGAGCGGTGACAGATGGAAATAGTCGCCTGAAAGATCAAGCTGTGGGAGTGTGGCGAGCTCAGACTTAATATATTCTAGGGCAGTGGTTCTCAACCAGTGGGGAATCCCCCCCCCCCCGGGAATTTTATACACACACACATACACACACACACACACACACACACACACACACACACACACATATATATATATATATATATATATATATATATATATATATATATACACATACATGGGTGGGTGTGTGTGCGGGCGGGCGGGTGGGTGGGTTTTTGTGTGTACACATGTGTGTGGGTATTTATGTGTGTTGATCTCGATTTTTTTATTTTATATTTACAGAATATGAAGCCCATGATGAGTTTTTAAAAAAAAGTAATATCTTTCATATTTGCAATATGGATTCACAAATATCGTCATCAACGGAGAAGAACGACCTCAATATGTTATTTGTAGTAACAGTTTGTCAAATGATTCTATGAGACCGACAAAGTCGAGGAAACATGTGTTGAATGTTCATCCTCAACACAAGGACAAAACCTAGCTTGAACGTCTTGGGAATGCTGTCAAAAGGATGAGACTGCATTTAACAGATTCATTCCAAGAAACAAACGAAAAAGTTACTTAAGCTTCCTATGTCGTAGCACTGGAGATAGCTAAACAAAAAAAACCACATACAATCGGGGAAACTTTGATCAAACCTTATTGTCTCAAGATGGGTAAAATTGTGATGGGAAATGTATCAGAGAGAAAAAAACTTGCAGCGGTTTCGCTATCAAACGACACTGTTCAAATAAGGATGAGCGATATGGCCAGTGACATCAAGGATCAAGTTGTGCAAGAGATTAAGTCTGCATTATTTGGTCTCTATTCAATTCACATTGATGAATCGACTGATGTGTCATCGTGTTCTCAGTTGATAGTGTTTGCAAGGTATGTGCATTCAGAATCATTTAAAGAAGAACTTCTTTTTTGTTCTCCTCTTGAAACAACTACCAAGGCTTCTGATATTTTGGAAAAGGTTTCATCTTTCGTTGAATCAGAAAGTCTTTTATGGGATAATATGTGTGGGTGCTGTACAGATGGAGCACCAGCTATGTTGGGGACCAAATCAGGATTTAAAGTTAGTCTGAAGAAACGTGCTCCAAAAGTGAAAGGCATTCATTGCATGATCCTTCGTCAGGCAATGGCCTCCAAAATACTCCCAGCTCTATTGGGGAAGGTTTTGTATCAAACCGTTCAGATAGTGAATTTTATCAATGGAGGCGCTCTCAACTCACGGCTTTTTAAGCAGTTATGCGTTGACATTGATGCAGGTCACCATTTGCTTCTTTTCCACACAAATGTTCGATGGCTGTCAAGAGGAAATGTAACTGTGCGAGTATAAGAGATGAGAGACGAGCTCAAATTATTTTTGGAAGTTCAGGGTAAGATTGACTTTTTCGCCTGGCTGGGTGATGAGGAATGGATCATGCGTCTTGCCTATGTAGTTAATATTTTTGAGATGTTGAATAAACTCAATCTCCAGATGCAAGGAAGGAATACAAATATCATAAAATTTGTGGATGCCCTCAGAGCTTTTATGAGCGAGCTGGAAAACTGGAAAAGAAAGGTCAATATGACAAATGTTGCAATGTTTGAGAACCTGCCATCCCTTCTCTTTGTTGTAGGTAAAGACCAAGTACTTCCATAATTTGTAAAAAAAAAAAAAAAAAAAAAAAATGAAATTTCGCAGCATTTTACAGCACTAGAAAATGAATTTGAGCGATATTTTCCTGAACTTAGTAATGATGAACTGGATTTGATGCGAAACTCATTCAAATTATCAGTTGAAAAAGTTTCAGATGATAGTCAAGATGAATTTCTGGAGCTGAAAAATGATTCGGGAGCAAGAGATGCGTTCGATGAGAAACCAGTCACGGAATTTTGGTCTTTGGTGTGCGATTCCTACCCAAAAGTTGCAGAAAAAGCAATCCGTGCATTGCTTCCATTTGCGTCATCATATCTTTGTGAGTCAGGCTTTTCAGCTCTGTTGGAAATTAAAATGAAACGACGTAATAGATTAGATGTTAAAAATGACCTCCGTTATGCCCTTTCAAGCATTCCTCCGCGTATTTCAGAATTGCTGCGGGAAAAACAATCACAGTGTTCTCATTGGTTACAATCTTCATTTTAATGAAGTTAATTACGAATCTACAATATCCTGGTTTTGTAATGAGCGTTTTGTTTGATGAAGCACAATGTTCTGGCATTCCGGTGTCGTACTTTAAGCTACAATTCTGTTTGATTATTTTAGTGTGATTAATGTGGTGTTTTAATAAAATATTGTGAATATAAAAATGCTTTTATTTAAGTTTTAATATCCATCAGCATATTCATTTGCCATTAACATTATAAAATTACACTATAAAATTTATCTTTGCATGTAAAGGTTATGTACAACTATGGAAGAAAATAAGAATACTCAGTATTATAGACATGTTATTTTTAAAGCGCCTTTTGAGGTTGACAATTTTGGAAAGTGGGGGGGGGGGGGGGGGATGACAGTCTGAAACATGTGGTGAAGGGGGAGCACGGGCCAAAAACGGTTGAAAACCACTGTTCTAGGGCAATAAATACCGAGACGATACCATGGATCCCATTCCCGTCTGGTCGCCTTTGCTTCCCCATACTATTCCGAAATAATCATGTCAATTATCTGGTACCCATTTTATGGGCTGGGTTGACCCAATGGGAAACAATCCTGGGACTGCCTGAGGATTCAACATTGGAGCACTATGTTCATGACCAACATCCTCTTGTCCCATGTCGTCATGCGGGGGCCCCTTTTTTTTTTTTTTAAATGGGGGGTGTTTTCTTCCTGGCTTTTTTGGAAAC
>JACEFZ010014215.1:0-61334 GCA_014155875.1 Cepaea nemoralis
AATCAAATTTATAAAAAAAGGTATATCTCCAGTATCATATATGGTATTCAGTAGTCTAGTATCTTTATCTATTCCGTATTCTTCTAAAGCATTAATCATTTCTGTTGTGACGCTGTCTGAACCGGGGGTCTTGCCAGATTTCATATGGTTAAGAGCATTCTGAACCTCCATCTTCAAAATTAATGGTCCTTCATTATTATCAACAGACATCAACATCAGCTGAAAAATGCTGGTGTTGACTGCAATGTCCTTTAAATAGGATCCGAAAGAAAAAAAAAATGAGAACTTACTGAGTAGACAGAAGTATTAACCTTGTGGTTTGATATTAATCTTCTTCTTCAGCATTCCGAGCAAATGAGGTTCTTTGCTGCAGATACAAGCCGTCTCCATTCGTCTATCTGGTTGACCTTCTCTTGCCAGTCGTTGATTCCTAGTGCTTGTAGGTCTGTACGTATATTATCTCTCCACCGGACAGGTCAAAGGGTAGAAACAGACAAAGAGAAACAACCTGGTCTTCCAGGTTGGGGGCTGAAGCGTGGGGTTAACATCCCCACCTTTGTAAAAACTGTTTTGTTACGTAACAGATAAATAAGCCTCGAATTCGTTTTGACATTAATGATGTCCAAAAATATCAAACTTGCCGCACGCTCTTAGACCTATGATTAATGCAATCTTCAGGTAAAATATCATTTCTCTACATACCATCTCAAGGCGTTTGATGATTTCTCGAAGGTTTATTTCCTTTATTTTCACAGGAATACCCAGTCTACATCTTATGTCATCCAACTAGGTCTAATGTTGTTCAACTTCACCCCATGAGCCCATCATTCTACATTCTCAGCCCCAACTATGCCGTTGGTGATTACCCCAGCAACTGTTCACTAATCCTGGAATCTGGATACGAACCCATGAAGTTATCATTTGATATCAGGTAGCTGCTCATGTGTGTCATCAATTAACTGATTAATATGGGATGTATATTATACGTATGTATGTGTGTTTAGTCATAGGTGCTAATGAAAAAGAAAATATAATAGATGGACAAAGACACATTCTGAGCTGTAGTGATCTATTATTGAAACACTGACGAGTGTTACACGGCATATATGTCAGACGAAAGATATCTATTGTGCGGGCATTAATGAATAGTAAAAACACACATGGATATGACTAATACAATACAGATTGCCACTGATGGACGCATAAGTTGGTTCATCAATGAGGACTTCTTTTCATTTCGTATAACTTACTGTTTTACCAGACGTGACTACAAGGTTACACGTTGGCGCGGCATAGGCACATTCATAATCAGTGCGCTGCTAAACTCAGTCGATTGCTATAATAGACAGTATCAATACATTCAGACAGATAATACAAAATTGAGTACCACTACACTCAGACAGCTGCTACAAATAGTTAGTTAGTCGACAGATCATCCTCATTGTACATCGAACCGTTCAGTTCATAAGCGCTTGGATCCCCTCCTCAGCAAATCCCGCAGCCTGTAGCGGCTAACGACACCAGTTCTGTGTTGGTTTATCAATCTTCTTTGGCTTCCTGCGTATTGTTTTTGTTTAGCCACACCTCTTTTAATTTACTGTCATCCCTTCGTTTTCGCAAAAGTCTTACTTCTCGAAGAGCATTCAGAATGTCAGCCTGGTACATGGCGCGTCCGCCCTCCACAATAGCCTTACCTGCGAGCTTGTCAGCCTGCTCATTCCCTTGTACTCCCGCATACTCTGGCACGAAGATGAAACTAATCTTTACCAGCCGAGACCGCTCCAGAGACAGCAGCCACTCTCTTCGGATCCACCCCATCTCTATTCTCTTGAGCATGCTCATTTAGTCGCTAAGGAAACATGCCCTAGTGAATGTCTATGTCTCGAGCCATGCTATTGCTTTACTTACTGCCATGACGTCCATAGTCAGGCTACTTGTGGTCACAACAAAAGCACCAGAATCCTTCGGCTTCGGCGAGGGAATCATATATCTTTGTAACCACACCTCCTCCTTGATGCTAGCACTCCCTATACTGTTGTTGTACATGTCTGCTAGTTTCTCTAGCTCGTTGTCGGTACACCTATTGATGTCGTCATATCTTATGCAATCTGGCCCTGGAGCGCTGTTTATTTATTTTTTTTAAATCGTTGAAGGACAGCCTTGATTTTTTCCACTGTCACTGTGTCTTCATCCGAAATGTTCTGGGCCTTGCGCATGTCTCAGATCCTTGGCAAGATTTCGGCTTCTCGTTTCTGTCTGGTAACTCTGCTCTAGATAGCGTTCGAAGAGGGCTTACCCTTGTTCTCGTCAGTCCTCTCCCAGATGAGATCAGCACCTCGGAAGTCAGAAATTCTCTCTTATTCTTGACTACCACACTCATGCTTTTATGTAGTCGCCACAACAATTTCAATGACTTGTCTGTGCTTACTCTTTGACATACCTCTGTCAATTTTTCACTTTTAACCAACTTAACCACTTTTTTCCTTTAAAAAAATATAAAATTTAAAATAGCTTTCTTGTGTGTGCATTTCTCTTTCTATGTGCATGCAAGGACTAGGATGGGCAACTCTGTTCTTCTTGGCGTTTTGCTATTTCCTTACAGCACTACGCTTATCCACCAAGACCTTCTCTACCTCAAAATTCCACCAAGGTGGCTGCTCTCAGCTTATTTTCCAGCCCTGAAGCTTTTTGCCTGAGAACAATCTTCAACTGCTCCAACATCATAAGGGAAGAAATACAAACTAGAATCAACTCTGGAAATAAGATATACTATGCACTACAACATCTACTAAAATCAAAGGCGCTATCTCGTAACACCAAAATCACAATATACAAAACACTGATCAGACCAGTTGTGCTGTATGGCTCTGAAACCTGGAGTACAACGAAAGGTGGCAAAGCCTTGTTACAAACCTTTGAGAACAAAATTTTAAGACGCATCTTTGGACCCATTAGGGATACACAAAGTGGAGAGTGGAAAAGAAGAAGTAACAAAGACATTTATGATCTGTTTAAGTCCCCGCTAATCACTGGTATCATGAAGGCTAATAGACTACAATGGCTGGGGCATATAGAAAGAATGGAAGATAATAGGGAAACAAAACTCGCTTACACTCAGGAAATAAATGACCGTAGACCCCGAGGTAGACCAAGAAGGCGGTGGAGAGATAATACATATACAGACCTACAAGCACTTGGAATCAACGACTGGCAAGAGAAGGTCCACCAGAGAGACGAATGGAGACGGATTGTATCTGCAGCAAAGAACCTCAATGGCTCGGAACGCTGAAGAAGAAGAAGAAGCTTTTTGCGCTTGTCGTGCCTTATTTTACTCACCACATCTTGCCCTGTACTGTCATACTGGAAAGCTTGACCCTTGACTTGTGCTGCCTTAGTTCTGCCTTTCTCCACCAATATGCTGCAAGGGTGGTGGTAGTTGTCGTGGTACCCTACGACACCCCTTCTACACACTGTAGTGAGTGAAGGAGAAACCAGCGCCAGATCAATAGCACTATTCTCATCACCTGGACGACTTGCTGTCCTGATGACACAGTCAGTGTTGATACAAACCAGGCCCATGGTTTAAAGTGCAGTCTCGATCTTCTTCCTCTGTGTGTTGGATTAAATGTTTCCCCATGATTTGCCTTCAGCGTTGAAATCGCCACAGAAAATAACATTTCTCTTGTGACCTAATATGTCACTTAAGCACTGCCACCTCTGGGAATCCACACTCACGTTACGGGCATAGACATTAACCAACACGAATGGTAGACCGGATTTAACTCTAACCGCCTGTATCTGTACGTCGTCATTGTCCGAACTGGACATGTCTAGCTGTGAAGCCACAATACTGTCGCGAGTGAGAATCGCCATTCCCAGATGTCGCCTTTTGTAGAAACATTTGAAGCCGGAAATTCGGAGTAAATGATCTCCCAGTCTCGTCTCCTGGAGAGCTACAATGTCGTTCCTGCCACGTTTTCCAGAATAGGGCCTCGTTGTTTTACGCTGGCACAGTTCCAGTATAGAATGCGAGTATTCCTGAGACCCAGACGATCACATTTGAGCGTAAAAATAGTCAGTATCCCTACACTCAGACATCTGCTACAACATTCAGTATCCCAACGCTCAGACAGCAGTACATCAGTCAATATTCCTACACTCAGACAACTACTACAACATTCAATATCCCTACATTCAGACAGCCGCTACAACAGACAGTATCCCTACACTCAGACAGCTGCTACAACATTCATTATCCCTACACTCAGATAGCTCGTACAACAGTCAGTATCCCTACACTCAGACGAGTACTACAACATGCAGCATTCCTACAATCAGACAGCTGCTACAACAGTCAACATCCGGTCACTCAGACAGCTGCTGAGTAGACATGGCAATAAGTGGGTTTCTGGAGCACTGACGTCGTCTGTGTTTAGTAAATCTTACACTGATCACTATGGTCTCAAGTTTTGCGACAATAGGCAGAGGATCTCTTTAACGGGACAATGGTACGGCCACCGGCCAGTATGGTCACTGCTAGGAAAGAAAGCAACGACAAACTACCATCTTTAAAGATGTATAGTTTATCATGTCTCGTCAACTCGTCAACATCATAAAGACGCATGCGGATCTACAAATTGATGGGAACTTGTAGAAAACATATATTGGTCACAAGAAGCTGTCATAATCATTTATAATGTAGTAGGTCAATATTAGCCTATTAAGAGAGGTGTGAGACAGGGATGTGTAATGTCTCCAGATCTTTTTTCCCTGTATAGTGAAAATATTTTCAGAAATGTAGCAGATATGAAAGGAATCATCATTGGGGCACGCAACATAAATAATATTAGATATGCGGATGTTATAGTATTGATTGCAGACAATGAGAAGGATCTACAACATTTCGTTGATGCCGTTGTTGCACATATTGATGAACTAGGGTTATAATTACATTGTAAGAAGACACAGATTATGGTCGTCACTAGGAAGAAGAAAATACCATGATATACAAGTAAATGGAGTTTTTCTTAAGCAAGTGAATCGGTACACTTATCCCGGAACAGTCTTATGGGAAATGTCTTGAAGAGATTAGAACAATAATCTCCATGGCGAAGGTTGTCTTTTGCAAGATGAAAAATATACTGTGTAATAAAAATATGTCATTTGCTACCAGAAAAAGAGTGTTTAGGTGTATATAGAATCCAGACTTTTGTATGGATGCGAAGCGTGGACAATGAGCAGAAAAACATCTTATGGCTGTGGAAATGTGGTTTCTGTAAAAATGCTGGGAATATCCCAGACAGACAGAAAAACAAATGACCAAGTCCTAGAAGAAACAAATGAAAATCATACACTGATTAAAGTAACCCTAGACAGTCAATAGATTTTGGTCACATTATGAGAAGAAATAAATTGAAGAACATCGTGACAACTGGCAAGATCGAGGGGAAGAGAACAAGGGGAAGGCAGATAAGTAAAAATACTGGATGACTTGACCACGTTGTATGGTCGCGACAAGAACACACAGCTGATCCACGACCTTGGTGATCGAGTAAGATGGCGAAACATGATCGACCACGCTTATCGGCATAACACATGATGAATGAATGACACCAATCGTATGTGAATGTTCAAATATGTAATATGAAGTTAAGAAATTTATTGTTGTTGTTTAATATATCAATTGTTATCATCATCATCATCATCATCATCATCATCATCATCATCATCATCATCATCATCACCATCACCATCATCATCATCATCATCATCACCACCATCATCATCATCATCATCATCATCAACATCATTAACATGGTCAGCATCACCATAATATCATCATCATCATCATCATCATCATCATCATCATCATCATCATCATCACCATCATCATCACCATCATCATCATCATCACCACCATCATCATCATCATCATCATCATCAACATCATTAACATGGTCAGCATCACCATAATATCATCATCATCATCATCATCATTAACATGGTCAGCATCACCATAATTTCATCATCAAAATTGTATTTGCCACAATCATCATCATATTATATTATTTTCCTTCAGGCATTGTAGTGAACTACATAGAACTTGTACTTTTATATGGATGTGAAGCTTGGACAATGAGCAGCCAGGCTGAAAAACATCTGATGGCTGTAGAAATGTGGTTTCTGAGGAAAATGCAAAGAATACCATGGACAGCCAGAAAGACCAATGAACAAGTCCTTCAAGAAACAAATGAAGATCGTAAACTGATCAGAGACATTTGACGTAGACAGTCACAATTTTTTGGGCATGTTATGAGAAGAAATGATTTGGAGAACTTGGTGACAACTGGTAAGATCGAGGGGAACAGACCAAGGGGAAGACCTAGAAACAAGTATCTGGATGGCTTGGCCTTGTGGCATGGTCGAGACAGAAACACGGAACTGATCCACGACTCTGTTGATCGAGTGAGATGGCAGAACATGACCGCCCACGCTTACCGGCATGGCACATGATGGATGGATGGATTGTAGTGAATGTTAAAAAATAGTACTTTACATTTCTCTTTCAGTAAATTTCGATTGGGGCATGACAACAATTGTTCCACTAGCTCTCTCTGTCTTTCTTGGCTCAAATACTGTGACGATTGGGCGACTGGGCAGGGGGGAAATCAAATACTGCCAGAACATAGACAATCTACTATTTTCTGGAAAGCAGAAACTAAGTTAGGATCTAACACTTTTAAGGTGAGTACTTTATATCAATAACACGTTTTAATAATTCTCTGATATGTTTCAATATTAGACATGACAGTGTCATTGTCCATTACCAAATATACAGCCATCGCCATTGTGATCCTTTTCTTCCTCTACGCTTTATTCCCCCTTGAGGCATAGGCCATTAGCTAGATCACTCCAACGCAAAAAAAAAAAACACACACAACTCCAACGCCTTTTATCGGCAACTGGCTACATTACAGTTTGTAAAGGAGTAAGTAAAGGATACGTTTACACGTCTGATGCAATGTCCCACAGTCAGGGGAATGTTTATTATACCAGCTGTCCTTTCAGATAACTATTATTACTTTTCTTTTCTTTTTAAGCGGACATGTAGTGCGTACTGGGACAGCGTTCAAATGGAATGAGATTGCATTTATAGTGATTGATGGTGTCTTTGAGTTAGTCGTTTGCTGTCTTGCGTTATATGTAAACAATGACCAAAGGTAGCTTGGGATATTTTTAAATGTGATTTTATTGGCTAGTTTGATCTTATTAAAACGTAAGTGATTGTGGAGTGATTATAACTGAAGACGTGTATATATGCTATAATTGTCACTAAGCTTTTCGACAATAATAATAATAATAATAATAATAATAATATAATAATAATAATAATAATAATAATAATAAGAAGAAGAAGAAGAAGAAGAAGAAGAAGAAGAAGAAGAAGAAGAAGAAGAAGAAGAAGAAGAAGAAGAAGAAGAAGAAGAAGAAGAAGAAGAAGAAGAAGAAGAAGAAGAAGAAAACACGAAGAAGATGAAGGCGAAAATGAAGATGAAGACCAAGATTATCAGAATAGATTGGCGGTTTGTTTGGGTTACAGTGCTATACTTCCTCGGTTACTTCCTCTATTATCTCTTCTTCTTTCTTTATCTGTATTGGGCCGGGCGTAAATATTATCATCATTCCTTTATCGGTGTTTAAGATTTATGGTTACAGTGCACTTCCTAGGGGTGGTAAAGTTGTGAGGAGTGGCTATCGGGTTTCAGATTTGAAGTTAATGTGCGTCTATCTCCTCTATGTCTGACTAGATAAAGACGCCCGTTCCTTGTTAAGGGACCGTGGAGCTGCAAGATAAAATCTTTCGTTCTTTGTTAATTGGCGAATGAGTGGATAAGTGCCTAGATACATGTTTCCATTCATTGTTAAGCGTAAGCGAGTGGCGGTGTGGCTAGATATAATCGTCCTGTTCATGTTAAGGTTAGGAGAAGTTGCAAGATAAACGCTTCCATTTGTCGTTAAGGGTGGACGAGTGGTGGAGTGGCTAGATAAAGACGTTCGTTTCTTGTTACGGGACGGAGAAGTTGCTATATAAATGCTTCCAATCGTTTTTAAGTTGTGGTTGAGTGGATTAGTTGTTAGGTAAGTGCTTCAGATCGTTGTTAAGTCAGGCAAGAGGCGGCGTGGCTAGATAAAAATATCCTATGTAACCCATGTGAGGAGTCGTCCGTGTCGCTTGTCACCGAGTAGTGACCCCAAATCCGTCCGCCGAGTTGTGACAACCAACCCCAAATCCGTCCGCCGAGTTGTGACAACCATTAGAATATGACTCCCTCTTTTGTACCTAACGTGTGCTTAGCTGAAGTAAACTTATCCTATAGAACGTAATATGCACATAATGCATCGCCTAAAACAATTAAGATCACTCGCCGCGTATCTCGCTTAATTGCGATGAATATCTCTGAAATTACAACTGGTACGGGTATTTAAAAACAAAAAAAAACATCAGTAATATTGCTGTCAGGAGATTATAGGATCATTCCGATTGGCAGGCACACTTATGAAAATCTAGCACCATTTACATCAAACACAACAAACTTGTTCCAAAGAGTTATATACTACCAAGGCAGCTTTAGCGATAACAATATGAAAAATTGTATTAATAAAAGTAATATTTTAAATATTAAAGAAAATTTAAAAGTAAGACATAACAATTTTAATTTCACAACTACCCTTTATTATATATATATATATATATATATATATATATATATATATATATATATATATATATATATATATATATATATATATATATATATATATATATATATATATATATATATATATATATATATATATTTGTTTTTTTTTTTTTAAGCATATCCCTTTTTACAGGACTTAGCTGTCAACACCAGCATCTTTCAGCTGTATGTTGATCTCTTGGCAAGATTACGCTCAGTAGTTTGCCATTGCTTTCTGAGCGGCCGGCTCAGTATCCCTCAAGTCACGAGCGGGGGTCGAACCGCCTCAGTACTCGCTCCGCTACGAGACTCTGCGTGATAAACGGGATTACAGAGAGAAAGTGTTGTAACCCCACAGCCAGAGAGACCGGCTATATATATATATATATATATATATATATATATATATATATATATATATATATATATATATATATATAGAGAGAGAGAGAGAGAGAGAGAGAGAGAGTTAGTTAGTTTGGTTTAGTTTAGTCGATCGATCAACATCACGGCACACGGGTGCAACCCATAATTGCTCCATTCTCCTCCTAACCTGAGTCTAGAGAAACTCAGCTCAGTGCATGAACTCTGTAGCACCGGCGAAGATCCTGAAATACTTTAGGTAGTGTAACCGTGTACAGAGACTCGCAAGACGTGGTTTCAGTTGATAGTATAAAGTTTATTAGTACATGATGACAAAGGTCTGATGTTAACTTCCACTCAAGTCAAAGGCCGGATCTCAACTCCCCTTGCCAACCCAATACGTCACGATTGAGCATCTCTCACCCCTTTCAGTCTCAATGCTCAATCGTGCTGTATCTGTGTTTCCCACTAGATCCCAATAATACCCCAGAAATCCCTTACTGTTACACCTCCCCATGTTTAATAAAGAATTTTCCTTATAAAGGAAAACTCTTTACTCCTAATCCCCTTACTCTATTCCCTCTTTTTCCTTACTTCTCACAGTTCCTCTAATCTTCCCTAAAACCAACTCTAACTTAAATGAATATTCAATTTCTTTAACTTTTTCCCCTGCTATATAGTTAACCCCCTTCTTCTTCGTTTCTGGCCCTTCAACCAACCATAACATATTTACATATCTTTAATAACAATTAAATATCAACATCATAACATCATAACACGTCTTCTTAAATACTCTTCATAAGTAACCTGCTTAAAATTTCAAAAGCTAACACCAACTCCTTATTTTTATCACCAACGCTACTAATCCCCCACTTTCAACTAACCTGAAATTACTTTCACACGATAGGAAGACAAAGAATCGGTGGCCACCGGTATTTAAAAGAAGCAGTAGAACTCTTCCACACAAAAACCACACTCAGCTACATCACACACCCCCTTTTCCAAACCATACTCCTTTACCCTCCTATGTCATTTGAGACTTTATGTAATAAAGTCTAAAACCACACTCAACTACATCACACACCTTTACCACTCATTATGGTAAACGTTTACGCTGCTATCTACAGCATCAAAAACATTATCCACATCCAATTGTCTATATATTACAGACACTACTACTTTACCTCAACCTCATATTGTAATGTTAACCACAAAACACATCCCAAAGACACAATTATAAAGGTCTATTATCCCTTAAGACCTCTTCCAACATTATGCACCTCACCTCACATAACTATATCTCACTCAGAACCTCTCTTAATGTCCATTTCTCCTTCTCTTATGCCGTTATCAACAGCAACCTAGTAATCATGAAATCTCCCCACAACATCGTAATCTGACCACTACTCTAGCAACCCACTTATTATTCTATCTCTGAAGCTTAACACACCCAAAGGGATAAACATTTACATCCTGCCCAGGCCATGTAACCCAATGCCTCTCTAAAATCTTCCACCTCTCAATTCATAATTCAAGCCGTAAACCACAGCAGCAAAAATAACCACTCCTGTCTGTGACTGCTTGCAATCAACTTTAGCTCAGTCCCTTTATTACGGACCCACAAACACCCCATGTCGCTATGTCTCCCCTATGTTCATTTCTCATTTACACCCTAACACCCCTTTATTATTGTACTGTTATCCACAGTGTCTAGTCAAACATGGATCCAATTCATGTTTACCTCTTTGTCTGGGGTAATTTTCTTATTCTTCTATAACCCAGCAATCTCGTGTATATCATGGTTCTTCTGAACCCCCGGAAACTATGTTCAAAACTTTTCTCAGCTTTACTCCACTGATCCCATATATTTCATATTAACCTCTCTACGCTGATTATCACAGCACAAAATACCCATGAACTTCTTCTTCACAAAGAGAATGTGTCTCCCTATTAGCTCTCAGTAGCTCTTTTCTGAACGAAGGGTCCTAATTAAAGCCCCCTGTATTGTCTTTATTCTAGACAAAAACCCTGTAAATTAAACATAACTTAATTAACTACTATTTAACACACAAAACAGCGAAATAAAATCACAACAGGACATCAAACCCCCCCAAATTTTTATAACAATCATTTATGTTTCCCCTCAACTCAATTAAAGGTATGATGATGACGGTGATGATGATGGTGATGATGATTAAAATAATACAACTGTCATCATCTTACTCTTATCCAAATAATGGTTCGGGTTCATACAGGCAACAATACACTGTTCGCTAGGATATAGAACATTTATTGTATGTAGTGTACAGTTGGCGCAGTGGGTAAACAGACCCGCGCTTTCTTATAATACATATCACAGATAGTTAATCATCAAACATATAGTCGTCATACAACAATCTAGCACACTATCTAGCCTATGTATATCTATGAATATCTATGAGTCCCTCTCAGGCAGGCCCTGTTGTCTCTCTCCAGTCCGTTTGTCCTCTGCCGGTCTCCGCGTGTCCTAACTCGACACGGGCGGTAACTCTGTCCGAGTTCCTCGTGGACCCCGCATTAGGCGGGCCACATCAGTGTCCACGGAATCATGGACTAGGTGACCAACTCTATCGAGAAGGTTCTAGATTACTCGGTTCTTGTGCGACTCATTGGTATCCCTTGGGCTGGAGTTGCAGCCCTTTACTCTATGGGAAAGTGAGGCGGTGACAACAACATACATCCTAATCTATTGTTATCTAATACTACTGGTCTCTTTTACGGACCAGTAGTTTTTTTACAAAAAAATCTATGGACACAATACCCCTATTCTAAAATAATAACAATCATTTTACAGGACCAAATCAAGCAAAATAAACTTTATATATATGAGGCATTGTAAGCTCAATTACAATAAACACAACTGTCTTCTCGCTAAAGGGAAGGTTTTCAAAAAAAATATAATTCTCTTAGAATTAACCACGTAAAGTGACCCAGCAGCATTGGCCTCCTTTGCTAACCAATGTAACACCTATCTATTTAGCCAAGTCAAAACAACTCAATACCAAGCATTAATGCCAAAATACGTATATACATATATACAAATATCTATCTGTTATCTACAGATCATCATAATGCGGAACCATACTTGTTCCCCTCAACCAAAATCACTACTCAACAACTGACCGTTCCTTTTTCTGGAAGTCAAACATTGATTATCTCCCCTCACAATTTTCTTTTTCCAGCCTAACTCTTAATACATCATCACATCTAAAATGTCCTTTTAAGCCAGCACTGTAAACTACAAGTCGACCACTTTATCTATCACTAATGCAACAGTCATCTATTCACTTATTAATTAACCTGTGGCTCGGATTTTTACCAAGCATCACTACAACTTCCTAATCAATATTACCGTTATCTACGGTATCTCCATCCTCCTACGTCCAACCAAAAATTTGGTCTATTTATTATAGACCTCTCACCAAAACAACTAATTCTACTTCTAATTTCATTCTCCTGCATCAGTACTTTCAGTATCTCACCACCATTACCTCAAATCTCTCCTATCCTTTTCATATCGTGACGATAATCAAACCAATCACTCTTATCGGAAAACCTTTTCTAACATTCATTTACCTCATCTTGTTTACCTTCGTATCTTTCACTCCTATTTATCGGGATTCTTTCAGAACAGCAACTCACGTCAGTATATACAACGGACCTCATTTTTCTCGTTTCTCCGTATTAGGCACTCCTGCTTCGACATGTTCCTGTCAAGAATACTAAAGATGTTTTATGAAACGTCAGTCAGAATATTAACTCTCTTTCCGTCAACCTGTCATACGACTTCCATAATTTTCTTCCAAGATCACACATTCCAAACAAAAGACATCACACTTTAGCACAAACAAAACAGAGGCGACGACTATAGCTAAAGAAGAACAAACAACAACAATTCCGCTAAACGAAACGAAACAATTGATATTGACAACAGGTGTAACAAGGCTATTCAATTCACTTGTTCAGCTTCATCTTCTGTATCTCCTGATGACTGTGGGTATGGAATTCTAGATAATAAATCAGCGCATGTGTTAATCCTACCTGGAATGTACTCAATTTTTGTGTTATATCCCTGTAGATTCAATGCCCACGTCTGTATTTTCCTGTTCTGCACTGGAGCTTCTAAAAAAGACTTTAAAGGCATATGGTCAGTTCTAATAACAAAATTTGCGTTATGTAAGTAGTAATTTAGTTTCTGAAGAGCGTAATGAATTGCGTAAGCCTCCTCCTCAATAGTCGTCCATTTTCTTTGTGATTTGCTAAGTTTATGCGACAAGAAGTAGATAGGCCTTTCATTTTTTACCCCTGGTATTCCAGACTCTTTTCCTTCATATGGTTGCACCAAACATGCTCCTACTGCATTGTCCGAAGCATCTGTGTATAGTATTAACTGTTTGTTTAAGTCTGGATGCGTTAACAGTGGTACCAATGTTAAGCTGTTTTTTAAATACTCGAACGCTTTTTGACACTCATCATCCCATTTAAACCTAGCGTATTTGCCTGTTAAGTTTGTAATAGGTTCAGCTATCTTTGAAAACGTAGGTGGCTGGCGATTCGAAATTAGCAAAACTCAGGCTATGGTAAGCCCTTTTTGAAACGCTAGAGTTTAGATAACGGCTATGACAAGCCCTTTGATAACGCCAAAGTTCAGATAACGGCTATGACAAGCCCTTTGATAACGCCAAAGTTCAGATAACGGCTATGACAAGCCCTTTGATAACGCCAAAGTTCAGATAACGGCTATGACAAGCCCTTTGATAACGCCAAAGTTCAGATAACGGCTATGACAAGCCCTTTGATAACGCCAAAGTTCAGATAACGGCTATGACAAGCCCTTTGATAACGCCAAAGTTCAGATAACGGCTATGACAAGCCCTTTGATAACCGCCAAAGTTCAGATAACGGCTATGACAAGCCCTTTGATAACGCCAAAGTTCAGATAACGGCTATGACAAGCCCTTTGATAACGCCAAAGTTCAGATAACGGCTATGACAAGCCCTTTGATAACGCCAAAGTTCAGACTTCAGATAACGGCTATATCAAGCCTCTGTATTTGCAGATTACTGAATTTTACTGGGCATCACTTCACTGGTTGCTCCACCACGTGCCGAAACTGTTTCTTAGGAGTTAATTGACCGGAGCATGGAACAATAACAAGCGGTTCCCGACTATGATAAAAATCTCGAACAGACAGTAGCTCCTTTTAAAACTGACTTGAGAAAACGTCTGTTCTAAATACCCTTTTTAGGCAGTCTGGTCTGGATCCTTTGAAGGTTTCCTAGTACTTCGGATTGCGTCCGCGACGGCCAAATCCAGTATCCTGGTCACGGCACCATTTTGAGTCCTGTAACCGTGTACAGAGACTCGCAAGACGTGGTTTCAGTTGATAGTATAAAGTTTATTAGTACATGATGACAAAGGTCTGATGTTAACTTCCACTCAAGTCAAAGGCCGGATCTCAACTCCCCTTGCCAACCCAATACGTCACGATTGAGCATCTCTCACCCCTTTCAGTCTCAATGCTCAATCGTGCTGTATCTGTGTTTCCCACTAGATCCCAATAATACCCCAGAACTCCCTTACTGTTACAGTAGATATTTAACTCGAAATTTTGCCCGGGGCAGCGCCGTTAGTCTACTCTTTTTCTTTTCGATTTCCAACTGCCAAGGGATTTTTTTACGTGCGCAACAATACACACGGGCGTCAGATATCACTACCCAGAGACCAGGGGAAATCATATTACTAGAAGTCCACGAGAAAAAATCCCGGTCATCACAGAGGCTTGAACCGGGGACCTCCAGCACTCGAGACGGACACCATACCTCGAGACAACGCAGTCCCCCACGCAGTATGATATATATATATATATATATATATATATATATATATATATATATATATATATATATATATATATATATATATATATATATATATATATATAGATAGAGAGAGAGAGAGAGAGAGAGAGAGAGAGAGAGAGAGAGAGAGAGAGAGAGAGAGAGAGAGAGAGAGAGGAAGTATACCTACCTTAATATATAGCTCTTTAGTACATAGGTATAGGAGGTATGGCTAATTGCTAAAGTAAACTGAATAAAATGTAACTTACACGTAGATAGTCTAGATTTTGAATGTGCATGTTATGAAGATAATTATACTTGAAAACTGATTGACAAATGGCAATCATAATTGGAGCAGAGCTGGGGCTAGGCAAAGAGATAAGAAGATTGGACCCATGACATAGCAGGGCCCTTGTGCTCAAGTCACAACCCTTTAAAAATAAAGTGCTCAAAAGGGACAAGAGAACACACCTGAATCTGTTAATCGTGTGAAATTGTGAATTATGATTGTTCACACTTATTGACGTGACTCATAATGATGAGTCTTTCAAACGCCATATTATATAATGTTCCTCACTACATACATGTGACAATACAACACTTCTCTTACACGTCATATTTCTTAGTTAGTTAGTTAGTTAGTTAGTCGACAGATCATCCTCGTTGCACATCGGACCATTCAGTCCATAAGTGCTCGGATCCCCTCCTCAGCAAATCCCGCAGCGTGTAGCGGCTAACGACGCCAGTTCTGTGTTGGTTTATCAATCTTCTTTGGCTTCCTGCGTAGTGTTCTTGTTTGGCCACCCCTCTTTTAATTTGCTGCTCTCGCAGTCTGGCCATTGTTGTAGATTCACAGTCATCACTTGGTTCTTGCAAAAGTCTCACTTCTCGTAGAGCATTCAGAATATCAGCCTGGTCCATGGCGCGTCCGCCCTCAACAGTAGCCTCACCTGCGAGCTTGTCAGCCCGCTCATTTCCTTGTACTCCCGCATGCCCTGGCACGAAGATGAAACTAATCTTTGCCAGCCGAGACCGCTTCAGAGGCAGCAACCATTCTCTTCGGATCGACCCCTCCTCTATCCTCTTGATCATGTTCATTGAGTCGCTAAGGAAACAAGCCCTAGTGAATGTCTGTGTCTCGAGCCATGTTATTGCTTTACTTACTGCCATGACTTCCATGGTCAGGCTACTTGTGGTTTCAGTGAAAGCACCAGAGTCCTCCTTCACAATTCTCCCTCCGGCCCGAGCTGTAAAGGCCCATGAGCTTCTCACATGTCGGACGACCGACCCATCTGTGTAGATGACCGCGTCACTGTCTAGCGAATTCTCGAAAATCAACGCTTGTACTTCGGAGAAGCTGCTGGAGAAGGTAATTGCCAGGAAAATATCAAGCCAACTAGAGAGGCAAGGTGTTTTCCCACCTACCCTGGGTGGGTACCGTCCAAAAAGAGAAACCTGGACCAATGCAGCAGTCTTTGCCCACGATGTCTATGAAGGTCATATTTCTTAATGCACTCCACTAGATGCATGTGAAAATATGAAACTTCTCTCACACGTCATATTATATAATGTTCCCACTAGATGCCTGTTACAATATGAAACTTCTCATACACTTCATAGAACATAATATTCCTTATTAGATACATGTGACAATATAACACTTCTCACACACTTCATATTACATAATGTTAATAATTAGATACATGTGACAATACGACACTTCTATCATACGTCAAATTCATAATGTTCCTCACTAGATACATGTGACAATATAACGCTTCTCACACACTTCATATTACATACTGTTAATAATTAGATACATGTGACAATATAACACTTCTCACACACTTCATATTACATACTGTTAATAATTAGATACATGTGACAATATAACACTTCTCACACGCTTCATATTACATAATGTTAATAATTAGATACATGTGACAATACGACACTTCTATCATACGTCAAATTCATAATGTTCCTCACTAGATACACGCGACAATACGATACTTTTCTCACACGTGATATCATATAATATTCCTACTAGATACATTTGACATTGTAAGGGGGGCTGAGCGGTCTCGAGGTATGGTATCTGCCTCGAGTTTTAGAGGTCCCGGTTTCAAGCCCCATTGAGGGTCGGGATTTTGTCACGAGGACTTCTAGTAACAAACAATTTCCCATGGTCTCTGGGTAGCGAGATCGGACGCACGTTTTTATTGTTGCGCACGTAAAAGATCCCTTAGCAGTTGGAAATCGAAAAAGAGTAGCCTAATAGTGCTGCCCAGGCAAAATTTTGAGATAAAAATCTTCTTAAAAAATTTCAGGATCTCCGCCGGTGCTACGGAGTTGGTGAACGAGCGGAGATTCCTCGGACTCAGGCTTGAGTTAGGAGTAGAACCCAGCACTTATGAGTTACACCCGTGTGTCGTGATGTTGATCCGTCGACTAAACTAAACTATACTATGCATTTGACAATCCGACACGTCTCTCATACTTCACATTACATAATGTTCCTCACAAGGCAGATGTGACGAGACAACATTACTCTCAAACGTCATCGTATATAATGTTCCTCACTAGAGCACATGCTCCAAGACTGCCCAAACTACAGCATACTCAGGCATACCTTCTGGCCTAGAGAGACAACAGTGGAAGATAAACTCTATGGACCGCGTTCATTCATATATTACATACTGTTCCTCACCATATAGATGTGACAAAACGACACTACTCTCACATTTCATAATAAACTGTTCCTCACTAGTGTGACTAGTGTGTACATGTGACAATGCAACACTTCTCTTATACTTACATAATGTTCCTCAATAGATAGCCGTGAGGATATTCCAGGTTACCAATTCCCAAAAGGTACAGGAATCGCGAGCAATTAGGACATATGGGAACCGTAAATATAGAGACTTGTTTGATATTACCTATACCCCCGGGATGCCTTACATCGATTTCTGCTCTGCTACACAAGTATGTCAGTATGACTGCTGTCTGTTTGTCTCTCCGTATGTCTGTAAATATGTGATATAAATACAAAAATACATACATACATACATACATACATACATACATACATACATACATACATACATACATACCTACCTACCTACCTACCTACCTACCTACTTGCCTGCCTACCTGCCTGCCTGCCTGCCTGCCTGCATACATACATACATACACACACACACACACCTGCCTGCCTGCCTGCCTGCCTACCTACCTACCTACCTACATACATACATACATACATACATACATACATACATACATACATACATACATACATACATACATACATACATACATACATACATACATACATACATACAAACATGAACACACACACAGACACAGACAGACAGACAGACACACACACACACACACACACACACACTGAGACAGAGACATAGACACAGAGACACACAGACACACAAACATACAGACACACATAGATACATACATTGGAGTACTCAGATCTGACGGAAGGTACTTCAATTATTGATCACTAAAATACGCAAATCATGTTGTGTATATGTTCAGCCTATGCATTTGATCATGTTATAAAATTAAGCGCTTGCTGTTTATTGCAAGAGATGTAATCACCGGTAGACGATACACTGTTGTATTTTGAGATACAATTGTATTCACTAATTTGGCTTTGTTTTTGAAATGGCAAAACCCTCAGATGATTGTATAAATTATTAATTTCATCGCGATTTATGCCGGAATCTAAAAGTATAGCGAGTTTTGAAGAGAACACAGTGGTTTCGTATTACATTGCATTACATTGGCACCTTTCCGTTTTGACAAACTATAGTTTGGTACAATGTGCTACAAAAAGGCTTAATAACTACGACCCATGGCGGTGGCGAGTGTGGCTGATATGGCCAATTCGTGCTGCAAATGTTTGTCCACAGTAGTAGTTGGCACCTTGCAGTCTTGACAGACCAAAGTATGTGAGTTGGAATGTGGCCAAGATTCCTACACAATGCCTGGGCAGAGCTTCAGAGAAACATGTGATGCCCAAACGACATGATCCCTCTCTCGACCTAATTCTTGGGTATTCCAGAGGAATGGGTAACCAATACGTCTGGCACAAGATAGGTTGCAGACGCTGGCGGCACAGCGTCAAATCCTCCAGGACCTCGCCACCATGAGCAGGTGGCGAGTGATGGCCAGACCCTGGCTCCCAAGGGACCCGCTTAGAGGCGTTCAGCCAAGTCCCACAGGTGAGGGCCTCGTACGTGCCCGGACCGTAAGGGCGCGCACATCTGTCAATCACAAGTGTCCGGTCCTGTGTAAAGCGTGCACTATCATCAGACTCTCCACCTGACTTAGCGGACCCCGCGACCAACGGGAATAGGCCCACCAGAGCTACCTCAGGAGACATTACTTGTCTATTGCGAGCAATGTCTCCCATCCTTCCACTGTGCGGCTCTCGCGACCAGCGAGAATAGGCCAGCCGGAGATTATGCTCGTCTGCTGCGAACAAATCTCTACCGAGAGACTGAATAAGTAAAGAAACGATAAAAGTAGTGGTATTTCAATTGCGCTTGCGCTCCAACCTATGCTACACCCTTCATGTGTCTTCACAAAGTCGGACTAGAGTCAAGCTCACCCAAGTGTTGAGCTTGAGCTTGAGCTTGTCCACAGTGGATGCATGTGAAAACATGGTCATTTCCACCACCATGCACCATCTTACGTCTCTCACGCTCTGTGTGTGCTTTATCTGCAATACTTTTCTCCTTTGTTTTTATTCCATTTCTGATAGTCGCCCTCCATGCAACCCGTTCAGTTTCGTATTATATTTGTGACAACCAACGTGGAAAAATAATTGAGATACGATTAGATTCAGGATGCATACAATATTGTTCTTGTGCTTTTGTCCAGGAAGTGTTGGACTATAGTAAGTTGGTACACCTGTTAATATAATAATAAGAATATATATAGACTTCAATGCAAGACTAGGACATTCCAATTCCAATTCCAATTTTCAAAACAAAAATTCAAAATTCGGCCTCGTTAAACCTGCCTCCTCAGCTGTTGACGTCCGTGGTTTTTGTGGGTTCAATAAACCATAATTCTTGTCTTGTGAGTCCTATCTCGGACTGGTTAGGTTGGTTTGCGTCTGTGGCGTCAGCTGGGGACTTGTCGGGGGTTACCCTTTGTGTTCGTCTCCTCTTGTGGTTTCTCTATTGGTATTTCCTGGTTCCTGGTTCGTCTGGCTTTATTGGTTGTAGTCCTTATAAGGACTTTATATTTAGTTGTGCCCAACTTAAGTATAAACACAAACCAGAAAGCAGTTGTTGCCACAATAAGAACCAACAGGAGAAGAAAGCAAAGACCAGGAAAATACATGCCATGCAATTCAGTAATCTTAAAAATACCTAACAGACGCTGCGATGAGGAATGAAATACGAGACGGAACTAACTGAAGTCTTTGTAAAATTACATATAGAAAGAAAACCAGTGGATGAAGAATGGCAGATGTTCAAATCAAGTAGTTTTAATACTGTAAAAATAGCACGTGGAACCACGAAATAAACGTAAATCACGGATACAGAAAATAACAAGATAGTGGAACGCATAGGAAAAGAAAGCTGTAAAAGACAAAACGGAAACACAAATTTAAAAAAAAAAGTTTTTGAAGAGCAAACAGGAATGTGATTACACAGAGTATAGAATATCGAGAAGACATATGGATATAATAGTAAAGAGAGAAAAACAAAAAGACTGGAAGGAGTGTGGAGAACCCGTAAATATAACCTACAAGGAGGCAGCTGGAAATTTCTACAAAAATGTAAGCCTTATGAGAACCAGGGGAGAACTTTTTAACACACATGATATAATTAACAGCAAAAATATAGAACCAGTAAGTGAACAAAAATAAATCCTAATAAGATGGAAGAGGTACTTTGAACAACTTATCAACATCCCATCAGATATCACAGGTATTCACAGATGTCACAGAGAAACTAGAACCAGATATACTGAAAGAAGAAATTAAAGACGCTGTCAGATTAGCCCCATTGAACAAATGACCAGAACAAGATGAAATACTAAATGAACTAATTAAAGCAGCAGGAGAATAGTAGGAGCATCATGGCTACATAGACTATTAAATAATGTTTAGGTAGAACAACAGACACCACGAGACTTGGGAAACGCCATGATTATCCCAATTTGGGAAAACAAAGGCAGCAAAAGAGATTGCACACAATACAGATTTATTTCCCTTTTGAGTCATACTGGGAAAAATTTTGCAAAATTCTTGTGAAAAGATTACGAACTACTATAGAACCCCAGCTAAGCGAAACAAAACTTGGATTTAGGAAAAACAAAGGATTTACAAATGCCATTAACTCTTAGACAACTTGTAGAAAAATTAATTGAATTTCATTAAAATACTCTACTTAGCCTTTGTCGACCAACCAAGAACAGGCATTTGATAGAGTAGATAGAAACAAGCTGTGGGAAATCATTAAACAATATGGAGTGAGTACACATCTAACAAACCTGTGCAGAAGCTTATACAACAACAGTAAATGCATAGTGAGAGCAACTGGAGGACACTAACCCTTCACCATAAGATCTGGAGTACGACAAGGTTGTGTCCTGTCCCCTCTCTTGTTCATAACAAATATAGACAGCATATGTAAAGAAACCAGCCAAACAGAGACAGCAAGAATACCTCATGACGAGAACACAGAAGAAGTACCATCTGCAAATCTAACCAATAGAGAACTTCTGTTTGCGGACGACCAAGCACTAATAGCAAAATCAGAAGCTGAATTACAAGACCACATGAATAGTCTAAACGAAATGTGTAGGGAACATAACATGAAAATTAGCACAAGCAAAACAGAGGTAATGACTATAACTAAAGAAGAACAAACAACAATTCATTTAAACTAACACCCCCTGAAACAAGAAAAGAGTTTCAAGTACCTGGGAAGTATAATATCATCAAATGGCAAATCAGAAGACAAGATCCAAAATAGATATAATAAGGCAAACTAATTCATTGGACAAATGGTACCAACACTAAAGAATAAACATGCATCAATAGTTACTAATAAAGCACTCTACAACACAATCTTCCTACCAACTCTATGTTACCAATGCCGAACCTGGACAATGACAGAAAAATAGAAAAGAAAAATCACAACAAGAGAAGTGAGATTCCTGAGAAGAATACTCAAGGTATCAAGAAGACATAAGATCAGAAATGAAGAAATCATGACTAAAATTGGGGTTAAAGCAGCGCTAGATTTTATTATAAGGCAACAAGTTAAATGGTATGGCCATGCAACTAGGTTACCAACTAACAGTATACCACAACAAAAAATTATGTACAAACCCGATGGAAGCAGAGGAAGGGACCGACCATGTAAAAGGTTGATGGAGGGAATAACAGAGTCCATGGGAATATCGATACATGAAGCCCATAAATGGGCACTCTCCCGCTGTTTATACTTCACCTCGGCACCGCAAGCTACAAGAGGAACATAATGCAGGTGAGATGAGATGGTAAACTTGTTGTGCTATGTTCTTGGTAAGAACGTGAACACGAGAGCTCCAGTTTAAGTGTCTGTCATTTAAAAGACCTAATGTTGTCTGTTCATTTACATTAACTATAGGTCACGTGCCCATGCGGAGTTCCAGCGGTGCCACAGTTATGGCTAGTGTCTGAAGTTTTTGTCTGGTCGTTATTAGCATGGATTTGGTTTTGTCCATGTTAATTTGCAAGCGGTTTTAATTGTTACAAAAGTAAGATTGTCAAGTTCTTTTCGTAAAGATCTATCTAATTCACTACGGTTCTCTTGACTAGTCTATATAGTACAGTTGTCTACAAATAGATCACACGTAGTTTTGAAATATACAGAATGATCTTTAATATAAGCTGCAAAAATGTAGCGGAAATAGTATGTGGCCCTGAGTCACACTGATGTTAAGCTGTTCAGGCCTTGATATACAGTTGTTGAACACCACTACTTGTTGTCTGTCGGATAAAATTAGGTTCATCATATTGGCGCTAGTCTTCATTTGTTTTAGTTTACTAATTGCTGGCCTGGATTTGTTGTATATGAACATTTAGGACTCACGGCGAATAATTCTATTACTGACATCTAGGCCCTGTCAATTTGTTGCTTTGTAATTTCAGAGATATGTATTTACTTCAACAACAGACATCGATGAAATCTCAGCTGGATATGTTTTAGTGCACGTCTCCTCACTGAGTGAAGACAGTAAACTTAAATTAAACGAGTCAGGCATTGAAGACATCGTTTTTGCATATGCCGTACAGGACGTTGCATTCAACATCAGCATTATTCAGCTGCTGTTGATGTACTAGGCAAAATTACGCTCAGTAGTTTGCCATTGCTTTCTGAGCGGACGTCTCACATACCTCTACCGATTCTCGCGCAGGTTACATTACTCACGAGAATATACGGAATTACGGAGAAAGACGTTAGCACCTAGGCCAGGGAGACCGGCTTGTAGAAATTAGATTATCTATTTATGACTGAAAGAAATTACTGAAATCATCGCATGATATAGAATTTGGTAATGCTGACTCTGAAAAAATATCTTGTTGGTTAGAGAATTGACATCCTTTTAGATATATGTGCTGTATGATTTATATACAATCATTAATTCATTCATTCAGTAGCATGTCCTTTGCAGAACCTCGCTCCCATAACAACCTTCCGGAAAGCTTCTCGATCACAAGCAAGATGTCCCGCGTCTGATACACCCATCTGGAGATCATCCGGCACATCCTGCACCCATCTTCTCTTTGGCCTTCCTCTTCCTCTCTTACCAGGCATATACCCTTCCATTATTGTTCTCTCCAAACCTTCGTGACGTTTCAAGTGACCAAAATACTTCAATTTTCTTTGTTTTATCGTCTTTAATAGCCATCCCTCCTCAATATTCAACTCTTGAAGTATGGATGCATTTGTTCTTTTCTTTACCCAAGATATTCTTAGAACTCGTCTATAACATTTATATTCAAAGGCGTTTATGCGCTGTTCAGCTTGTTTAGTAAGTGTCCATGTCTCACAGGAGTATGTTGCAATGGGAAAGATGCATGCTCTTAAAAATCTAATTTTTGTAGTTCTATCTGTCCCACTCCATTATTTATTCATCTGTTTTAGTCTTTGAAGAGCAATGGATAGTCGCCGTTTAATTTCTTTCATTGTGTCACCGTTTTTGGTAATCAATGACCCAAGATATTCAAAATTTTCCACCACCTCCAATTTTCCCCCATTAATGTATATTTCTTTCTCCATAGTAGTTTTATCTGTATGCATTATCTTTGTTTTTGCTATGTTAAGATATAAGTTGTGATTTTCACTATTCAATTGGGTTGAGGCTATTAGGTTTTCTATGCCATTCTGTGTTGTGGATAGTAATACTGTATCATCAGCATATCGAATCTCTGGTATGTCATGACCGCCGATATTTAGGGCATCATATAGCTCCCTGTTTATATCATCTCTTACATTTCTCATTATATTTTCGGCGTACAGGTTAAACAAATAGGGTGACAGCACGCAGCCCTAACGGGCTCCTTGCTTGATGTCAAACCAATCTGATGCCTCGCCATCTATTCTAACTTCTGCTTGTTGGTCTAGATAGAGCATTTTTATGAGTTGTACTACATGTGATGGAAAGCCCATAGTCCTCATGATTTCCCAAAGTTTCTGATGCTGTACACAGTCAAATGCCTTTGAATAATCCACAAAACATGAGTATAGGTTTACATTAAATTCTCTGCACTTCTCTATTATTAAACGCATGTTGAATATGTGATCTCTTGTTCCTCTTCCTTGTCTAAATCCAGCTTGAACTACGTTAATCTCTTCTTCCATTTTCGTACGAAGTATTGCCATTATGACTTTTAGTAGGATTTTACTTGCATGACTGATCAGGGCAACAATTCTATAGTTGGTGCATATTTTCAGGTTGCCCTTTTTTGGTATTGGAATGAAGATAGTTCTCTTCCAATCTTTTGGCCATATACCATATTTCCAAATCTTTGTACATAATGCATGATATATGTGTATGCTTTCTTCTCCTCCCGCTTTAATTAGTTCAGCTGGTATCTCATCACATCCAGGAGATTTACCATTCTTCAGGTGGTTTATAACCCAAGCAATTTCATCTAATGAGGGTTCAGGTTCTGTCTCTGCTGTCGTTGGCTCATGTATCTCATTAATATCCTCACTGTCACTCATATCATACATTCCACTGCAGTACTCCTGCCATCTTTCTAGAATTTGTCTAGATTCTGTTAAGGTATTTCCCATCTTGTCACAGATAACATTCAATTGAGGTTGAACATTTCTTGTCAATAACTTCATTTCTTTGAACATTTCATAATCTCTTCCAGCCTTATGATATTGCTCTATTCTGGTACAGCAATCTTGTATATAGTGATTTTTGTCCTTTCTTGTGTTCTTTCTTATTATTTCTTATTATATACAATCACATTTTTAAAATGATCTGTCTTTATCCTACGAATTTCACATTGAACTGTATTCCTTAGTGTGCTGTAACTGAAGTAGTATGTAAGTAAAGTAGGTCGGATGAAGAATGTAGGTAAGTAGGTAGGTAGGTAGGTAGGCAGGCTGGAAGGTAGGTAGGTAGGAAACAGGCAGGCAGATAGGTAGGTAAGTTAGTTAGTTAGTTAAGTAGGTATCTATGTTTGTACGCATAGATACTTGCCTTCCTGTTTGCTTGCCTGTCTGTCTGTCTGTATGTATGTGTAGAAGAGCGCGTGTGTGCTTGTATGTGTGCTTGCTTGCGTGCGTGCCTACGTGCTTGCATACTGTGTGAGTGCCTGTCCGTCTGCCTGAATGAATAGTTGTGTGAAGTTACGGGCGGCATAGACGCATTCATACATGGATAAATACATGTATGCATTGTGTATGTAGTTAAGTACGTAGAAAAGTGCCCTAGAAATGACATTGTCAGACAGCGACTTATCGGCCTACGTTCTTTAAATTGCCTGGTGATCCTTACCCTGCATTAGGTGAATATATAACCCGCGGTCCTTGCCCCGTGGTCGAGGAGACTAGCAGATAAGTTTATTATAGTTTTGGATTTTTCTCAAAAACTGGCTATGAACAAGCCGATTTTGAGCCCTATTCGTGTCCAATGGCCCCAAGACATTAGATCTTACATATCTATGGGCGATCTACCACGGCAATCAGTGAGCTACTTGTTTATAAACACAAATATAAGACAAATAAGAATATAATTATTTCAGCAAGTATGTAGGTATGAGACAAAGATACAATCTCTTTGAGACACTGGCAGAGAGCAAATGCCTATTGTAATCTTGACATGTGTTGATATGCAGTGATGTATAGTTAGTTTTTGGGCATGTTATGAGAAGAAATGGATTGGAGAATTTGGTGACAACTGGTAAGATCGAGGGGAACAGACCAAGGGGAAGACCTAGAAGCAAGTACCTGGATGGCTTGGCCTTGTGGCATGGTCGAGACAGAAACACGGAGCTGATCCACGACTCTGGTGATCGAGTGAGATGGCAGAACATGACCGCCCACGCTTACCGGCATGGCACATGATGGATGGATGGATAGTTAGCTAGATGATTGGTATCCGTGTATGTTAGCTGACTAATGTTTGGTACACGTGTATACATGAAAGTATGGTGGGTTTGTTGGTGGTAAACATGTATGTATGTTTGGTGGGATAGTTGATGGTAAACATGTATGTATGGTGGGTTAGTTGATGGTAAACATGTATGTATGGTGGGATAGTTGATAGCAAACATGTATGTATGGTGGGTTAGTTGATGGTAAACATGTATGTATGGTGGGATAGTTGATGGTAAACATGTATGTATGGTGGGTTAGTTGTTGGTAAACATGTATGTATGGTGGGATAGTTGATGGTAAACATGTATGTATGGTGGGTTAGTTGATGGTAAACATGTATGTATGGTGGGATAGTTGATGGTAAACATGTGTGTATGGTGGGATAGTTGATGGTAAACATGTATGTATGGTGGGTTAGTTGATGGTAAACATGTATGTATGGTGGGATAGTTGATGGTAAACATGTATGTATGGTGGGTTAGTTGATGGTAAACATGTATGTATGGTGGGATAGTTGATGGTAAACATGTATGTATGGTGGGTTAGTTGTTGGTAAACATGTATGTATGGTGGGATAGTTGATGGTAACCATGTATGTATGGTGGGATAGTTGATGGTAAACATGTATGTATGGTGGGCTAGTTGATGGTAAACATGTATGTATGGTGGGATAGTTGATGGTAAACATGTATGTATGGTGGGATAGTTGATGGTAAACATGTATGTATGGTGGGTTAGTTGTTGGTAAACATGTATGTATGGTGGGTTAGTTGATGGTAAACATGTATGTATGGTGGGATAGTTGATGGTAAATATGTATGTATGGTGGGATAGTTGATGGTAAACATGTATGTATGGTGGGATAGTTGATGGTAAACATGTATGTATGGTGGGTTAGTTGTTGGTAAACATGTATGTGTGGTGGGTTAGTTGTTGGTAAACATGTATGTATGGTGGGATAGTTGATGGTAAACATGTATGTGTGGTGTGATAGTTGATGGTAAACATGTATGTATGGTGGGTTAGTTGTTGGTAAACATGTATGTATGGTGGGTTAGTTGTTGGTAAACATGTATGTATGGTGCGTTAGTTGTTGGTAAACATGTATGTATGGTGGGTTAGTTGATGGTAAACATGTATGTATGGTGGGTTAGTTGTTGGTAAACATGTATGTATGGTGGGTTAGTTGATGGTAAACATGTATGTATGGTGGGATAGTTGATGGTAAACATGTATGTATGGTGGGATAGTTGATGGTAAACATGTATGTATGGTGGGATAGTTGATGGTAAACATGTATGTATGGTGGGTTAGTTGATGGTAAACATGTATGTATGGTGGGATAGTTGATGGTAAACATGTATGTATGGTGGGATAGTTGATGGTAAACATGTATGTGTGGTGGGTTAGTTGATGGTAAACATGTATGTGTGGTGGGTTAGTTGTTGGTAAACATGTATGTATGGTGGGATAGTTGATGGTACACATGTGTGTATGGTGGGTTAGTTGTTGGTAAACATGTATGTATGGTGGGATAGTTGATGGTAAACATGTGTGTATGGTGGGTTAGTTGATGGTAAACATGTGTGTATGGTGGGTTAGTTGTTGGTAAACATGTATGTATGATGGGTTAGTTGTTGGTAAACATGATTGTATGGTGGGTTAGTTGTTGGTAAACATGTATGTATGATGGGATAGTTGATGGTAAACATGTGTGTATGGTGGGATAGTTGATGGTAAACATGTGTGTATGGTGGGTTAGTTGATGGTAAACATGTGTGTATGGTGGGTTCGTTGTTGGTAAACATGTATGTATGGTGGGTTAGTTGTTGGTAAACATGTGTGTATGGTGGGTTAGTTGTTGGTAAACATGTATGTATGGTGGGATAGTTGTTGGTAAACATGTGTGTATGGTGGGTTAGTTGTTGGTAAACATGTATGTATGGTGGGATAGTTGATGGTAAACATGTGTGTATGGTGGGTTAGTTGTTGGTAAACATGTATGTATGGTGGGTTAGTTGTTGGTAAACATGTGTGTATGGCGGGATAGTTGTTGGCAAACATGTATGTATGGTGGGATAGTTGAAGGTAAACATGTATGTATAGTGGGGTAGTTGTTGGTAAACATGTATGTATGGTGGGATAGTTGATGGTAAACATGTGTGTATGGTGGGTTAGTTGATGGTAAACATGTATGTATGGTGGGTTAGTTGATGGTAAACATGTATGTATGGTGGGATAGTTGATGGTAAACATGTATGTATGGTGGGTTAGTTGTTGGTAAACATGTATGTATGGTGGGTTAGTTGATGGTAAACATGTATGTGTAGTGGGACTGTTGATGGTAAACATGTATGTATGGTGGGATAGTTGATGGTAAACATGTATGTATGGTGGGATAGTTGATGGTAAACATGTATGTGTGGTTGGATAGTTGATGGTAAACATGTATGTGTGGTGGGATAGTTAATGGTAAACATGTATGTATGGTGGGTTAGTTGATGGTAAACATGTATGTATGGTGGGATAGTTGTTTGTAAACATGTATGTGTGGTGGGTTAGTTGTTGGTAAACATGTATGTATGTTGGGTTAGTTGTTGGTAAACATGTATGTGTGGTGGTGTAGTTGGGGGTAAACATGTATGTATGGTGGGTTAGTTGTTGGTAAACATGTATGTATGGTGGGATCGTTGTTGGTAAACATGTATGTGTGGTGGGTTAGTTGTTGGTAAACATGTATGTATGGTGGGTTAGTTATTGGTAAACATGTATGTGTGGTGGGTTAGTTGGGGGTAAACATGTATGTGTGGTGGGTTAGTTGTTGGTAAACATGTATGTGTGGTGGGTTAGTTGTTGGTAAACATGTATGTATGATGAGTTAGTTGTTGGTTAACATATATGTATAGTGGGTTAGTTGTTGGTAAACTTGTATGCGTGGTGGGTTAGTTGGGGGTAAACATGTATGTGTGGTGGGTTAGTTGTTGGTAAACATGTATGTATAGTGGGTTAGTTGTTGGTAAACATGTATGTGTGGTGGGTTAGTTGTTGGTAAACACGTATGTGTGGTGGGTTAGTTGGGGGTAAACATGTATGTGTGGTGGGTTAGTTATTGGTAAACATGTATGTATGGTGGGTTAGTTGTTGGTAAACATGTATGTATGATGGGTTAGTTGTTGGTAAACATGGATGTATTGTGGGTTAGTTGTTGATAAACATGTATGTATGGTGGGTTAGTTGATGTAAACATGTATGTATGATGGGTTAGTTGGTGGTAAACATGTATGTATGGTGGGTTATTTGGGGGTAAACATGTATGTATGGTGGGTTAGTTGTTGGTAAACATGTATGTGTGGTGGGTTAGTTGTTGGTAAACATGTAAGTATGGTGGGTTAGTTGGTGGTAAACATGTATGTATGGTGGGTTAGTTGTTGTAAACATGTATGGTTTGTGGTTTCGTTGTTGTAAACATGTATGTGGGTTACTTGTTATTAAACATGTATGTATTGTGGGTTAGTTGTTGATAAACATGTATGTATGCTGGGTTAGTTGTTGTAAACATGTATGTATGATGGGTTAGCTGTTGGTAAACCTGTGTGTATGGTGGGTTAGTTGTTGTAAACATGTATGTATGGTGGGTTAGTGTCCTTTGTGCACCCCATGATCACCCACATGGCCGCATTTTGTATGCGCTCCAATCTTTCAAGCTGGCTCTTCGATACTGCCATAAGCCCCAAGTCAATCTCAGTGACACAAATTATTAACTGCTGAAAGAGCCTGTAAAGCACCTCTGCTCTACTTCGGTTGCTGCCATTGCCCTCAATGAATTAGTCCCCTACCAGCCTTCGCTACCAAAGCCTCCGCATGATCCTTAAAAGACATACACCTGTGAAAGGTGATACCCAATTACTCCAATTTACTTTCTCTACTAAGAAGGCATCCATTCAATATAATACATTGGAGATCTGCCTTCACAATCAGGTTCACCAGGGAGAACCACACAGCCGATGCTTTGTCTGGGTTTATAACGGCTCCGGCGTCCCGGCATCACTCTGTCACCCTGTTTACTGCCATCTGAATGTCTTTAGCCAAACTTTCCCTATCCTTGCCCTGCCTTATACTAGCACATCATCTACACATGTCAAGATTCTACCAACACCTGGTGTCTGAATAGCTGCGACTTTGTTGATGTAATCATTACCGAGCACTGGGGACAAGGCATATTCTTGTGGCAACCCAGGTATAATAGTACAGGGGCCAGAAGTTCAGGAATCCATGCGCAGTGCAACCTTACGCTCATAAAGGACTGCCGCAACCCATCTGACAAGCAAGGGCAGACCTCCATGTCCAACAGAATGTATATCAACCGATAATACCTGACCCTGTTATACGGATCCTCCAGGTTACAAGCTACGGCCACTGTCTCTTGTTTATCCTGGAAGCCATCATATATGTCAAATGCAAAAATTGCCGCATTTGCTCAGGTGCCCTTCTCAGGCTGGTAACTTCCGAGTTCTTGGGGAAGCAGATTACGACTATCCAAATGTCTACTATCTTTTCAAGCACAATGCCAAAGGTATTTTGCATGGTTATGATTAGGTATCCATTACGTATGGAGTGATCCTTACCTGGCTTTGGAAGTGGAACCATGTAGCTGTGTAGCCAATCCTGGGGTATTTCCGCCTTATTCAAGGTTAGGTTCAAAATAAAGAGCCATCTCCCACAAGTCCCCGTCATTCATGCTACTCATATGTGTGTACTTCACCCCATCCGGGTCTGGCGGTGTGTCTTTAGCCCTCTTAGGTATCCGTCTGGTAACCCCAACTGAACCTCACAGTCCTCCTTCCTAGTGACCGGTGACAAGGCTACTCTGACGATATCGCTAATAGCTCTATCCTGCTGATCCGTCGCTTCTGAAGATCGTGCAACAAAAGCCGTGGGCATTCAGTCCTCAGCACGTCGCTCCACGTTAAACTTGGGGGTTTACAGGAACGGGGTTTAGGACGGTAATGCATTTTCGAACCAAACGTCAGGAGAGATTGAACTTATTTATATTATGATTACTAAGAATGCATTACATTTATTTCCTCAGACCGCCCACACATACATTATGTGTGATCAACCCGGAGTTGTGAGACTCACGCACAGGAGTCCATCATTCTTTATCAACAGTCCAAACACCATTTCTTATTGGCCCCCTTGGAGGGAGTATTGTTCACTAGTTCTGGAATCTGGTCGCCGCCCTTTGGTTGTAACATATTATCTCAAGTAAGTTGTCAAGGATGCCACCAGTACAGTGTTGTGATGGGGTGAACAGGGATTGTGGATGGAGATAAAGACTTACCCTCTTTTCCTCTTTGCTTTCAGGCCTACACAATGTGACGGCGCTATCACACGATAGAACAGTAGCTGGAAACTGCTTCCCGACAGATTGTTAATTTTGTGTTTAGTTTGCATGTGTACTTATTTAAAACAAAAACCAAAAAAAAAACACAGAAAAGAAAAGAAAACAGAAAACGAAACACTTTATGGGAAAACGTAGCATATCTTTGACGTTAGCACGATATAACAACTCAAAGAGAAATGAATGTTCCAAACAAGTGAAAGCTCGTAGGTAAGATCTGAGAACTTTCCCAATGAGACTACCAACATAAAGGGATTCCCTTTAATAACCGAATTCACACTGGAGTATTATAATATAAGTACGCAGTTTCTTCCTCCTGTCATGAGCAATTAAATACATTCACAACACACCTCCAATCTAACACCTTGCAAGAATAGTTTGCACATGATCACCCCAACCAAGACAGGTCATTTCAACTACTGGCCAATACAGCAATTACCATCATTACCACGACATAATCACTATCACAAATATCATCACGCGACCACCACAATATGACATATATATCACTGCAGATTGTAGTGAATAATCACCATTGCAGCCGCTAAGACGGCCCCATTCATATTTCATTTCTACAATAAACTCACGGCTTGTACACTGAGATGCACGATGCTTTCACGTATATTTATAATGTACCCCATAACATGAATATAGTCGCCCCAAACATTGCACATTAGCTTAACATCCAGAACAATACTGCTGCGTCGGGAGGCAGAAACACCTAATTTACCTTACTTTAAGCGAACCCAACTGGTCACGAATTACTACACGACATACCTCTTGACTTCCTATTAGCTTATTAGTTCAACTAACACTCATCTTGGCTTTGTTTACATCCTTCCCGTTGCCTGCTAATTTATGTCGGTAGCCATGATAGCTTGTGGTCTATTAATAGGACTGACAGGCGTACCCATCTAGTGTCGTCAGCCCGAGGCGGGGGAGCTCTGTTTCCATATTTGTGTCCGCTACTGAATTATATCCCGGTCTCCCTGACCTAGGAGTTAGCAGCTTTCTCCGTAACCCCGAAATCTCTCGTGGTTAACATGAGCGCACGAAAATTTGAAGCGGTTGGAGACGCGCCAGTGACATATGAGCGTATGGAGCCGGCTGCTCAGAAAGCAATGGCAAACTACTGAGCGTAATCTTGCCAATAAATCAACAATCGTAACCTCAGCGTCGTAAGCATAGTCGAGAATTTCTTTGGTAATAATAAAGAGCAAAGAACCATCATTTTGAATTTACAATACCTAGTAGTGTTTAAGAACCCACGTGACGGGTCTCAGATTACCAACCTAGCCAAACAGGTTTACACAGGCCGCGAGTCATATGTCCAAGAGGGTTTTAAGGACGCGACAGAGGCTCCACACGGTTATTTGTTTTTTGACCTTCGACAGAAAACACCGCATCAGCTCCGTTTGCGAAGTCATATATTTCCAGATCAGCGTAAAGTCGTCTACGTCCCTAACTAATATGTCCAATCTGGTGAAACGTCACGGGGCCAAGCTGAGATTTCTGGGCGAGGTGAAGCCGGCTGACGTGAAAGCCGTAATTAAATCGGCTTCACCGGACCTCTTCCAATCAATTTGCGACTTCTGTCCATCCATCCATCATGTGCCATGCCGGTAAGCGTGGGCGGTCATGTTCTGCCATCTCACTCGATCAACAGAGTCGTGGATCAGTTCCGTGTTTCTGTCTCGACCATGCCACAAGGCCAAGCCATCCAGATACTTGTTTCTAGGTCTTCTCCTTGGTCTGTTCCCCTCGATCTTACCAGTTGCCACCAAGTTCTCCAAATCATTTCTTCTCATAACATGCCCAAAAGATTGTGACTGTCTACGTCTAATGTCTCTGATCAGTTTACGATCTTCATTTGTTTCTTGAAGGACTTGTTCATTGGTCTTTCTGGCTGTCCATGGTATTCTTTGCATTTTCCTCAGAAACCACATTTCTACAGCCATCAGATGTTTTTCAGCCTGGCTGCTCATTGTCCAAGCTTCACATCCATATAAAAGTACAGGTTCTATGTAGCATCTCAACACTCTTTTTCTCGTTTCAATTGACATCTTTTTATTGGTCAGTATATTTTTCATCTTGCTAAAGGCTACTTTTGCCATGGCGATCCTTGTTCTAATCTCTTCAAGGCATCTCCCATCAGATGTTATTACTGTTCCGAGATAATTGTACCTATTCACTTGTTGAAGAATATTCCCATTTACTTGTATATTACACTGTGGTATTTCGTTCTTCCTAGTGACGACCATAATCTGTGTCTTTTACAATTTAATTCTAACCCTTGTTGTTCACTGTGTGTAACAACCGCATCTACTAAATTTTGCAGATCCTAGTTCATTGTCTGCAATCAAGACTGTATCATCTGCATATCTAATGTTATTGATGCATCGTCCCCCAATGTTGATTCCTTCCATATTTTCAATATTTCTGAAAATATTTTCACTGTACAGGGAAAACAGATCTGGAGACATTACACATCCCTGTCTCACACCTCTCTTAATAGGCTGATATTGGCTTACTTCATTATCAACTCTTATGGCAGCTTGTTGTTTCCAATATATGTTTTTTACAAGTCTAAGGTCTTTCCCATCAATTTGTAGATCTTCAAGCATCCTTATCATGTTGACATGTCTCACTTTATCAAAAGCCTTTCTGTCACAATGTGTTAAAAGATAATGTTCCACTGACTCCGGCTCAGAAAAGGCAGTTGCAGAGGTACAAAAACAGTCTGAGAGCGCTCACGCGTAAGAAGCTATCTTTCCAGAAACGGAAACAAATTTTGCAACAAAATGGTTTCATGGGCGCTTTTTTAGGACCTATTCTAAATGTGTTAAATGGCGTTGTGGGGTTATAATGAAGAATATGATCCTGATCGATCCCCGGATGATGGAAAAACCCTACGTACCACCCGACACACTAACAGATAATTTGCGTGACTTGGATCAGCAAATGCAATAAGTCCTGGAGACCGAAGACTTACCACCGCTGGAAAAATCCCGCGTGTATTAACACACTTTGCAGTGGTATCTGAGTCGACTTGAGCAGTACAGACATAAGCCTTTAGGGACAGTGGATATCAAGGAACAAATACCCGAAGTCAGCACTTTACCGACTTCAGTAGTCGAGGCACCACTTCAACATCTTCAACCAATACCAGCTAAAAGTCAAGTAACAGCAGATGAAATACACAAGACAACACCACCTTACAAGCTCAGGCAAAACAAGAAGAAGAATAAGCTGCCTACACCCAAGTGGGAAATATGGCCTTGCAAATAAGAAAGTATTACTACGATCTGAATTTGCTATCTATGGTGCCAGTGAAGAGTACCTGGATCTGTTTAACACTTTCTTACACGTCAGAGCTAAAGTCACACTAACCAATGATGACAAACTACCACCCACCGCAGATGTCACTCCAGTCAACTATTACCTGCAAAGTTTATTTTCTCAAGTGGATGTCTCACTGGTGTGGTTTATACGACTGATAGTAAACAATTCTTCTGTCCACGAGGGCATATAACCTTTTTTAAAAGGTTGCTTGGGCTGAGCCAGTCTGACTCGATCGCCGTATCTAAAATGCACTTTTCTGTCGCTTTTCTTCTGATACAAGTTAGTTAGTTAGTTAGTTAGTTAGTCGCAGTTCCAACTTCACAGCAACGGGTCGTCCCCATTATGCTCCGTTCCTGTGCCAGTGAATATCATACAAAACGCTCCACACTACCCAATGTGAAAAGTGGAAAAAACAGGAGTCTCGACAAACAACAGCCCGCACAGATACACTGTGCATAATGCCGCTGCCAGAATGTCAACACACCAGTCCCCCACGAAACACCCAATTCATCTCTGATTAAATCGGCAGTCATTTTCCTATCTGGATGTTTCCTTGATGTTCAGCTACACAGTCCACGAACATACAGTTCATCACCGACGGCAGTGGCAGTCAACCAGAAGCCGAGCAGCCACGCATTTCTGCATAAGGCAAAAACTGGTCATTCTTCTGATACAAGTTATTCCATACCTCTTCTCGATTCGTATAGTTGACTTGCACTATGCGAATAATTTTGTGATACGAACTGGTTGTGACAGGACAGCCCCAGCAGCATCATAATTACCCAAGTTTTCAAGGAATTACAGAGCCCACAATATTTTTCTAAAATTCTCTAAAAGAATAAACGTTCCCCAGAAGAGGATAAAAACGTAAGAGAAAAATACAGAGTCACTTAGAGCCCGCACTATCATTTTTACTACATTGGTAGATCAAAGCAATGTCTGGTCTCTACATCTAAGAGATTTTCCCTTTGATGTTCTGATCAACCAGACATCGCGGAGCCAGTCAGTGTTAGTTTACAAGCCTGCGGTTGGAATAAGGACTAACACCTTATGTTCAACAGGACCTAACGTGTGAACCAGCCACGGCAGAATGGGAGATAAGAGGGTCAGCCAGACCCGTCTGAAATAATACATGGCAGTGCTACTCAGTGGAAAACCCCGTGTGATCCAAAGACGGCAATATAATGCAGGCCTAACACCTATCTATAAGTCCAGACATTGGGGAGACGGGACAACGTCTGTAATTGCCAACACAAAGGAGCAATTAGGACCAGATACTTAACACCTCACTGCAATACAGCGGCAAAGTAGGAACACATGGCTGACACACTATTGCCAGCAACCCAGGAAGACGGGTGTTAATAGCCTATTGGAATGTAATGACGCAACTGCCTCGCCGCCAAAGCATGTTTCATTGTTTCAGGAATGTGGCAGGGCATCGGTAAATTTGATTGACAAATGAAACTACCCTTCACACGAAAGGAGGAGGGGGGAGAAGAATTTGGCACTTAATCCATCTAGGTAAATCGTCCTACATGAAAAATAGGTGGAGCCAACAGGAACTTGGACATAGTAATTAGCCAACGTGAAAACTAGCCAGGGATGAAGAGAATAAAACTACATGCATGGCCAGCAAGACTTCAGACGCAACTTCACAATAGCATTCTTAGGATACCTACTGGAGAAATATTAACATTTCGTTCTGTTGGACTTCTGTACGAAGTATTATGATGGAATTTCCTAGCTATAAACCAGGTAAACCATTATTCTGATTAGTTTGTCTGCTAGTCTGAAGGCTTGTGTAGTTTCCTGTTTTTACATATTCTCCCCAACTTTACACTCGTGGATTTTCTTTGTACTTAATGTTCCAGTTCTAGCTTTACGATTTCACTGAGAACTATTTTCTTCTTGCATTCACTACTTGGTTGTCTGAATTGTTGTATGTGACAATTTGGAGAAATCCATTATCCAAGCTACATGAGCGTGTGGCTTATTCATGTACAGGAGATACATTTAGATTCATCCTGTATGATGTTAAATATTGGGGAGACTGACTACTTAGGAGAAATTCCTGAGAGCTACCAGTCTCTTGATAGCGTCCAATTAACATTGATTATTTGGACCAACACTTTGAGTGCTTACCAAGATTGTGGTGAAACCACTTGGTTTGAGGAATGGCACCAGTTCACCTTGTCTGCATGATGTCTGCATGAGGACAGACATGACTTAGGACATTCAATATCCCAGACAGATTCAGGGAAGGCATTTAATGTTCGACAGGACTGTGCGACCAGTCCTTCCGACAAGACAGTATGAATGAATCAGAAAGGGAGAGTGTAAGTGAGGTGAACTTATATGGGAAACACTCCATTACACAAATGTATATGAATATGTATGTTTTGAGCTATAGATGTTCTAAATAATTATATTAATATATACATATATATATTTATTTATTTAGAACTGATATATGTTTATGTAACATGCCATCATATATATCATCATACCATCATATATTATGACTTGAATGTATGTTTATATGAATGTATAGACATATGTGTTTGAGATGTGTAGACGTAGATACTACCCATCTCCGTTCGTTTCATTCCAGATCTCTTAGGAGCAATGGACAGTCAACAACCCATATCCGGAAGTGACTTAGCCTTGTGAAGGGACCACTTTGGACTCCTTCAATCTGACAGTGAACCGCGTCTCACTGGGGGAAGCATGACCTATGTGCTTCTGAGCTTTTCAGCCAGATGAGTTACGTATACCATAATATAATCATCATCATCATATGATCATCAATAGCAATAATAAACACAGTTGTTGTATTTTAAAACTCAATTTGTCCGTATAATTCTAAATGTTTATAAATGTTTGTGTAGCGTATCAAGTACACACATTATTGTATCATTTAGTGGGGGTTCGCACATATTGTCCAGAAGTGGGAATCTATGTCCGGGAGGTCTCTTGCCTATGCAGTCATAAGTAACCAGATTACGTTGCATGTCTTAACTCCTCCTTTCTCACTTCTGGTGATACCAAGTACAGCCACATCTATATATATATAGATATATTCTATTTTCAACGAGCCACTTCTGGGCTGTTTTCTTGAGTATCAGGGACAGTGTCTAAATCAGCATAACAGACATTTGTTCCACGTTTTCTCTCTGGGATTAGTCAGTGGTAATTAGTCCCTTCTGACAGAGTTAGGGGATCTCAAACTGCATCCAGAACTAACCACCAGTAGAAGAAAATGATTTTGGCTGAGTGGTTGCCCATCTGGGATCTAACCCCAGCCAGTTGGTGACATATTGGTCTGCTCGTCCGCTATAGAATCCGGGAGTACACCCTAGAAAACTTTGGTTCGCGTCCAAGATATTGGTCTGCTCGTCCGCTATAGAATCCGGGAGTACACCCTAGAAAACTTTGGTTCGCGTCCAAGATATTGGTCTGCTCGTCCGCTATAGAATCCGGGAGTACACCCTAGAAAATTTTGGTTCGCTTCCGACTTATTGGTCTGCTCGTCCGCTATAGAATCCGGGAGTACACCCTAGAAAACTTTGGTTCGCGTCCAAGATATTGGTCTGCTCGTCCGCTATACAATCCGGGAGTACACCCTAGAAAATTTTGGTTCGCTTCCGACTTATTGGTCTGCTCGCCCGCTATAGAATCCGGGAGTAAACCCTAGAACACTTTGGTTCGCTCGCAAGGAACGAACCTATTTCAAATCTGTTAGTCTGGTATTATTCTGGTCTTGCCATGGATAGAACCTAGGTCATTCTCACTTACATTCTTAGCAGTATTAGTTAGTTATAATTTATTTCTAATGTAATAGCTTGCTTGATTGTAGGCAAGATTTTGACACATTAGGACTTCTCATCCATGATAGAATCAGAGAATAAATTCTAGACTATTGATTTTCATAAACCATTCTTTCATTCTTCACCCATTACATTTGCTAAGTATTAACTTAGGAATTTGTTTCTAGGGAAGTTTGTAGAATTTAAATAACGTGTTAAAAAGTTCATAACGGATAATATCATATGAGTTAATTTATATCATTCACCACTGTAGAATTAATAATCACATTAATTAGTTATATTAATTAGTTTATTGATGATTTACTTGATGATTTTTTGATTACATGCTTTATCATTTGATTTAATCATGAATAATTTGATAATGCATAATTACTTCAGTGTATGACGGACTGCTTTGCATCTACTTTCTCACTCAAATTCACTACTATCATTCTCATAGCAGTGTCTGTTCCTCTTGTCACTATCCTGCTCTAGTATAAATCTAACTAGCTCTCTGTAGGGTAATAATATAATTACTTGCCTGAGTTTAAGCTGAGAAGAGATCATGGATGCACGCACAGATTTCTTAGAGTCCGCTAGAGGATGGGGCATAAGGCTCAGCTTAGTAGGAGAGAAGCTAGAACTATTTATTAGAGAAGAAATGGATTGGTGGGACAAAGAAGATGAGCAGATGATGAAAAGAGTTGCAAAATTAGAAGCAGATATGCGTCACAAAGCTGAAGAAGATGAGATGAAGAAAAAGCAAATTGAAATACTGAACGTGGAGGAATCTACCAGCTCGACTGAGGAAAAGCCAAACACTCAAGCTGAAACTCTGATAGAAAGCAGGGAAACTGACCGCCACAAAGAAGAGGCATGCATTTCTTTGCAAATCCCCATGGCTCAGAAAAACAAAAACTTGCGCACAGAAAGGCAGATGCTTCCCTCAATTCCGAAAAATAAACGGAATATGAATAAATGTACCAAGCGTACGGTAACCAGTCACAAACGTGATAAATGTTTACACCGCAATGACCGCGGATTAGCTGGCTTGGCAACCCAGCAATCTCAGGAGCTTCCTAAGACTTCCCGAAGGAGAAAAATCCAGGAGGAGGAGGACCTGAGGAAAACTATTAAAGAGATCGAAGGCGAGACCTTACCCGATTCTCTTATTCCCTTCAGTTCAGATAAACTAGGAGTGGAAATGAATTCAGATGAGACTGGAATGGATGTAAAACAGGATTCCAGTGTTTCTTTCTATGTGGCCACACAAGATGAAACAATTATCAGTATGAATTACTTATCTCAGGTGGGAGATGACATTGAAAATGACACCCCACAACATTCACTTCTATTGGATTTGGCACAAGAAAACCAGACCAGGGAGAGAATACCTCAATTGGACTTGGCACAAGAGAGCCCAGCCATGGAGGACAAACAAGACACGGAGGAGAATTCTTACGATGTCAGTATCTTGGAGTCTTTTGAAAAGGAAACTCAAGATACACAAAGCATTCATGTAGGTTATACCACGGACTCTGATTCAGGGACGATAAACATGTCTGCTAACAACAAAGAAGAAAATACTTCTTTGGACAGGATGAAGGTAATACCTATCATCAACACAGCTGAAGCTAACAGGAGATCACAAATGATGGACTCTGCAGCGGAACAAAACCGGAGCGGTTGGTATACTCAACACTCAGGACCTTGTTTACCTTTCACTTCAACCAATGTTGGATGGGGAGAACAGCTGTTTATGTATACTTCTACAAGGAGTGATACAAATTCACAGTTCTTGGGGAACAACATGATTTCTCAAAGCTGGACAACTTCTACTAGCCTTAGACTTTCAAACACAGATTCAAAATGGAACTCTGTTGAAGAGGAACGCACCTGGATAAATAATTATCGAGGGAAGAAAACTCTTAAATCAGGAGGGAGTAAACGGACGCCCTACCAAGAAAGAGGCAAGTATGAGTTGAATGCACATCATAAAATTATGATGTTTAGAAATTTCCTGCCAAAAGGAGGAGATTAAAGGATTTTATTATGATCTTTGGCCGATGGAGGAAAAGAAAATGGAGCAACATTACTGCGACCAATTCTTTTAAGAAAACACTGATGGCACTTCCTCTGCTTATAGGACAAGGGCCAGAAATAAAGTGGATAATAACAGTCTCTCTGCGGCGCAGGAGAATCTTGTTATACATTTTGCAATTTCCCGGCTGGGAAAAAGTAAAACCTCCAGAGGACAGGACATTACCGAGCAATAGCCCGGAAATCCGACACAACACCAGAAGCAAAGATTTGCAAGATTTATCATGGGAGGATGGACATGGGATATTTCTTTTGACTCATAGAACATCCCACTGCCACAAAGAATATTGGAAACCCAAACTTGGAGGCAGTTGGAGAACGGAGAGAACTTAGATACATTCTTGAATGCTGCCGAGGCTCTGTTATAGGCTTCATTAATGAACCTACTTAAATTGGAGAGCTATGTGACAGGACAGCCCCAGCAGCATCATAATTACCCAAGTTTTCAAGGAATTACAGAGCCCACAATATTTTTCTAAAATTCTCTAAAAGAATAAACGTTCCCCAGAAGAGGATAAAACGTAAGAGAAAAATACAGAGTCACTTAGAACCCGCACTATCATTTTTACTACATTGGTAGATCAAAGCAATGTCTGGTCTCTACATCTAAGAGATTTTCCCTTTGATGTTCTGATCAACCAGACATCGCGGAGCCAGTCAGTGTTAGTTTACAAGCCTGCGGTTGGAATAAGGACTAACACCTTATGTTCAACAGGACCTAACGTGTGAACCAGCCACGGCAGAATGGGAGATAAGAGGGTCAGCCAGACCCGTCTGAAATAATACATGGCAGTGCTACTCAGGGGAAAACCCCGTGTGATCCAAAGACGGCAATATAATGCAGGCCTAACACCTATCTATAAGTCCAGACATTGGGGAGACGGGACAACGTCTGTAATTGCTAACACAAAGGAGCAATTAGGACCAGATACTTAACACCTCACTGCAATACAGCGGCAAAGTAGGAACACATGGCTGACACACTATTGCCAGCAACCCAGGAAGACGGGTGTTAATAGCCTATTGGAATGTAATGACGCAACTGCCTCGCCGCCAAAGCATGTTTCATTGTTTCAGGAATGTGGCAGGGCATCGGTAAATTTGATTGACAGATGAAACTACCCTTCACACGAAAGGAGGATGGGGGAGAAGAATTTGGCACTTAATCCATCTAGGTAAATCGTCCTACATGAAAAATAGGTGGAGCCAACAGGAACTTGGACATAGTAATTAGCCAACGTGAAAACTAGCCAGGGATGAAGAGAATAAAACTACATGCATGGCCAGCAAGACTTCAGACGCAACTTCACAATAGCATTCTTAGGATACCTACTGGAGAAATATTAACATTTCGTTCTGTTGGACTTCTGTACGAAGTATTATGATGGAATTTCCTAGCTATAAACCAGGTAAACCATTATTCTGATTAGTTTGTCTGCTAGTCTGAAGGCTTGTGTAGTTTCCTGTTTTTACATATTCTCCCCAACTTTACACTCGTGGATTTTCTTTGTACTTAATGTTCCAGTTCTAGCTTTACGATTTCACTGAGAACTATTTTCTTCTTGCATTCACTACTTGGTTGTCTGAATTGTTGTATGTGACAATTTGGAGAAATCCATTATCCAAGCTACATGAGCGTGTGGCTTATTCATGTACAGGAGATACATTTAGATTCATCCTGTATGATGTTAAATATTGGGGAGACTGACTACTTAGGAGAAATTCCTGAGAGCTACCAGTCTCTTGATAGCGTCCAATTAACATTGATTATTTGGACCAACACTTTGAGTGCTTACCAAGATTGTGGTGAAACCACTTGGTTTGAGGAATGGCACCAGTTCACCTTGTCTGCATGATGTCTGCATGAGGACAGACATGACTTAGGACATTCAATAACCCAGACAGATTCAGGGAAGGCATTTAATGTTCGACAGGACTGTGCGACCAGTCCTTCCGACAAGACAGTATGAATGAATCAGAAAGGGAGAGTGTAAGTGAGGTGAACTTATATGGGAAACACTCCATTACACAAATGTATATGAATATGTATGTTTTGAGCTATAGATGTTCTAAATAATTATATTAATATATACATATATATATTTATTTATTTAGAACTGATATATGTTTATGTAACATGCCATCATATATATCATCATACCATCATATATTATGACTTGAATGTATGTTTATATGAATGTATAGACATATGTGTTTGAGATGTGTAGACGTAGATACTACCCATCTCCGTTCGTTTCATTCCAGATCTCTTAGGAGCAATGGACAGTCAACAACCCATATCCGGAAGTGACTTAGCCTTGTGAAGGGACCACTTTGGACTCCTTCAATCTGACAGTGAACCGCGTCTCACTGGGGGAAGCATGACCTATGTGCTTCTGAGCTTTTCAGCCAGATGAGTTACGTATACCATAATATAATCATCATCATCATATGATCATCAATAGCAATAATAAACACAGTTGTTGTATTTTAAAACTCAATTTGTCCGTATAATTCTAAATGTTTATAAATGTTTGTGTAGCGTATCAAGTACACACATTATTGTATCATTTAGTGGGGGTTCGCACATATTGTCCAGAAGTGGGAATCTATGTCCGGGAGGTCTCTTGCCTATGCAGTCATAAGTAACCAGATTACGTTGCATGTCTTAACTCCTCCTTTCTCACTTCTGGTGATACCAAGTACAGCCACATCTATATATATATAGATATATTCTATTTTCAACGAGCCACTTCTGGGCTGTTTTCTTGAGTATCAGGGACAGTGTCTTAAATCAGCATAACAGACATTTGTTCCACGTTTTCTCTCTGGGATTAGTCAGTGGTAATTAGTCCCTTCTGACAGAGTTAGGGGATCTCAAACTGCATCCAGAACTAACCACCAGTAGAAGAAAATGATTTTGGCTGAGTGGTTGCCCATCTGGGATCTAACCCCAGCCAGTTGGTGACACTGGTGTTGTTGTTTTTTTTTTTTTTGGATCACTTTATCTATCACATCGATGTAGCGAAGTGTATTGGTCTTGGTGAAATAGCGCCACATTTTTTTTGAAGGGTCCGGTTGAATCTTTACACTATTGCGACTTTCACTTCTTCATTCTCGGTGGTAAATAAATACACACCTCGATCTTTCAGAAATCTTAAGAAGGTCCGGTTGACAAATTTCGACCCTTTATCAGTAACACAATTTACCGATAGTCTATCAGCACATACTTTACTCACGGCGTCCTCTAGCTCTTTCCCAGTTTTCTTCCTGATCAGGATGGCCCAAGCATATTTACCAAACACATCGGTAAGCGTCACTAAGTACGACATCCCATCGTTGTATCTTTGTAATTGTGTCATATCTATCAAGTCGGCTTGAAATTGTTGAGTTATGCCAACGTTTATGGTTTGTTGTCTCTGGAATCGACGACGGATCGGTTTATGCAATGTATATGTATCATCATGCCGTAACAATGTCTCTATCTTCTTCAATTTAGTATTCCGTTTTAAAGCATCGTCTCCGCTGTTGGCTCCGGGTTTTTTAGGATCGTAGTAATACTTTCTTATTTGTGAGGCCATTTTACTACTTGAGTTTTGGCAGGTTACTTTACTTCGTGTTTCGAATGAGCTTGAAATGTGGCGTTGTCTCTAATATTTTGTCTGGTGATACTTGACTTTTAGTTGGTATTGGTTGAAGCGGTGTCTCGACTACTGAATACGGTAAAGTGCTGACTTCGTTTTCTTGTTCCTTGATATCCACTGTCCTTAAAGGCTTATGTCTGTACTGCTCAAGTCGATTCAGATACCACTGCAAAGTATGTTGATACACGCGGGATTTTTCAAGCGGTGGTAAATCTTCGGTCTTTAGAACTTGTTGCATTTGCTGATCCAAGTCACGCAAGTTATCTGTTAGTGTGTCGGGTGGCACGTATGGGTTTTCCAGCTTCCGGCAGGATCATTTTCTTCATTATAACCCCACGACGCCATTCAACACGTTTAGAATAGGTCTTAATAAAGCGCGTTTGAAACAATCTTGTAGCAAAATTTGTTTCCGTTTCTTGATAGATAGCTTCTAGCGCATGATCGCTCTCAGACTGTTTTTGTGCCGCATCAGCCACCTCTTCTGAGCCCATGTCAGTGGAACATTAAGTTTTACCACACTGAGACAACACTCGCAAACTGATTGGACAAAGTCCGGCGAAGCCGATTTAATTATGGCTTTCACGTCAGCCGGCTTCGCATCGCCCAGAAACCGCAGCATGGCCCCGTAACGTTTCACCCGATTGAACATATTATTTAATCACGTAGACGACCTGAAGCTGACCTGAAAATATATGACTTTATAAGCAGAGCTGATCCGGTGTTTCCTGTCGAAATTTAGAAAGCAAATAAGCGTGTGGAGCCGCTGTCGCGTCCGTAAAACTCTCTTAGACATATGACACGTGGCCTGGTTACATATGTTTGACTAGGTTGGTAATCTGAGACCCGTTACGTATTTCTTAACCACCACTAGGCCAATGCGAATTCAAACTGATGGTTCTTTGCTCTTCATTCTTACCAAAGAGATTATGGACTATGTACACGATGTTGAGGTTGAGAGGCAGACTACCTTTAGTAAATCGCTTAGTCATCCTATCAGCTGTCTCGGAAATGAGGTCATCTATCATTACTAGCCTACGTCTATCACCTGTCCATTTTTCCATATCCGTCAGACCTTCGTTAAATTGAACACCTTTCATGGTCTCAAACATAGATTGCCATTCTTGGTAGCACCATATAATCTCATTTGGAATTGGTTCGACCATGTCTGATAAATGGGCCTGAAACCCTTGTAAAAAGACGGATTTTCCACTCCCTGTTGGTCCCGCAATCATGGCCGTAAAGGATGTTTCCATCTCGAATCCATGACTGATAATAACCACCCACCACCTACGTCACGTATTTGATGGGACTCGAACCTGCACCATGCCGCTCGTTCCGTGCTGCCCGTTCCAACACCGCGCCACCATTCGCGTGCCGACGTCCGGTCCGGTTCACGCCGGTTCACCCGCGTTCCTCGCCTCGCCCGGGGAAACTGCCACACATGGACCGGAAGTAGTAAACCGGAAGTATTAAAGGAAGTACTCAAAAATAAAATCATTGCCAAATTCAAAAAGATCTGGAATCAATTCATGACGTCACGGATCTGGCGTCATATTCTTCTAGCTGGAGCGGCTCCAGATTTCCGCTTTATTTACCCCGTGAGGTACTATTGTATATGTATATATATATATATATATATATATATATATATATATATATATATATATATATATATATATATATATATATATATATATATATATATATATATATATATATATATATATATATATATATATATGTGTGTGTGTGTGTGTGTGTGTGTGTTCGCGCGCGCGCGTGTGTGTAAACAGAAAATACATATCCGTTTAACCTGGTAAATAAAAGTAAGAGTAAAGAAGCCTGTCACACGCAATAATTTGTTTGGGGCATATAAGACTATTTCATGGAGGAGGGTAGATAACCGTGTCGGTTGTGATTGAATGTCTGACTATGCAATGTTGTTGATGCTTGTCCCTAGAATACATGTGGCATCCAGAAATGTGTTTGTCACAGCACGACTGTCTATAACTTCAAAACTTAACTATTTTAGTCTCCAGTATATTCACAACAACAACAACACCACAATGAAGCATAAGCTACATACATTCAACAAGGCATCTACACCACTGACTAAATCATTCCCCAGACTTGGATGGTGTTAGCAATTGTATTATGTGTGTTCTGTCCCAGTTACCTGTGAGTCGCGAGTCTCCATATATAACTAGTGACTCTCCGAAAACTACTATCCATTAGCATTTAATATTTGCAAAGTTTATTTTCATCGGTCTACAAGGTGTGGACTGCGTCTGCCCCTGCAGCCAGCAGGGTTAGGATCGGCTAGCCTCTCCTAGGAGGGGTGAAAATTAGTAGCCTGCCGATGACCCGCAGACTACACAAGTCAACCCCACCTCCACGTGGTGTAGACTGGGAAACCATGCAAAGCCATGGACTAAGGGAAATATGGTGTCATGGTCTTATATGACATGTGTAAGGAAGAATGTAAGTGCCGGTATGTAAGCGAGAGTCAGTGTAAGCGTAGCTGAGGTAGAGGGCAGTAAGAGACACCACGGCTTGGCTAGCGGACGGTCAGGCAAGAAGCCCGTGAACAGAGCCACGTGATGTGGGAAGGTCAACGAGGAGAGAGGCAGTGTGTGTGAGGCAGCGAATAGAGACGGACGTGTGGAGATCTAGAGAGCGATAGAACGATAGAACGATAGTATTTGTGACGGATAGATGGAGATGAACGTTGTGTATTGATATTCGAGGAATGTACTAACTGTGATATGTGCGGGATGATGTGAAGTTGTGATTGTGAATGATTATGCGGGCGACAGTGTAAAGATCGCCATTGTGAGTTAGCGCGTGGCTGTTGGTGGTGAACGATTGTTTGAGCGTGAAGTGCGACCATGTTGTCAGCCTGTATTATAGTGTAATAAATGATTGTTCAGGAGATAGCTCCTGCCAGTTTCCGATTGCATTCATGTGTTATTAGTGTATGTTACGTAGATGTTGTAATTTGCCTGTCCAAGTCCAGTGAGCCAAACGGAGCTAGTAGTTAGGACTCTGACAGGTATAATGGTGTCAGAAGTGGGAAATGTACATTGCATTCAATGACATGTGGTGTTCAACCTTTAACACTTGTCAGGTTTCATCCCCTCGATGGCTGACTACCTCAATTGCATTAGTGACCCAGTCAGATCAGTAGTATCCAGCTTCACGCATCTACCTCGCAGCAATTTGAAAAAAAAATAATAATATGGTTCTTGAAACAAAAACCATCTAGCCAGACTGATATACGACTCCAGCGCTATGATACTAGCACACTTCATTGTATAGACCAGCATGAAAGGTCCTTCAACGTGAAAGTGTCACCGGCAGAACAGTAAGACTCAACATGTGATTTCAGGTATCAAACAGTAAGATATACCCATATTGACTTTGTTTTCAAACGAGTATCTACAGAATTTACCTTTTGAAATCGACTAACAACGACGACAGCTTCACAAGTACAGACATTCATTTCCGATGATCAGTTTAATGAACCAGATGCCAACCTACAAACTATGGCAAAGACAGTCACAGACAGACGCACCATGGCCACACTCAAAATTAACGCCACTGAACTTAATTCGTGTTTTATACGTGTGAATTCCAGCAATTTTACAGAACAGACTTACAAATTGTCCAAACTGGGTGGAAAGTGTTAATCACTATACAGAAGGAAAGACAATATCATGAGAAAGAAGACATGCCAAAGATTCCAGCACGGAAATGAACATTGAACACTGTTAATTTAATTCCGTGTGCATAACTTTCACAGGACAGGAACAGTATCCTATATGTGCATAAGGGCATCGACGATGTATATTTTATTGTATATGTATTAACTGTATGACATCCAATGTCTAATTTTATTATTATAATACTTTGTATTGTTATAATGTGATATGTACATATGAGCGTAAGTATAGTGGCGAATAGAATAAGTTGTAATGCTGAGAATCAACGCCTGGCAATCCCAGTGCGCGAATGTTACCAAACTTGCCTTCGCGTATGCTGGATAGCCCGACGAATGACGCTTAGCAATAGTGATATAGAATTAACATCAGAATATGGTAACCAGAAGGAATATACCAACAGGGTGATGCCAACCAAAGAGATTAATAACAATTCTCCATAACAGTAAACGAGGTGTGCTCAAAAAGGGGAAACAACTCACGGTCCGACATAAGATGAGGTAAGGGGGACTATGACATACATGAAGTATATTCGAACCATGACCACAACATTGACATAGCGTGCTCATAAAGAATCGAGTAGTGTGCATTAAATATAGACGAGGGGAACCACGTCTGAATGGAGAGAAAATTTAAGAATGCTGTAAGAGGAAGTTGTAGCCTTATTCGAGGCGTAAACCAATGGAGAATCCTTAAACCAGCATAACCACAATAACTATGAGATGATAATGCACAGACAATCGAGTGAGAAATATGACCAGAATGTAATGTCACGGAGTGGTGGTTGAATAATATAACGAGGTATGACAAGTAGACCCAACCAGAACATTTGTCAGACCACGACAAAAACCTTGAGAGAAACCTCAATACTGAAAAAGAGATAACAATATTTGAAGTTAATCTCGGAAAAGATCAGAGCAAATCATATAATCCCCTGACAAGGTTAGAAAGAGGGACCAAGAGTAACAACGACAGAATGTGTCACATTTCCAAGAGTAAGTGCCACATTGGTTGTGCGGGGGGAGAATGTCATGGTCTTATATGACATGTGTAAGGAAGAATGTAAGTGCCGGTATGTAAGCGAGAGTCAGTGTAAGCGTAGCTGAGGTAAAGGGCAGTAAGAGACACCACGGCTTGGCTAGCGGACGGTCAGGCAAGAAGCCCGTGAACAGAGCCACGTGATGTGGGAAGGTCAACCAAGAGAGAGGCAGTGTGTGTGAGGCAGCGAATAGAGACGGACGTGTGGAGATCTAGAGAGCGATAGAACGATAGAACGATAGTATTTGTGACGGATAGATGGAGATGAACGTTATGTATTGATATTCGAGGAATGTACTAACTGTGATATGTGCGGGATGATGTGAAGTTGTGATTGTGAATGATTATGCGGGCGACAGTGTAAAGATCGCCATTGTGAGTTAGCGCGTGGCTGTTGGTGGTGAACGATTGTTTGAGCGTGAAGTGCGACCATGTTGTCAGCCTGTATTATAGTGTAATAAATGATTGTTCAGGAGATAGCTCCTGCCAGTTTCCGATTGCATTCATGTGTTATTAGTGTATGTTACGTAGATGTTGTAATTTGCCTGTCCAAGTCCAGTGAGCCAAACGGAGCTAGTAGTTAGGACTCTGACAATGGCTCGCCATAGGGGATGAACTCCCTATGGTCAGATTTGTGTCCAAAACCTGCGACTGGCCTAGCAAGCTGGCAGGGGATTTCATACTTCTCGTCGAAAAAACTCAGAAGTATAAACGGACTGACCCAAATGGATATATACCCGGCAAAGTTAATGGACTACGAGATAGATCAGCAATTAAAAAAACATAGGCGCAATGAACGTCTGCGGTTTTAATAGTGAAGAAAAACTTATAGAAACAATGAAAGAGAGGAAAATTGGACTGATGGGAATAGCAGACACCAGAATAAAGGGGGAAGGATGCAAGGAAATCCACCACAGTTACACGGTCTACTCTGGAGTCGAACAGCAAGAAAGGGCAAGACACGGTGTGGGAATAGTCATTGAACCACGGCTAGCAAGAGGAATACTAGAAATAAAATATATATATCAGAAAAAATCATAACAGTGAGAATAAAAGAACAAACAATTAGAACGTATGTACAGATATACTCACCATGTAATACAAACAATAATGAGCAAGAATACGAGGAATTCTACGAAGACATACATGACGTGCTAAATACAATAGACAAGCAGGACAACATCATAGTTATGGGAGACTTCAAAGCAAGACTAGGACATAACAGAGCGGGCAGAGAAAAATATTTGGGAGCATTTAGAGACCAACATAATGAAAGAAATGATAACTGAAGTAAACTGATAGAGCTATGCGCTACCACGACCTCTATATAACAAATACATTCTATAAACACAACAAAGACTCACAAATATATACCTGGTATAAATGGAACGATCTAGATACTAAAAGCCAAATTTATTTTATATTAACAAGAAATAACAGAAAGAGAAATATATCAGATGCTTTGGCAGTGCCCAACTTAGGTATAAACACTCACCACATAGCAATCGTTGCCACAATAAGAAACATCACTAAAAGGAAGCAAAGACCAGGAAAATACATGCCATGCGAATCAGTAAACTTAAAAAACTCTCCAAGACGAGGCAATGAGGGAAAAGTATGAAAAAGAGCTACCTGAAATCATTGTACACTTACCTATGGAAAGAAAGACAGTGGAAGAAAATGGGAGATGTTCAAATCAAGCATTGTAAATACTGCAAAGATAACACGTGGAACCACGGGGGAAAAAAAAAACACGCAAAACACGGATACAGAAAATAACAAGTTGATGGAACGCAGAAGCAAAGAAAGCTGTCAAAGACAATAGGGAAAAATATAAAATGTGGTCAAAGAGCAAACGGGAATGCGATTACATAGAATATAGAATAGCGAGAAGACATGTGAATAGAATACTAAAGATAGAAAAACGAAAAGACTGGGAGGAGTATAGAGAAACTCTAAATAAAAACTAAAAGGAGGCAACTAGAAACTTCCATAAAAAGATTCGTGCAATGAGAACCAGAGGAGAACCCGGTGACCCAACTGAAATAATTAACAGCGAAAATGGAGAACTAATAAGTGAACAAAAACAAATCCTAATAAGATTGAAACAGTACTTCAAACAACTTCTCAACATCCCATCAGATGTCACAGGAATTCAATAAACCGACACAGATGCCACCGAAGAACTAGAACCAGACATACTGAAAGAAGAAATTATAGAAACCATCCGATTAGCCCCATTGAGCAAATGACCAGGACAAGATGAAATACCAAATTAACTAATTAAAGCAGCAAGAGAAATAGGAACAATATGGCTACATATACTATTCAACCATGTTTGGGTAGAACAACAGACACCACGAAACTGGAGGCACGCCATATATATCCCAATTTGAAGAAAAAAAAAGACAACAACAAAGGTAGCAAAAGAGTCTGCACGCAATACAGAGGCATCTCACTGTTGAGTCATACTGGGAAAATATGTGGTAAAATTCTTGAGAAAGATTACGAAATATTATACGACCCCAGCTAAGCGAAACATAACTTGTATTTAGGAAAAACAATGGATGCACAGATGCCATATTTGCTCTTAGACAACTTCTAGAAAAATCATTCGAATTCAATGAAACACTCTACTTAGCCTTTGTCGACCAAGAAAAGGCATTTGATAAGGTAGATAGAAATAAGCTGTTTGAAATTCTTAAACAATATGGAGTGAGTACACATCTAACAATCCTATGTAGAAGCTTAAATAACAACATTGAATGCAAAGTGATAGCACCTGGAGGACACTCAGAACCCTGCACCATAAGATTCGGAGTACGAATAGGTTGTGTCGTGTACCCTCTCTTGTTTATAATATACATAGATAACATATGTAAAGATGCTGTCAGGTCTTAGTCAGATATGACTGAGCTACCGTATAACAGTAGACGGTACTACCTGGTTTCTGTTAGCGACGAACGTTGGGCGGCGCTTACCAAACCCGACACCCCACATTGTGCCAACGGCTTCGGGCGGAAGAGCGCAATTGGGAGGGTACAAGCCTTACCCTGGTGCGAGGAAATGCAAGCTAAAGACAAAATTGTCATGGCAGGGCAGACCAGGCCCTAAGCCTTGGTTGGCGACTGGTCTAGGATCGAAGCTCCAACAGGCGGACAGTTAGAGCATTGCTTTGCTGATCCAGCAGCTTCTGCAGCTTATCTTGTTCCAGATGTAGGGGTGTTACCTTTCCTCTGGAGTGAACTAGGCAGGCCGAGAGAGGGATCATGCTGCATGGGCAACACATGATCTCTATATTTTAGCCCAGGCTTTGTGCTATGGAGAGGCAATAACTCCATCCCTGGTCTTAACTGGCTGGCCTGCAGGAGACTCGCCTCGCTGAGGAAGGGTCACTCAGGGAAAACAACTACACCTTTTTCTGGAAGGGTAAAGTGCAGGCAGAAAAAAGGCAACACGGTGTGGGCTTTGCAGTGAAGAATTCGCTACTGGGAATGATTGAAATTCCAGCAGGAGGAAATGAAAGACTATTATCCCTGCGCTTGGCAACCTCTTGTGGGTTTGCCACCATTATTACTGCATATGCACCGACACTCGATTCCTCTGATGATGTGAAGGATTTGTTCTATGAGGAGTTAGACTCCGTGATCAAGGCAGTTCCAAAATCTGACTACATTTATATGCTCGGTGATTTCAATGCTCGTGTGGGCAAGGACTCGAGTTCATGGCCAGTGTGCCTTGGAAAATACAACATCGGTCGCATGAATGAAAATGGGCAAAGGCCACTGGAGCATTGCACCAGTAATGACCTATGTATTACAAACTCTTTTTTTAAAACAAAAGAGATGCATAAGGTCACATGGAAACATCCAAGATCTGGCCATTGGCACCAGCTGGACTTCATCATCACACAGAGACAACATCTGAACCATATATCATTGACTCGTAGTTACCACAGTGCTGACTATGATACGGATCATTCTTTGGTTGTTGCAAGGGTTAGACTGAGACTAAAGAGAATCTACACAGCTAAACACAAATCTAGCCCCAGGATTAATATTATTAACACTCATGATCCTGAAAAGTTCTTTCAGTTTCAACAGCAACTTGAAGACGCTTTCACTGATACACCAGAAAATTGTACAGTAAATGAAAAGTGGGGTCAAATTAAGGAAACTCTTTATAAAACTGCCGTAGGGGTTTACGGCACTGTGGATCATAAGAGGCAGGACTGGTTTGCGGCCAACAGCGAGACTCTGCAGCCCTTGATTGATAAGAAGAAGAAAGCTCTCTTAAGAAACAAGGAAAGACCAACGCGTAACACTCTGAGTGAGCTAAGGCAAGCTAGGAAGGATGTGCAAAAGGCTGCCAGGCAGTGTGCAAATGATTATTGGATCAAGTTATGTGAGTCCATTCAAATCGCAAGTGATAAGGGAGATATAAGAAGCATGTATGAAGGAATAAAGAAAGCCTGTGGTCCAGTGATCAAAAGAAGTGCACCATTGAAAACCTTGACTGGAGAAGTCATCACTGATAAGAAACAGCAGATGGGTAGAGCACTATTTGGAGCTTTACTCAAGTGAGACCAAACTAGCGGATGATGCCCTCAACGCCATAGAGGCTCTACCAACTCTTGACCACCTGGACACACTTCCCACCATAACAGAAGTTAAGTGTGCTATAAATGAACTTGCATCTGGCAAGGCTCCAGGTAAGGATGGGATTCCAATAGAGGTGATCAGGAGTGGGCAAGACACACTCACTCTACAGATCCACCAGCTAATAGAGCTATGCTGGCGTGAAGGACAAGTCACAAAGGATTTCAATGATTCAAGCATCATAACACTGTAAAAGAACAAGGACGATCTATAGGGGTATCTCACTTCTGTGTATTGTTGGAAAAGTATTTACCAGAATTGTTCTGCGCAGACTTCAAGTCCTAGGAGATCAAGTCTACCCCGAATCACAGTGTGGCTTTCGACAGAACCGGTCTACCACTGATATGATATTCTCATTGCGACAAATGCAAGAAAAATGCCGTGAACAGAATCAACCACTGTTTATTGCCTTCATCGACCTCACAAAGGCATTTGATTTGGTCAGTCGTGAGGGTCTGTTCAAGGCACTAAAGAAGATTGGCTGCCCACCAACTCTTCTGTCCATTGTGGAATCGATCCACACAGGCATGAAGGGTATAATCAAGTTTGATGGTGCAACTTCTGAAGAATTTGAAATCAAGAGTGGAGTTAAGCAAGGTTGTGTACTAGCTCCCACCCTCTTTGGAATATACTTTTCACTTCTACTGAAATATGCATTTCGTGATCAGGATGGTGGTATATACATTCACTCACGCTCAGATGGCGGCCTCTACAATGCTCAGAGATTGAAGGCTAAGTCCAAAATTAGGAGGGTACTGATCAGAGAGTTGCTTTTTGCAGATGATGCTGCAGTTACGACCCACTCTGAGGAAGAATTGCAATGTCTACTATCTGCATTCTCCAATGCTTGTTCTGAATTTGGTTTAACAATTAGCAAAAAGAAGACACAGATTATGTCACAAGGTGCACATGGGGTACCATCAATCTTTATTGACGACGCCGAACTAGAGATAGTAGACCATTTTACATATCTAGGATCAGTGGTAAATAGCAAATTATCCATAGATCAGGAAATCAACATCCGGATTGGTAAGGCAGCAACAACAATGAACAGGTTAAGAATAAGAGTCTGGGAGAACAGAAAGCTTACTGCCAAAACAAAAGTCCTTTTCTATCAAGCCTGTGTCCTTAGTACTCTTCTCTATGGCAGTGAAACCTGGACAACTTACTCAAACCAAGAGAACAATTTAAACAGCTTTCATATGCGGTGTCTGCGAAGAATTCTTGGTATTAAGTGGCAAGACAAAATCACAAATACTGAAGTATTGGAAAGATCAGGTTGTGTGACAGTTTATTCCATGCTCAGTCTTCGTAGACTTAGATGGATAGGACATCTTAGGAGGATGGATGATGGTAGAATACCAAAGGATATCTTTTTTGGTGAATTACAGATGGGTAACTATCGTCTGTCAAGAGGGCAAGGTGCCAATGATATGTAAAGAAATGGGCCAAACCGCAAGAACACCGCATGACGAGAACACAGAAGAGGTAAACATCTGCAAATCTAACCATTAGAGAACTCCTGTTTCCGGACGACCAAGGACTTATAGCGAAATCAGAAGCTCAATTACAAGACCACATGAATAGTTTAAACGAAATGTGTCGGGAACAGAACATGAAAATTTTCACAAGCAAAACAGAGGTATTGACTATAACTAAAGAAGAAAAAGCAACAATGGTTCACCTAAACGAACATCCCTTGAAAGAAGAGGTTCAAGTACCTAGGAAGTATAATATTATCAAATGGCAAATCAGAAGACGAGATTGAAAATAGGTGCAATAAGGCAAACCAACTCATTGGGCAAATGGCACCAATAATAAACTCTATGTTACCAATGCCAAACCTGGACAATGACAGAAAAAGAGAAAAGAAAAAATCACAGCAACAGAAATGAGATTCCTGAGAAGAATACTCGATGTATCAAGAAGAGATAAGATCAGAAACAAAGAAATCAGGACTAAAGTGGGGGTTATAGCTGCACTAGGTTTTATTACAAGGCAGCAAGTCAAATGGTTTGGCCATGCAAGTAGGTTACTAACTAACAGTATACCACAACAAGCAATGATGTACAGTCCAGAGGGAAGCAGAGGAAGAGGCCGACCACATAAACAATGGACGCAGGGAATAACAGAGTCCATGGGAATATCGATGCATGAAGCCCATAAGCGGGCTCTCTCCCCCTGTTTATACTTCACCTCGACACCGCAAGGTACAAGAGGAACATGATAAGATGAGATGAGAGATGTAGTCTCATCTTAAAGCTGGCTCACCGAAACATGGTTTCCTGAGCAACCCAGATCTATCGTCTTACTGACATCACAATCAAACCCATTAAGAAAAGCAAATTCATAAAGTACCACTACAGAATTAATTCACAAGAGACTTAAGTTCACTGTCAATTGGGGATTTTATACTACCAATGTTCTTGTCACCCGGCCTAATTGACATGATAGAAAACTTGCATCGGAATTTAAACGACGAAATAATATGCGGAGCAGTGTTTATAGACTACACAAACATTTGATATGCCGTACCCTACTATTTTAATTAAGATTACAGAATCCGTGAGTGTGAACTCTAATCTAGTGACGTTAATACAATTTTTTTGTTAAATAAAAAGTAGTAGTAAGTAACAATATCACCAGATCTCTTCTCCCTATATAGCGAAGTAATAATGAGAGAGATCAAAGAGACGCCAGGAATAATAGTTGGAGGTTATAATATAAATAATATACGCTATGCAGATGGCACAGTATTGGTGGCAGATAATTCAACAGACATACAATAATAGCCGGACATTGTAGTTACAGAGAGTGCAAGGAAAAGACTCCTTGAATATCAATATCAATGAAACAGTAACAGTGGTGTTCAAGTAGATAATTTTAAATACCTAGGGGCATTTATAACATCATATGGAAGATGTACAACAGAGATTAAGAGCAGAATAGGGCAAACAAAAACCGCATTTCAGAAAATGAAGAGTATCTTATGCAATAAGTCACTATCAATGAATGTAAGAAAGAGAGTGCTGAAATGCTACGTAGAACCGGTTTTGCTGTATGGCAGAGAATCTTGGAATGTAAATGAACAAATTCAGTAGAAATTAGAAGCAACAGAGATGTGGTTCCTGAGACGAATGTTGCGAATTCATTGGACTGCCAGAGTGAGTAAAAACGATTGCCTGAGACAGGCTAATGAAACTAGAACATTATATATACCAATAAGAAAGAGACAAACAACTTTCTTCGGTCAAGTGATGACAAGAAAGGCATTGGAGAACATTGTACAACTGGAAAGATCGAGGGTAAGAGAGGCAGAGGCAGACCAAGAGAAATGATGCTGGATGGATTGAGACGGTGGCATGGAGGAATACCATCAGCAGAGTTGATCCAGAACACCAAAGACCGAGATCTGTGGAGAGTCATGAACATCTACGCAGGCTGGCAGGGCAGTTGATGATGATGTTGATGATGGTGATGATGATGATGATGATGATGAAGTAACAATATATAGCTATCACAAGCCACTACTGTAAATAATGTAGTAACACGCAAAATTCAGTCCATCACTACTATAAATATTGTGTATTGACTACGCTTGAATTCAAGGCGGGCGAAGGGAAGACAAGGCTCTACACTCGGCCCTCTAATATTTGTGATATTTTACAACTGGTTCTACGCAACATGGAAGCAATATTTGCCTTATTTCAGATATCGACTTTATTGCATAATGTGGTCTTCAATTTGTAAAATACAGTTTTCACTGTGATACATCGCATGATCTAATGTTGTCCGCGTGCATAGAACTTTAATTTACGCACTTACACCAAGTAGAAAATATATTTATATGCTATTTTATTTTTCTTGTTCAGGACATTCGATTTCGACTATCATGATAATTGTTCCTCCCAGTTTTTCTGTATTAATGGAGTCAAATTTTGCGGTCGTTTACCAAAGGGGCAGCTGCTTTCTTATATACTTCCGGAAAGGAGCAATTCTACGTTTCTCTTTAAATCAGATATGACTCGAGGCTATTCAATTTTCGAAGTAAGTAATTTGCAAATTTGTGTCTTTATCTTAGAATGTATCAGCGACATAGCTGTGAGTACGGCTGGCTATCAAGGCACTGGTTTGGGTTCATCGCTAGTATAAGGTGGAGAAAAGACCGATCCGTGTGGAATTGCTATCCTCGCTTCAGAGGACACAGATTGTGAGAAGTGTATGGCTTTTGGTCCTGGCCATGCAGGAGTGCGGGGAGAATAAACAGGCTCTTAGGCTGGCATGAAATGCACCTCTTGGTGGTAAATTACCTATGGACAAAGGAGAGGTGGTCGAGCCACAGTGGGACCGGTGGAGAAGACGGCGAACGGATTGAAAATATGTATGTAGACAGAATTAGGCTGCTGGTGATCGGCAGGGGCTCTGGAAAAATATTAACATTGAAAGGGAAGACAAAGAGTACTTTCAAACAGATAGCGGTGGGAATGATGAATAGTGTGACGCTTCACTGACTGTTTAACAAGGGGACGGAGAGCGTATGAGAATACCCTGTGTGCAGTGATGTTGGCTCTTAGCTCAACTTAACTCAAATCAACTCATCTCATCGCCAGCAAAGGTAAAATGACGATGTTTCTACCCCAGCTACTCTGCTGTCCACCTAGCCTTATAAACATGGCTGCCATACTATTTTCAGAATTGTCTGAGAATTGTCTTTGATGGAAATGTTCCTAGAATATGTGGCAGCCTAACACTGTACACCCCAGCGCATGTATCTGCTGTATGCCTGCTGTCATCTTTCACTTGATATCAGGAGGATGTCATACGTTTATATTAACAGAACCTCTCTGCCAGCTGCTGGAATGTGTATGTTTCAATATATATTGCTTTCTCTTTCACAGACCTAGACTGATCTTCACCTGTTTACATATTAATGTTATCTCTTGTTCTCTATGGCGAAGGGTTTGCGAATGCATACCGCGTTCGAAACACAGCTGCGGGAGATTTTGAATCAGACCTGACCGCATTGGTTTCCATACGATGGCATTAGTGCGAATCATTTAGAAAGAAATGGCAAACTACTGAACGTAAACTCGCCAGACAATCACAAACAATCTAAAACTGCTGCGGTTGACTGCGAAATCCTGTAAAGGATATGCAACTAACTTAACTCTTATTCGTCTCATTATCATTTTGAGTGGATGTTTGGTGACATTGTTTATGAGGTTGATTGTTCGGGATTCGACGAATTCAATGGCTGTTGGTCTCTTGGTTATAGCTAATAAAACATTTCTTCGTATTATTATAATTCTATTAGATCATTTACTTTCTACGTCTGATGGACGCAGGGAATAACAGAGTCCATGGGGATATCAATACATGAAGCCCATAAGCAAGCACTCTCCCACTGTTTATACTTCACCTCGACACCGCAAGGTACAAGAGGAACATGATGAGATGAGATGAGATGAGTTTTATGAAAGGTTTTGTAATCTGCTACCATACATACATCATGTGCCATGCCGATAAGTGTGGGCGACCATGCCATGTGGCCAATCCATCCAAGTATTTACTTCTCGGTCTTCCCCTTTGGTCTCTTCCCTTCGATCTTGCCAGTTGTCACCAAGTTCTCTAAGTTATTTCTTCTCATAACATGCCCAAAAATATTTTGACTGTCTACGTCTAATGTCTCTAATCAGTTAACGATCTTCATTTATTTCTTGAAGGACTTGTTCATTGGTTTATCTGTCTGTCCATGGTATACTTATCATTTTCCTCAGAAACCACATTTCCACAGCCATCAGCTATTGTTCAACTTGACTGATTATTGTCCACGCTTCACATCCATACAAAAGAACAGGTTCTATGTAGCACTTCAACACTCTTTTTCTCGTTTAAGTTGATATCTTTTTATTGCTCAGTATGTATTTCATTTTGCAAAAGGCTACCTTCGCAATGGCAATTCTTGTTCTCTCCAAGGCATCTGCCATCAGAGGTTATGACTGTGCCGAGATAACTGTATCGATTCACTTGCTTAAGAATGTGCCCATTTATTTCCTTCTTCATAGTGACGACCATAATCTGTGTCTTCTTAATATTCAGTTCTAACCCTAGTTGTTCACTGTGTGCAACAACCGCATCTACTAAATTTTGCAGGTCCTGTTCATAGTCTGCAATCAAGACTGTATCTGCATATTTAATGTTATTGGTTGTATCGTACCCCAATGTTGATTCCTTCCATACCTTCTATATTTCTGAAAATATTTTGACTGTAAAGGGAAAAAAGATCTGGAGACATTATACATCCCTGTCTCACACCTCTTTTAATAGGCTGATATTGACTTTCATCGTTATAAATTCTGATGACAGCTTGTTGTTTCCAATATGTGTTTTTTACAAGTCTAAGGTCTTTTCCATCACTTTGTAGATATTCAAGCATCCTTATAATGTCGACATGTTTCACTTTATCGAAAGTCTTTGTGTAGTCAATAAAGCAAAGATATAGATCTTTGTTTACTTCTATAGAGTGTTCAATTACTGTTCTCAGTATATCACAGCATAAACTGTGTCCTTGCCTTCTACAAAACCATATTGTTCTTCTCCTATTTCGGGTTGTATTTTCTTCCTCACTTTGTACATGCTAATTCTCAGCAGAATCTTTGTGATGTGGCTCATTATACTAATTGTTCGATGTTGATCGCATTCTAAAGCTCCTGGTTTCTTTGGGATTGCAATAAATATAGAATTACATAATTCAGGAGGTATATCTCCAGTATCGTACATTGCGTTCAGCAGTCTGGTGACTTGATCTATTCCATATTCTTCTAAGACATTGATCATTTCTATTGTGATGTTATCTGTACCAGGGGTCTTGCCAGTTTTCATATGGTTAAGAGCATTCTGAACTCCCATATTCAAAAGGAAAATTGATGGTTTTTTTTTCCTCAAAATTTTTAATTTAATTTCCGAATTTTTTTTTTTTAAAACATATGTTTTT
>JACEFZ010014216.1:0-25352 GCA_014155875.1 Cepaea nemoralis
TGGCTGAAAAGTATAAATAAGGAATGCTAAAGGCCGAGTGTGCGGTCTCAGTGTACAGGAAGGGCAAAATCTAACAGAGAAAGCAAAGCTATATATAGATATGGGTGGTGTAATGTGGAAGGCAGACGGCTTCCTGGCCTAGAGGTTAGCGACTTTTCTCCGTAATCTCGTATACTCTCGTAAGTAACGTGACGACGGTGAGAATCAGCAGTGGTAACTTACGGGGTATGTGAGCCGGCCGCTTAGAAAGCAATGGCAAACTACTGAGCGTAATCTTGCGAAGAAATCAACAATCAGCTGAAAGATGCTGATGTTGACAGCAATGTCCTGTTAAAGGATATGCAAAAAAAAAAAATGTGGAAGGCAGTTAAACCAGTGGCTCTCAGCCTTTTTTTGCCCATGCACCCCTTCACCATATTTTCAGAATATCATCCCCCCCCCCTCTTTCGTATTTCCTCCCTATAAATTACCCCCCCCCCCCCTCCCCTAAATTTAATATCACACACTAGAACAAGTCTAGATGTCTACATAAAACGTGAGTTGCGGGTCTACTTACGTTATAAAACGAATTTCAGTAATGGCGAGAAGTACAGAACCGTAAAGTATGGAGGAAAAACAATACAAGCAATCGGTTCTTGTATTAACGCGATCTTGAAATAATCTTAATTCCCCCCTGGAAACCCTAAATTTCCCCCCTGGAGGAGGGGGTGTCACCACCGGTTGAGAACCACTGAGTTAAACAGTGGCATCTATAACAGTTTTGATTCCAACTGGATGGACACATCCTAGAATGATGATTAAGTGGCTCTCAATTTTAAGTCTAGTTGAGCTGTCAAATTGGCATGGCCCTATAGCAGTGACTCAAACATCATCGACTCTGTTGTGATAAGAGGAAACTGATTTTGTTTGGTTGTTTCGGGATTTGAGGTTTGAAGATTGAGCACAATCTACCAATGGCAACGCCGATCGTATTCCGGTACGAACCTTGGGCATTGTCCACGTCAGATAAGAAGCAGTAAGTGCTTCCAGTCGACGTGGACAAGGTCCAAGGTTCGTACCGTGATTAGAGATTAGCAGCTTTGAGTTGGTGAGTGTCTCAGTTACTAGTATCTTTGTGAATTTGTGAGTGAGTTCACAATAGATAGCAGCTTATTGAATATATCTTTGAGTCAAATAGAAAGAATAATTTGGTAGTGATGTTTTGAGTGAGTCAGATGTTAACAACTTGGAGAATTTGTAAGTGAATTAGCGATTAGCAGCTTGGTGAATTTGTGAGTCAGAGATTATTGACTTCGTGAATTTGTGAGTGAATAAGAGAACAAAAGCTTTGTGAGTCTCTGAGTAAGCCAGAGATGAGTAGCTTTGTATATTTCTAGGTGAGTCAAGGATTGGTTGCTAAGCATATTTGTGAGTGAGTCAGGAATTAGTAACTTTGAGAGTGTGTGAGCGAGTCAGAGATTAGTAGCTTTGTTAGTGAGTCAGAGATTAGTAGCCGTGCACATTTGTGAGTGAGTCAGGAATTAGAAGCTTTGAGAGTTTGTAAGTGAATCACGGATTAGTTGCTTTGTATATTTGTGAGTGAGTCGGGTATTAGTAGCTTTGGGAGTTTGTGAGTGAGTTAGGGATTAGTTTCTTTGTGCGTGTGTGGGGATTAGGCATTCGTTTCGTTGTGAGTTTGTGGGTGAGTTACGGATTAGTTTCTTTGTGAGTTTGTGGGTGGGTTAGGGATTAATAGCTTTGTGATTATGTTAATGAATAAGAGATTGGTTGTTTGATAAGTTTCTATGGTTGGGATGAGAGTGGGATCATTGAGTAGTTTGATTAGAACGTGAGTAGGTCAGTGATGCGTGAGTTATTACACGAGGAGTATTCGAAAATAAACAGCTGAGGTGTACATTATATGAGCGACCGAATCATCATCATCATCATCATCATCATCATCATCATCATCATCATCATCATCATCATCATCATTGTCGTCGTCGTCGTCATCACCATTACGATCATCATCATTATCATCATAATTATCGTCATCATCGTTATCATCATCTTTATCATCATCATAATCATCATTATCATCATCATCATCATCATCATCATCATCATCATCATCATCATCATCATCGTGATAATCAACATTATCATCATAATTATCATCGTTATCATCATCTTTATCATCATCATAATCATCATCATTATCATTATTATTATTATCATCATCATTATCAACATCTTCATTATTATCATCATCATAATCATCATTACCATCATTATTGTATGAGTCTTTTCACTCCACCATTACCTCTATCCAGTTCAACCTCAGAAGAGAAGTTATAATAGGGTCCATCCCTGGCTCAGATTAATAATCCTGTGACCGAGTTATCCACAAATAGGATATTAATTTGAAGGTGATTGTTGTCCAAAGAGGGTTTACTGATGACTTACGTAAGCGCCCTGCTAAATGTCGCTATTATCACAGCCCGTTGAAAAGACGCTCGATCGGTTGCTTCATTATCATCATCATCATCATTATCATCGTTATCATCATCATCATCATCATCATCATCATCATCATCATCAACATCATCATCATCATCATCATCATCATCATCTCTTTCAGTATCATCATCATCGTAAGTACATTTTCATTCTACCATAACTTCTACCCCGTTAAACCTCGGAAGAGAAGTTATATTAGGGTACATCACCTGGCTCAGCTTAATAACCCTTTGCAGTGTCTTTAGTGTCATGGGTCAGCCATCGCGTTGGTAGGCACTGGCCTTATGTTCAGAACTGAAAACAATAACCTGATGGAAATCAGTAAATGACTGGCTTAAAAGCGCAATGAGTATCAACTGGGGAGAATGAACCAGTGCCGGTCTTCTAGAGCAGCGGTTCTCAACCGGTGGGAATTTCCCCCCCCCCCCGAGTGGATTTCAAGACGGCGGGGGGGGGGGGGGGGGGGGGGGGGGGAGAGAGAATTAAGATTATTTCAAGATTGCGTTAAAACAAAAACTGATTATTTGATATTGTTTTTCCCTCCATACTTTACGGTTCTGTACTTCTCGCCCTTCTGAAACTCGTTTTATAACGTAAATAAAAGCGCAAATCACGTTTTATGTAGGCGTCTAGACTTGTTCTAGTATGTGTTATAATATCAAGCTTCAAATTTTTACGTATACTGTGTAAGGGAGGGGTGGGGTGGGGGTTACAGGAAGGAAATACGAAAGGGGGCAACAGCGTTCTGAAAATATGGTGAAGGGGTGCATGGGCCAAAAAAGATTGAGAAGCACTGCTCTAGAGAATTACCTGACGGGAAGCATCGTTGATCTCGGGCCAGGATTTCCGAGGATGGGAATCTTCTGGAGCGGTTGCCAAATGTACATGCCTGGCTTCGGGATGAGTTCCCGCCACTCGTGGGCGCCTCGGTGAGGGTCGTAGACGTTGTACGAGGGAGGCTTGACGCAGGAGAACGGAGGCTTGAACTGGCGACGTCTGAGCAGTAGGTCTGCCTGAGTCTCATGGGCGACTGGTGGGCTGGGCTGGGGATGCGAAGAGAGTTGTGTATGTTATTATTTTTTGCGTTCGCTGAGTTGACCTCAAGCGTAGTCCATGCACGCAATACTACTTCTAATGCACTGGACTGATTTTTGTGTTTGGTTCGTTTTCCATATTACCGGTGTCCCCCGACATAAGATGAACCAACTTTGACTTCTGAGATACTTGTAACTTACGTCCCGAATTCAAGGACGATAATTTAACATTTTAGTCCAGCTGACCGGTTTAATGGTTGAACTTGTTATCTCGGCATCAGTACACCGGATGTTTAAGAACGAGATCTCGTATCTTTTCGGCCGTGCTGACATCCGCAAGAAGAGCTAATTATGAGAGCAAAAGCAAGGAGAGTTGATTGCGGAAGTTATCGAGAAGGGCTACAACTACTGCAGGTTTATTACATGAGCCAGAAAGTAATGAGTTAGCGTTCGTGAGGGACATCGCCGGATCAGACGAAGATACACTTTCTATGAATTCGTTATCTTCTGTCTTATATACCCCCAAATGAGCATATAGTTAGTTAGTTAGTTGATTGATTGTTTGGTTGATTGGTTGGTTGGTTGGTTAGTTAGTTAGTTAGTTAGGTATGTAGGTAGGTAGTAGTAGTAGTAATAGTTGTAGTAGTAGCGGTAGTAGTTGTAGTAGTAGTAGTAGTAGTAGTAGTAGTAGTAGTAGTAGTAGTAGTAGTAGTAGTAGTAGTAGTTGTAGTAGTAGTAATAGTAGTAGTAGTAGTAGTAGTAGTAGTAATTGTTTTAGTAGTAGTAGTAGTATAGTAGTAGTAGTAGTAATTGTTTTAGTAGTAGTAGTAGTAGTAGTAGTAGTAGTAGCAGTAGTAGTAGTAGTAGTAGTAGTAGTAGTAGTAAGTAGTAGCAGAAGTAGTAGTAGTAGTAGTAGTAGTAGTAGTAGTAGTAGTAGTAGTAGTAGTTGTAGTAGTAGTAGTTGCAGTAGTAGTGGTGGCATTAGTGCTAGTAGTAGTAGTAGTAGTAGTAGTAGTAGTAGCAGTAGTAGTAGTAGTAGTAGTAGTAGTAGTAGTGGATAGTGGCAGCAGTTGTAGTATTTGTAGGACTATCTTTATCGTTTCAGTTAAAGTTATGTGCATATCTTCTAAAGTTGCAGTATTTATAGGACTACCTTTATCGTTTAATTAAGTTGCTTGTCCTTCACAGGACGTAGCAGTCAACCCCAGCATTTACGCTGTTCGTGATTCCTGGGCAAATTTTACGTTCAGTAGTTTGCCATTGCTTTCTGAGCGACCGGCTCCTATACCTTTTTCGAAAAAAAACCAGCACCGCTGTGTTTCGAACCCGGGTATACGGGATCACAAACCGCGTTCGCAAGCCCTTAGCCACAGAGACCGGTTTATCGTTTAAGTTAAAGTTATGTACATATCTTCTAAAGGAAGAAGCAATCAATCCCAACATGATTGGCTGTTTGTTATTTACCATGCAAGGTTACGTTCAGTAGTTTGCCACTGCCTTCTGAACGACCGACGCTCATAACAACTTAAACAACAACACAAGCGGCCTGCTTCCCAATCGCCTGCTGGGACCTCGAATTGCGTTCGCTCCCCTTGGCACAGACTTCGCCTTAAGTATGGTTAAACACAGATGTAATGTAATGTTTTGCATATCCTTTACATGACATCGCTGTCAACATCAGTATCTTTCAGCTGATTGTTGATTTCTTGGCAAGATTACGCTTAGTAGTTTGCCATTGCTTTCTGAGCAACCGGCTCCATACTCTCATAAGTCACTGGCGCGACTCGAACCGCTTCCAATTCTCGTGCGCTCACGTCAACCACGAGAGTATTCGGGGTTACGGAGAAAGCTGCTAACCCCTAAGCACTGATGCCACAATCAATATGCTTCACGATTTATTGCCTGCTGAAGATGCTTGCAGATCTACACATTGATGGGTAAGGCCTTAGACTTGTAAGAAACCATGTATTGGAAACAACACGCTGCCATAAAGATTGATAATGAAATAGGTCAATATCAGCCTATTAAGAGAGATTACGACAGGGGTGTGTAATGCCTCCAGATCTCTTTTTTATTTTTGTCTCTCTGTATAGTGAACATATTTTCAGAAATGTAGAAGACGTGAAAGAAATTATCACTGGGGGATGTAACATCATTAACATTAGATATGCAGATGATACACTATTGATTGCAGACAATGAACAAGATCTGCAACATTTAGTTGATGCGGTTGATGCACACAGTGAGCAAATGGGGTTAGAATTAAATTGTAAAAAGACACAGATTATGGTCGTCACTAGGAAGAAGGAACTGCCATAATGTAATATACAAGAGCCAGCTCCCTGGAAAAGGGCTTACGGACGCAATTCGTAAGCCCGCTTGCTCACGTTCGAAACACAGCTACGACCGATTTGGCAGCAGACCGCGTTGCGCTGAGTTTAAACGAGTTGGTATGGGAGCCGGTCGTTCAAAAAGCAGTGGCAAACTACTGAGCGTAAACTTGCCATGGCATTAACAGCAGTTGACAAGGATATGCATATATATATATATATATATATATATATATATATATATATATATATATATATATATATATATATACGTGCCTGCTCCGTGGCAAAGGAGTTACGGTCTCGTTTCGTGATCCCGCACACCCGCGTTCGAAACACATCTGCACGCGATTTAGCAGCAGACAGCTTCACGTTTTTTTTTGGGGGGGGGGGGGGGAATAAGTATGGGTGCTGGTGGTTCAGAAAGCAATGGAAAAATACTTAACGTAAACTTGCCAAGAGATCACAACAGCAAAAAATGCTGGAGTTGACTTTAACGTCCTGTAAAGGATATGCAACTAACGTTTTAATATACAAGTAAATGGGAATATTTAAATAAATATGAATCGGTACAATGATCTCGGAACAGTCATAATATCGTATGAGAGATGCCTTGAAGAGATTAGAACAAGAATGGCCGTGAAGAGGGTATCCTTTTTCAAGATGGAAAACATGCTGACCAAGAAAAAGATGTCATTTGCAACGAGAAAAAGAGTGTTGAAGTGCTACAACGTATTAATCATCATCATCATCATCAGCATCATCATCATCATCATCTTCCACTTCTGCCGTCAAGCGTCGTGGGGAGGAATCACATGTTAATAATTATACGCGTACGTTGCTAGTTTCTGCGCGTGGACAATGAGCAGTCAAGCTGAAAAACATCTGATGGCTTTGGAAATGTGGTTTCTGAGAAAAATGCAAAGAATACCACGGACAGATAGAAAAACCAATGAACAAGTCCTACAAGAAACGAATGAAAACCGTAAACTGATTAGAGAAATTAGACGTAGAGCGTAACAGTTTTTTGGACATGTTATGAGAAGAAATAAATTGGAGAACTTAGTGACACCTGGCAAGATTGAGGAGAAGAGAACAAGGAAAAGGTAGAGAAGTAAATACCTGGATGGCTCAGCCACATGGTATGGTCGAGACAAGAACACTGAGCTAATCCACAACTTTGGTGATCGAGTGAGATGGCAAAACATGACCGCCCACGCTTATCGGCATGGTACATGATATTGAAGATATTTCACTGCAACTCAAAATTTGCCAGGCAATAAATCTTTGAACACATTGTGTGTGGCTTCTGTGTGTAAATTCACTAAGGGTATACATTGTTTTGAAAGTCAGAAACGTCACCTCCCACATTCATCTGTGAAATTCACTTCATATGATATTTAAATCTGCAGTATGCACCAGACGAGATGCAGTGAAATATGCCAGGCAATAAATCGTGCAACATACTGTATGTGGCTTCTGTGCTTAAATCCACAAAGTGAATACGTTGTTTTGAATTTTTAGAATGCAGATTAAATGTTGGACGAGCATAGTAAGGCGTTACTCACCCGGTAATACGGCGCGGTAAAATCAGGCCCATATTTGAAGGCGTACTCACTCTTGTAGACAGCGTTGAGCACCTCCTGGTCGGTTGCCATGCATCGATCCGCCAGCCCGGGGTACTCCTTCTTGAACCTTCTAGTGGCCTCCTCACTTGGAGGTAGACGATTGAACTTGACTGTAAAGTACGGTTTCTTGTCCGCCATGTTTTTATTCCTAGGCGGATGAAGATTCATTGTTTAAAATGGTGCATATCTTTTGCAGGACACAGTCATCAACCCCCAACCCAAGCTTGATTTAGCTCAGTGGTTCTCAACCGGTGGGGAATTTCCGGGGGGGGGGGGGGGGAGGGATTAAGATTATTTCAAGATCGCATTAATACAAGAACCAGTTACTTGATATTGTTTTTCCCTCTAAATTTTACGGTTCTGTACTTTTCGCCTTAATGAAATTCGTTTTATAACGTCAGTAGACCCGCATATCGCGTTTTAAGTAGATGACTAGACTTGTTCTAGTATGTGTTATTAAATTTAGCTTCTATTTTTAAGTATAGTGTGTAAGGGTGGGGGATTTATAGGGAGGAAATTCAAAGGGGAGGGGGAGGGGGAATGGCGTTCGGGACATATGTTAAAGGGGGGGGGGGGGGGGGGGGGCAAGGGCCAAACAAGGTTGAGAATCACTGATTTAGCTGGTAATTTTACTTTCAGTAGTTTGCCGTTGCTTACTGAACAATCAGTCAACGTTGAAGTCCTGTTGACCGATTGGTCTATAAACGTATGGGACAGGCACCAAATGTCCGATGTTCCTAAGGTATGTGAGCGGGTATTTTTACTTCCCAAATGCCCAGTGCGCGAAAGACGTGTCAAAGGTCATTTACAGACCATTTACAGCACGAAGAAACTTAGTTAGTTGAATATCCTTTTACAGTTCGTCACAGTCAACCCCAGCATTTTTTATGCCGTACATGATCCCTTGACATACGAACATTCAGTAGTTTGCCTTTGTTTTCTGAATGACCGGCACCCATACCATTTCGTAAAAAACCAACACAAGGCGGTCTGCTACCAAATCGCCCGCAGCTGTGTACCGAGAAGAAACCCGGCTGGAATATCGTATATTCTTGGCTCATTCATTCTTCACTTTCCCCCATGAGTCCTGGGAGTCTCCGCGGTGAAGTAGCCTCGCGCTCCGAAGGCTGTCGGTTCGATTTCGGACTACGTCGTTCGGTTCACGAGTGCAGTTTTCTCGAAGACTCCTGGGGGTCGTCGCTGTAGTTACGGAGTTCGTGCTGTGTGCTTCTGCAGGTCGTCCTGTGGAAAGAGACCGAACCATATAGGGTAAAACCCGGTGCAATGAAGTCCAGTCTCTTAACTTTTAGCCAGTTAAAAAAAAAAACAACTCAGTCCTGACAATAGCAAATTCTAATAAACGTAACTAACTTTTACAATTGAAACAAACTACTAACCTTTCCATGTCTTCTGCCCGTTTGTCTGCCCGGGCATCAGAAGTACATTGCATGGCATTCCAACCATATTTCTGGGGCAGACAGTAAATCTGGGAATTCATATTTCTGGTTCCGATTCTCAGATCTCACAGATATCTACTTCAATGTTTTTATTACATTAGGAACACATTCTTTTGTACCACAGACAGGGAAGAAGCAGGATTGTCAGTGTTTTCAATCCACGAAACAACTGTAGCAAATTTCTAACGTTACCGCACACCACACATTTAGAAACATATACATCAGTTTTGTGTTTGGTAATTTGATATCAATTCGTGTTACATATGCTTCTATAATTGCTTATCTTGACAAATGGCAACCAATTATTATAGATTTGTTCCTTCACTTTATATAAAAACCGGATATGACGTCATCAACTCTAAACTAACCACAAGAAACAATGACGCAATAATTCTCTATTGTACTTAAGAGCAACAGCTGCGAGATGATATGCTTGAGGAGAGCTACCAACTTAAATATCCGAGACTGAGTAAGAAATTAAGCTGGCAGACAGACAATGGGATCAGCACCTTGTGCCACATACTCTGAAAGACAGAAGGTCAAATGGTTCGGCCATCTCGTTAGAATGCAACACAATCAACTACCAGCACAGGCCCTGCGTCAAAGATCATCTGCGACGAGAGCAAGAGAAAGACCGAGAAAACATCGCAGACATTGTACAATCACAGAGAATGACACTATCCAGTGCCACCCATGGGGCGCTGCGGCGTCAACTATTCCTCCCCACGACGCTTGACAGCAGTAGAGGAAGATGATGATGATAGACTGCTGTTGTCAAACCTTCATAAGTAATCAGAAGAATGTCGGCTGTCAGTTTCCTTTTTCAACACACACACATACACACACGCGCGCGCGCACGCAGACACACACATACAGATGTACAGACAGACAGATTGACTGAACGAACGAACGAACGAACAAACGAACTTTATTTTCAAAGGGTAACAAATTGGGCACGCAGGCCTGTCTTACGTTCGGTCCTTCCAATCACTCATCTTTCGTTCATCAATAGTGCATAATACATTCACATAGGAAAAAAACATTGTCAGATAAATGTTGTAAACATAAACAATGCATATTACCATGTTATGAGACACATCCCCCACCCACTCACACATCCCATACCCACCCATACACACACCCCAGGCACGCATACATTCCCCCACCCACACATCCCCCATCCACACACATCCCCCACCTACACACATCTCTCACCCAGCACACATCCCCCACCCACAAACACACCGGGCAAACATACATGCAAACCACCCACACATATCTCTCACCTACACACATCTCCCCACCCACACACACATCCACCGCACCAATCCCTTGACCCACACACACTCACCCACCCACATATCCTCCACCACCCACCCACACACCCCAACCACCCAGCCAAACACACATCCCCCACCCACCCACACATCTCCCCGCCAACCCACACATCCCGCACCCACCCACACATCCCCCACTTACACACATTCCCCACCCACTCAATGTCCCTACCCACTCACACATCCCGTACCTACCCACACACACACATCCCCCACCCATCCCCCAACCTACACACATTCACCCACCCACACATCCTCCACCCACCCCCAGTCACCCATTCCCCTACCACACATCACTTAACCACACGTCCCCCACCCACACACACTCCCCACCCATATACACATTCCCACCCACACACACATCTGCCCACCCATACACACGTCCACACACAATTCCCCACCAACACCCCCCCAACACACACATCCCCACCCACCAACACATTTCCCATCCACTCACACACACCTCCCACCCACACACTCATACATCCTGGACTCAGACAGACAGACAGACAGACAGACAGACAGACAGACAGACAGACAGACGAACGGGCGAGCGGCCGGATGGATGGATAGACGGATGGATAGATAGATAGATAGATAGATAGGTAGGTAGGTAGGTAGATAGATAGATAGATAGATGATAGAGATAGATAGATAGATAGATAGATAGATAGACAGACAGACAGACAGACAGACAGACAGACAGATAGATAGACAGACAGACAGACAGACAGACAGACAGACAGACAGACAGACAGACAGACAGACAGACAGACAGACAGACAGACAGACAGACAGACAGACAGACAGACAGACAGACAGACAGACAGACAGACAGACAGACAGACAGACAGACAGACAGACAGACAGACAGACAGACAGACAGATAGATAGATAGATCTATATAGATAGATAGATAGATAGATAGATAGATAGATAGATAGATAGATAGATAGATAGATAGATAGATAGATAGATAGATAGATAGATAGATAGATAGATAGATAGATAGATAGATAGATAGATAGATAGATAGATAGATAGATAGATAGATAGATAGATAGATAGATAGATAGATAGATAGATAGATAGATAGATAGATAGATAGATAGATAGATAGATAGATAGATAGATAGATAGATAGATAGATAGATAGATAGATAGATAGATAGATAGATAGATAGATAGATAGATAGATAGATAGATAGATAGATAGATAGATAGATAGATAGATAGATAGATAGATAGATAGATAGATAGATAGATAGATAGATAGATAGATAGATAGATAGATAGATAGATAGATAGATAGATAGATAGATAGATAGATAGATAGATAGATAGATAGATAGATAGATAGATAGATAGATAGATAGATAGATAGATAGATAGATAGATAGATAGATAGATAGATAGATAGATAGATAGATAGATAGATAGATAGATAGATAGATAGATAGATAGATAGATAGATAGATAGATAGATAGATAGATAGATAGATAGATAGATAGATAGATAGATAGATAGATAGATAGATAGATAGATAGATAGATAGATAGATAGATAGATAGATAGATAGATAGATAGATAGATAGATAGATAGATAGATAGATAGATAGATAGATAGATAGATAGATAGATAGATAGATAGATAGATAGATAGATAGATAGATAGATAGATAGATAGATAGATAGATAGATAGATAGATAGATAGATAGATAGATAGATAGATAGATAGATAGATAGATAGATAGATAGATAGATAGATAGATAGATAGATAGATAGATAGATAGATAGATAGATAGATAGATAGATAGATAGATAGATAGATAGATAGATAGATAGATAGATAGATAGATAGATAGATAGATAGATAGATAGATAGATAGATAGATAGATAGATAGATAGATAGATAGATAGATAGATAGATAGATAGATAGATAGATAGATAGATAGATAGATAGATAGATTTATTAAGAAAAATCATATATGTACAAATTCGGAAGCGCTGGGACGCAACGAAGAGTGATTCCTGAGACGAATGTTGCGAACACTTGGATTGCTGGAGAGTATTTAACAGCGATTGCCTGTAAGAGGCTACTGAAACTAGAACAACTTTAAGAAAGAGACAAACAACTTTCTTTGATCATGTGATAAGAAGAGAGTCAGTGGAAAAAATCGTGCCGACTGGAAAGCTCATTGGGAAAAGCGGTACATGCAATACCGAGAGAAATGATGCTGGGTGGACTGAGACGATGACATGGAGGAATATCAGGAACAGAGATCCGCAGTGAGCCGTGATCGCCTACCCCAATTGCCAAGGCGCTGATGTTGATGAGTGACAATATTAATTTACGTAACATCTTTGATTCAAAGCGACGACGTTTCGGAAATTCAAAACTGTGTATGCCCTTAGTGAATTGAAACACAGAAGTCGCCAACAATATGTGGCACGATTTATTGCCTGGCATATTTCTCAGCGTCTCGTCGGGTGAATACTGCAGAGTTGTATAAGACACATCCACATTCCAGCAACACCCGTAGCTATGTGGTTTAATTGTTTCGGCTAACTTATTATCCGGGTATTCACTTCAGGTGATATATAACTCTGCAGTATGCACCTGACGAGATGCAGCGAGATATGCCAGACAAAAAATCATGGAACATACTGTGCATTTTGTGTGTAAATTCTAAGAGAAACGTCCGAGATTCTCAATTACAAGATCTGGCCTACCTCTGAAGTCAGAGTGGATTCGCCTTGAAGGCGAGGGAAACTAGTAATAAAAGTCGCTAACAAGTCGAAAGAGCCGACTTCATTGCACCGGGTTTTTATCCCATATGGCTCAGTCTTTTTCCGCAGCGTGGGAAGCGTCGCACACAGCACGAAATCCGTAGCTCCAGCGACGACCCCCACACGTCTAAAAGAATGCATCCGTGAACCGAAGTATGCTGCCCGGAATCGAACCCACAACCTTCGGAGCCCGAGTCAGACGGCGGAAACACTAGCAATAAGGAAAGCTAATCCACAGGCAAAAATCAGTCCAGTGCACTAGAAGTAGAATGGCAGATGTATGGACTACGTTTGAGTTCAAAGCGAGCGAGCGAGTGAGCGAGCGAACGCAAAAAGAAAGAAGAAAAAAAGATCTGGCTACCCAATGAGATCTAGTATGTGTGACTTCTGTCTCTTACCGCCGCTAGGCAGAATCTGCAATGTGGGGGGTATGGTTTCACAAGTGGGTATTTTTGTTGTTGTAATAAGGGATCGCAGGGGTCCCCAAGGGACCAGGGCAGCCCCATAAGGTCCCCACGTCCCAGTGTGCCATTGGGGTCTCCAAGTGATCCCTAAAATTGTGAGGTAGCTCCTTCTGCTTCAGCTCATAAAGTCGGGATGGGTGGGTGGGTGAGTGGATCGATGTTACAAATGTACTGAACGGCAACAGATCAATACGCTCCTCATTTGTTGGGTTCAGGCTTCTCATGTTCTGCCTGTCTGATTTACGACTGACTTCACAGACAGCGAGTCACTCACTTTGAAGTCTGCACACACCGTTACCATCAAAGAATCAAAGCCGGTGAGTTGTCTTTGAAGATTCCAAATGAGATTTAGCGTCTGTTACCTGCCCGCCGTGTGAGTATCGGACAGAGAAAGCGTCAGAATTAAGTGCTGGAACTGGAATTATCAGTTGCTGAGAAACACTTGAGTTCACTGGGCTGATTAGCTGAGAAACACTTGAGTGCACTGAGCTGATTAGCTGAGAAACACTTGAGTGCACTGAGCTGATTAGCTGAGAAACACTTGAGTGCACTGAGCTGATTAGCTGAGAAACACTTGAGTGCACTGAGCTGATTAGCTGAGAAACACTTGAGTGCACTGAGCTGATTAGCTGAGAAACACTTGAGTGCACTGAGCTGATTAGCTGAGAAACACTTGAGTGCACTGAGCTGATTAGCTGAGAAACACTTGAGTGCACTGAGCTGATTAGCTGAGAAACACTTGAGTGCACTGAGCTGATTAGCTGAGAAACACTTGAGTGCACTGAGCTGATTAGCTGAGAAACACTTGAGTGCACTGAGCTGATTAGCTGAGAAACACTTGAGTGCACTGAGCTGATTAGCTGAGAAACACTTGAGTGCACTAAGCTGATTAGCTGAGAAACACTTGAGTGCACTGAACTGATTAGCACTCTACTTCTGTTGTCTTGTGCGCTCGCTAGCTTTGAATTCAAGCGTAGTCCATACTCGTGCTAATAATTCTAGTGCACTGGACTGATTTTTGCTTGTGGATTAGGTTTCCCTATTACAGTATCCCTGGCGAACCCACTCCGACTTCTATCAATCTTCTTTGGCTTCCTGCGTAGTGTTCTTGTTTGGCCACCCCTCTTTTAATTTGCTGTTCTCGCAGTCTGGCCATGGTTGTAGATTCACAGTCATCACTTGGTTCTCGCAAAAGTCTTACTTCTCGTAGAGCATTCAGAATGTCAGCCTGGTCCATGGCGCGTCCGCCCTTTACAGTAGCGTTACCTGCGAGCTTGTCAGCCCGCTCATTTCCTTGTACTCCCGCATGCCCTGGCACGAAGATGAAACTAATCTTTGCCAGCCGAGACCGCTCCAGAGACAGCAACCATTCTCTTCGGATCCCCCCCCCCCCATCTCTATCCTCTTGAGCATGCTCATTGAGTCGCTAAGGAAACATGCCCTAGTGAATGTCTGTGTCTCGAGCCATGTTATTGCTTTACTTACTGCCATGACTTCCATAGTCAGGCTACTTGTGGTCTCAGTGAAAGCACCAGAGTCCTCCTTCACAATTCTCCCTCCGGCCCGAGCCGTAAAGGCCCATGAGCTTCTCACATGTCGGACGACCGACCCATCTGTGTAAATGACAGCATCACCGTCTAGCGAATTCTCGAAAATCAACGCTTGTACTTCCGCCTCCACAGCAGCCGGATTTTCTTGTCTGCATTTTCTATCTAGTTGGATGCAAACTGAAAAGGATGTGCAGAAATCTGTTGGCACTTGTACCCACTCCTCGCCAGGTTCTAAGTCCTCAAGTGAACACACCTGTTGAAGAATGTCTTCGGCTTGACCCATCCACGACCGTCCTCTTTTTAACCTGCTGCCCTTCACCTTCATAATTTCACTATGCAGTGGATGTTGTGTGTTTGCGTTAACTCTGAGGTAGGCGCGTGCTCTGCAAACTTGTATTCTGTCTTCAATGGTTGGAAAATCAAGAAGGTAGCGCATCGCCCTGCATGCTGTATCTCTTGTACATCCAAGAATAATGCGCATAGCTTCATTCTGTATCCTTTCCATCCTTTCTATCTGCTTACGGCTGAGAGTCAGGATTGCCATCGCATACTCAAAAACAGACATGACCAGCCCCTCGTATAGAAGACATAGATGGCGCTGCTCACAGTTTGCTGCCGCCATCACCCGCATCGCAGCCAAACCCCGCTTGGCCTTTGTTATCACCTGGTCTATGTGCTCATTATAAGCAAGGCTTCGATCAAACCGTATCCCCAGGTAATTCATTGCCTGCGTTCTTTCCACCGTCTCTGAACACAGCTTTACAGTTGGTGTTGGAGTGTTGACAATATGATTATTCAACGAGAACCAAGTCACTGTTGCCTTTGTTGGGTTGACCATTGCCCCAGCTTCAACACACCAAGTACTTATGCGATTGAGTTCGGTTTGTAGTTCCACAGCAACCTGATCTCTATCCTTACCCTGACGATACACTAAAACATCAGTCGGCATATGACAATGTCCTACCAGGTCCAGTGATCTGCTCACTGGTGATTCTCACATGTGTAGGCGTTGAACAGTACCGGAGATAATGGTGATCCCTGTGGTAGGCCAGGATATATTGTTGTTGGTTCCGAAGTCCAACTGCCACATCTAAAAACTACTTTCCGTTGGAAGAGGGCTGCAGCGATCCAACTAAGGAGGAATGGACTTACTTTTGAGTTCAAGAAGCTGAAGCATTAAAAAATCCAATGGTACTCTGTTGTACGCGTCCTCAAGATCAATCGCTGCAGCAAAGGTTTCAATGCCTGAGTGGAAACCTTCATAGACATCATGGGCAAAAACTGCTGCATTGGTCCAGGTTTCTCTTTTTGGACGGTACCCACCCAGGGTAGGTGGGAAAACACCTTGCCTCTCTAGCTGGCTTGATATTTTCCTGGCAATTAACTTCTCCAGCAGCTTGCCTATTGTATTCTGCATGGTTATAACTCGATATCCCTGAATTTTTGTGTGGTCTTTGCCAGGCTTCGGCAAGGGAATCAGATAGCTGTGTAACCACTCCTCCTTGATGCTAGCACTCCCTATACTGTTGTTGTACATGTCTGCTAGTTTCTCTAGCTCGTTGTCGGTACACCTATTGATGTCGTCGTATCTTATGCCATCAGGCCCTGGAGCGCTGTTTTTTTATCGTCGAAGCACAGCCTTGATTTCTTTCACTGTCACTGTGTCTTCATCCGAAGTGTTCTGGGCCTTGCACCTGTCTGAGGTGACCTCCTTGGCAAGATTTCGGCCTCTCATGTCTGTCTGGTTGCTCTGCTCTAGATAGCGTTCAAAGAGGGCTTTGCCCTTGTCCTCGTCAGTCCTCTGCCAGATGAGGTCAGCACCTTGGAAGTCAGAAATGCTCTTATTCTTGACTACCCCACTCATGCTTTTATGTAGTCGCCAGAACAATTTCAGTGACTTGTCTGTGCTTACTCTTTGACACACCTCTGCCCATTTTTCACTTTTAACCACCTTGACCAGTTTTTTGAAATAGCTTACTTTTGTGTGCATCTCTCTTTCTAAGTGCATGCAGGGACTAGGATGGCCAGCTCTGTTCTTCTTGGCATTTTGCCATCTCCTTACAGCACTACGCTTATCCACCAAGCCTTCTCCACCTCGAAATTCCACCAAGGTGGCTGCTCCCAGCTTTTTTTCCTGCCCTGAAGCTTTCTGCGCTTGTCACGTCTTATTTTACTCACCACATCTTGCCCTGTACTGTCATACTGGAAAGTCTTGACCGTTAGCTTGTGCTGCCTGGTTCTGCCTTTCTCCACCAATATGCTGCAAGGGTGGTGGTCGCTGCCGTGGTGTCCTAGGACACCCCATCTACACACTGTAGTGAGTGAAGGAGAAACCAGCGCCAGATCAATAGCACTGTCCTCATCCCCTGGACGGCTTGCTGTCCTGGTGACACAGCCACTGTTGATACAAACCAGGTCAATGGTTTCAAGTGCAGTCTCGAGCTCCTCCCCCTGTGTGTTGGAGGAAATGTTTCCCCATGATCTGCCTTTAGCGTTGAAATCACCACAGAAAATAACATTTCTCTCGTGACCTAATATGTCACTTAAGCACTGCCACTTCTGGGAATCCATACTCGCGTTGCGGGCATAAACATTAACCAACACGAATGGTAGACTGGATTGAACTCTTAACGCCTGTATTTGTATATCGTCACTGTCCCAACTGGACATGTCTAGCTCTGACGCCACCATGCTGTCGCGAATGAGAATCGCCATTCCCAGATGTCGTCTGTTGTAGAAACATTTGAAGCCGGCAATTCGGAGTAGCTGATCACCCAGTCTTGTCTCCTGGAGCGCTACAATGTCATTCCTGTAAACCAGATTTTCTAAAATAGGACCCCGTTGTTTTACGCTGGCGCAGTTCCAATACAGAATACGGATATTCCTGAGGCCCAGACGGTCACACTTGAGTCTAAAACGCCTTAAACCACCACGCTTACCTTGTCGCTTGCAACCTGCCCTGGAGTCCCCGCCGTCTTGTTAGGTTGACTGCCAACCGCTCGGAGAACACACGTTGTTCCGCCATGTTGAAAAACCCTGAAACCACAGAAACCACACACGCTGCGAAAAATTCACTCAAGGATTGCTTCGCTCAATGCACGAACTCCGTAGCATCCATGCAGATCTTGAGTAGAAACTCCTGGTTTTATATCCTGGCACACAAACTACACGCAAGAGATGAATAAATCATCTCCTACGCGAACAAGTTAACGATCACAAATACAACACAACCGTCCGTTGCCATCTTGAAACCGGAAGTCTCAAGTAAAGTAATAATCATCTATACTATAGCTGGTTCAAGTAAAGTAATTTACTATAGTTGATTCAGGTAAAGTAATAACTATCTATAATATAGCTGATTAGGATAAAGTAATAACCAACTATAACTGATTCAGGTAAAGTAATAACCAACTATAACTGATTCAGGTAAAGTAATAACCAACTATAACTGATTCAGGTAAAATAATAACCAACTATAACTGATTCAGGTAAAGTAATAACTATCTATAATATAGCTGATTAGGATAAAGTAATAACCAACTATAACTGATTCAGGTAAAGTAATAACCAACTATAACTGATTCAGGTAAAGTAGTAACTACCGGCTACTTGGCGAAGGAGTTACAGACGCCGTTCGTAATCCCGCATACCTGCGTTCAATACACAGCTGTGGGCGATTTGGCAGCAGACCACCTTGCGTCGGTTTTTATTTTTTAAACGAAATGGTATGGGTACCGGTCGTTTAGAAAGCAATGGCAAACTACTGAACGTAAACTTGCCAAGAGATCAGAACAGCAAAAAATATTGGAGTTTACTGCGACGTCCCGTAAAGGATATATGTCAGGATCTTCTATTAGGCTCGTTGGCTAACACATGTGAGACAGTACAAGTACAACGTGATTCGACGTAAGACACAGCAACACAATTTCTATGGATTTATTACCACGTTAAATACATAACAATAGTTACAGCAATGTACAACATATAACAACTCACAACCACAATACAGCTCATAGGTCTGACGCTCACGATATCAGTCGTTCAGCTCACAACCACGGAGATTCACACAAAACGCCTTGCTCTCGACACACACGTCCGTTCAGATGTCCAGTCCCAGCTTGGTCTGAGATTAACACACACTGCCCACTGCCTCTGGTGGGGTCACGTGGCTTTGCGTGCGTCTGTCGTCAGCGCTGGTCGCGTGTCAGGTAAGAATCTCGCCAGCGCGACAACTCTTGTCAGTAACGATGTTGCTGCTAGGCTCTGACATTCTCCCCGGGTACTTCAATGAAAGATGCCATCTTTCATTCATGATGTATGTATATACTGGGGTAGTGTTAATTTCATGTCAGAGACTACTTTTTCCCAGTGTTATGCATGAAAATACATATACGGCATAGAAATATATACAAAAAAATGTAAGTTGCATCGAAATGACAAATGAAGTACAACTTTTAACACAATTCAGGTTTCATCCCCCTGATGCCTGGTTACCTTCATTGCAATAATACCCAGTCAGATCAGTAGTTCCAGCTTCACGCATCTACCTCGCAGCTATTTGAAAAAAACGTAATAATATGATTGTTTTGCAACAACCATCTAGCCAGACTGAAATACGGCTTTGTATTTAGTCGTATTAAACACTTAAACTCTGCCCTCATTTGGTCAGGAGCTCTTATGTTGGTTTGCAATGTTGGCAGCTCTATGACATACTTGGTGGACGCCTACCTGCTGTGCTAACCATTTGAGCAACAAAATGTCTATCTATACAATATACATTAATGAATATGTTTCAAATTATGGCCCTTGATGTAATTCACAAATGCAAGGGAAGTAATTTTGACATTTAAGAAATTCCATACATTACAATAATTATTTAATTTCTTAGCGTCATTGCTTGACGTTTCTTCATATTAACGAGAAAAGTCGGTAATATGAATATATTAATCAAGATATGATTCTAAGATTACACTAATCAAAATAAATAAGTACCCAATTGGTATATTATATTTTATAGATTGAAAAAGATTTTACAAGTGTCATAAATTTTTGGCAATTTGTACATAGTCTGCTAATTTGCTATACTTTTTAAAATTATACCGGAAATACACACGAAACGAAAAATTTGGTTGATGTTACATTTTCTGAACACAAATGATCCGGTTTTTTTTCGGAACGGATAGTAAAATGTTCTCACAGTTCGTGTATGATGTTATAGTTTCACAACGGATTATGGTGGAATGTTCTTATTTCCGATGTGTTCACACGTCGAACAATTTGGATTCCCTTCGCTGTAAAGGTGGTGTAGGAGTCAATGTTCATCCACATTTGCACATGTTAAAATTTTCACGGTGAAAAAAATCACCCACAAATGTCAAAATGGTAAAGTTCGCTTCTGGTAAGTGGAAAAACGTCTGTGCCCTGTTGTTGGTGTTATATACAATTAATATTGTTCTCATTCTAACACACACTACACAATTATACTACATCATTACATAACTTGTTTAAAAAAATAAGAAATTATACATGTGGGTTTTCTAAACCGTATCACAATTTTATTTATAGACCACAGGTAGGTGACTGGAAAAATTCACACATTGGTGGCTGTGTTGGGCTGAGTGTAATATTACACAGTGCACTCAGACATTGCTTACGGGGTCTGTCGGACAACGGGACAAAAGGCGGCGATTGTATTCATTCTGCCGGAATATGGCGAACTTAAAAACTGAAAATCTGAAGCTTAAGGCCCAGCGGGGCAATCATGTTATTTGATGGTACTGCAGAATTGATATACCTTAATGGACTATTGTCAGTTTCGATGATAAAGTGACGTCCTAGAAGATATTTGGACAGCTTTGTGACACTTTCTACAAAGGGCCAATGCTCAAATTGCGGAATGGACCAAGACCGCTCTGGGGGCCCTTATTTTTCTTGATAAAAAACAAACGGGATGCAGAATGCGTTGTTTTCCTCCCAATGGGGACGCACCGATCGCAATGGAGCTAGCATCTGTTTCAATCTGAAAGGAAAACAAATGTTGGGCAATTTAAGGATGAGATTAGAGGTAATTCTTATCAGAAAAGGGGGCCCAAAAAATTTTATCAAACGCATTTCGTAGGCTTTCCCTGTTTAAAATTTTTTCGGGTTTATTTTTGGTTTAAAGTAATTTTAAAAAAAAACCTCAGTCAGTCTAAAAAAATCAGGAATGAAGTTCCTGTAATAATAATAAGTCCCAATAAACTGCGGACTTGTTTCTATTGTTGGAAGTGAAAAGTTTTAGAATTTTCGAGAAAATTTTTGTTGTGTCAGGACAAAGCCATTGGATATTCTGTCCCCCAAAAAATGATTATCTTGTAAGCCATGCTCACCTTTGGAGGCTTTACTGTTTGTCAGTGCTGTTTATAATGGTTAAATAGTAGTAGAACGTCTGTCCCGGTGTCAATGTTATAGTTCCGTCGTTGTCTCTGTATGGAACAGATGTCATAGTAGTGAATGATATTAGGAATGTCAGATAGGAGGAGTCGTTTTGGCAGATAAGGCCTGTCTGGAGTTACTGGATTAGGATATAAAGTGGGTTACGGTTAAAATCTTCCCAAAAAGGGGTTTTTAAATTTTATGTTGAGATCATTTGATGCTATCTCCAAACCCGCACTCGTACATGTGGTATACTTCAATAGTTCAAACAATAATAATACACCAGTATAGTTTTTGAAAAGTAATCGGGGCATATTTGTATGATCTTTTGCAATTTGTGTATATTTTCCAAAATATGTAGGGTAATTTGTTTCTGATTTTGTCAGTAATCCCCCGACTGATGTTTTACATTGTTCAGCACAGGTATTCGTATGAGTTGATTTAAATAGAGATTATGAGTGGCAGTAACAAAATTTGGTTCAACAGTAATGAAAAAAGTAACAAAGTCGCTGGTTTGTCATGAGTAAACCCTCTGTGTTGTGTCATGATGATGTGGAAATATAACTGTTTTTGAAGACATTTGTTTTGTATTACAATCAGTAGTGCAAGTATAACTATCCACTGTGTGTACTTTGGTTTTTGTGTGTAAATTTCAGAGAGTATAGGAGGTTTTAGTATATACCATGATGATTGTGATCTTCATCGCTGTTGTTTAAAATGTTTGTTTTCTGCACCTTTTTCTTTGTGCTGATACACACCAGCTTCGTTTTTTCTTGTTTGAGATGGTAATCACTTGTATGGTGTTTGGGATCTTGGTCTGTTCATCAGTGTTGTATGATGAGTGGGTAGTTAAGGCAGTATTTGTTGTGGTGTTAAATTTTTGCCCCGTGTGAGGTTTGGATCTTTTGAAAACTTTTCACCAAATTTAATACATTTCCCCAAATTTAATAAAACCCCAACATGGATTGTTAATAAAAGCACAAGTTACCCGCCTGATAGGAAAGGTGATTTTATATTGGCCCAGCCCTGGGATATTTCTCTAAGTCCCTGAAACAGTTTTTTCAATAGATTTACTCATCAGGGAGTTTTAGGATTCAGCTAAGGTCTTTCGAAGACCGATAAGACAGGACCCTGTGTCGCGTACACATGTGCATACTGTGTCATTGATGTAACCCTTTATGGAATGTTAATTTCCTAACGACATTTTTGAGGTTTGTCAATCCTCACTTTCTTTTTGAGCATTGACCTTTTTATTAAAGCATGAGGATGAGTGATGTTAACAACATTATTACAATATGGTTACAAAGTCTGGTGTAGGTTTTATTACCACGTTAAATACATAACAATAGTTACAGCAATGTAAACATATAAAACTCAAAACCCACAATACAGCTCATAGGTCTGACCCCTCACGATATCATCGTTCAGCTCACAAACAGGGATTCACACAAAACGCCTTGCTCTCGACACACACGTCCTTTTAGAGTCCACCCCCGCTTGGTCTGAGATTAACACACACTGCCCACGCCGGGTGGGGTCACGTGGCTTTGCGTGCGTCTTTTCGTCAGCGCTGGTGGGGGTCAGGAAAGAATTCGCCAGCGCGACAACTTTTGTCAGTAACGATGTTGCTGCTAGCTCTGAAAATTTAATATATTATATATATATTAAAAATTTTAAATATATCTATATATATATATTAAAAATATATATATTATATATTATATATATATATATATATATAACTAATGGGGGTAAAGTAATAATCATTTAAACTGATGGAGGTTGTAAAAAATCCTCTCCCTCTCTCTCTCCCTCTCTCTCTCTCTCCCTCTTTTCCCTTTTTCCTCTCTCTCTCCCCTCTCTCTTTTCCCTCCTCTCTCTCTCTCTCTCTCCCTCTCTCTCTCTCCCTCTCTTCCTTCTCTCTCTCCCCTCTCTCTCTCTCTCTCCCCTCCTCTCCCTCCTCTCTCTCTCTCTCCCTCTCTCTCTCTCTCCCTCTCTCTCTCTCCCTCTTTTCTCCCCTTTCTCCCTCCCTCTCTCTCTCTCTCCCTCTCTCTCTTCTCTCCCTCTCTCTCTCTCTCTCCCCCTTCCTCTCTCCCCCTCTCCTCTCTCTCTCTCCCTCTCTCTCTCTCTCCTTCTTCTCTCTCTCTTTTCCCCTTCTCCTTTTGTCTGATTTCTTTCTGTTTCGGGTTTGACTGTCTGTCTGTCTTGCCTCTCATTGGGTATCTAACTGGACTATATTTCCAAGCGGTGCACGTGACTAACTGCCAGCCAAAGCTCACAGACAGAACCCGCCCTTTAAACCCCCAGTTCCCCATTCACGTGTGTGAGGGGAAATGTTTATATTTGGCGGCAAAAAAAGGCGTCCGTCCTTAACATTTCCCTGTTGCTTTGTAAGGAGATCTTACAGCTGTTCCAAGCTCGCGTCTTGTTTTCATGGTACCTTAACATCAAAGCGCTAGTTGCCAGGCACCGATCTCCGGGTAGATCGATACCGGGACGGAAATTGGAGATGAAAGCCAACGCGCATTGATGACATCCAGTCACCTGAGTTCATGCCATTTGAGTTTTTTGACTGGGTTGATCAAGATTTCATTTTGATCAAGTTTTAAGGCAGGCGGAGAAACGTGAACAAGAAAACGCAAAAAGAAGGATATTAGAAGAACAAAGAGCAGTCACGGCATCATCCTCGCCGCCTCCGCAGCAAAAGTCGGTGTTAATGGAATCCTAGCACTTTTGCCAAGCTTTGTTGTACTTTGTCCCTGTGTGTTTACTGCTTTTTTTAGACATTTTTACCAAGGTACGGCGTTCAGAAAGCAATGGCAAAACTGAAGAAAACATTGCCTAGTACATCAGCAGCAGCTGAAAATGCGGGTGTGATGCAACGTCCCGAAGGGGATAGCAACAATTTTTTTAAAAAACAGGCTCAAAAACACCATGGGTTATATTGGTTTTGTTGCCAGGGCAAAAGCAAAAGGCCTACTCTCTGCGATTTCTGCTGCGATGGTTTTATTAAGGGGGCATATTTCACAGGGACCCCTAGTTTGTCGCCCTTATCGGAGAAGGAGGTTGTCCCATCCACTACCCAAGAGATCAGGGGGGGGCGCGTGATATCACTAGATGTCACTGGTGCTTGAAAAATTTTATAGAACTCGGTATTTTTATCCATTCGGCCATGCTGCCTTCGTCAATGAGTGATGAGTCCAGCTCTGTTAAGTTTTGCTGGTTGCATGGCAGAATAGGTAAGAGGTTCATTCTTAAATATTTGGTGGCGATGCCGGGTTAGCAGGTTCAACCCCTTCACCGGTCAGCTGGACTAAAATGTTGACTTCCGTCCTTTACTTGGGGGGTAAATGCAAGTAACCCCTGAAGTCGAAGGAGTAGTCTGATGGCGAGGGACACTGGAATAGGGAAAGCGAATCCACACCCAAAATCAGTCCAGTGACTAGACGTTGTGGCACGAGTATGGACACGTTGAGTTCCAGCGAGCGATCGGGGGAAAAAATAAAAAAAATCCATCACAAACAGTGACTAAGTGTATTTTGGTTTGGGGAGCTACTCGCACGATTTTCTTGCTAGTACAATCTCTCTTCGAATGTTTGCCTTTTTTCTTCTTCGTTTGCTTTTTAGCGAGTTTGCTGGCAATTGATTGCTGTGGTTTTGCTCCTGGTGGTTGGTCTGCGTCCCAGACCTTATTTTGGGTAGACTTGGTTTACTCGGGTTTAATAGTATGTACACACGTGTCGCGTATGTATTACGTACATAATAATTCGAACAGTTGGGTTTTCGGCGCCATAGACTTGCCCTCGGTTTTTTTCTGTTAGTTAAAACAATTCCGCCGGTGAGG
>JACEFZ010014217.1:0-45000 GCA_014155875.1 Cepaea nemoralis
AAAAATGCTAACAAATACTACAGTGTCAGCTTTGTAGACGAACGTCCAAGAATCAGAAGAGCACATCTATTACGAATGCAACACAAACATGCCAACAAGAAATCTCCTACAAAACATCCTAAACACTCATTTGAAACAAAGAACAGATGTTTACAAAGCAATCATGATAAATTCCATTCCTTACTCCACACAAGACACCACACAAAGCTTACTTGTTCTATTGGCAGAGTACAGAAATCTTATATGGACATTAAGAAACAAAGCACTATACAATTACAGAACAATCAACAAAGAAATTGTCAACAACTTTATCAACAAAACAGTCGCAAACATTCTAATCTTAGCCCCACAAGCGCAAATCTCGTAAAATATTTGGCTGAAGATAGAACATATTACAGAAGAAGCACATAACTTGTTTTAAATAAAGGATACCACAACTGTAAATGTATTTATTGATGGTATTAATAATCTTACAATTATATTATTATTATTATTATTATTATTATTAATACTATTATTATTACTGCTACTATTATTATTAATTTTCCCATTATTATATTTGAATGTGCAACATGAAATATATTGTGGTTGGGTGTCTGTGCCGTTGGCAGTAACATATGTATGCGTCTGTGTGTGGATGCAGGTGTGTGTGCGAGTGTCGTGCATGAATTTGCACGTGCATGTGTACGAGTGTGTGTGTGCGCGCACGCGCGCGTGCGTGCGTGTAGCAGTCTTTAAACCAAGTCGGTATCTTAAGTATTAAAATGATGTTATACGGTAATGATATGTTTCAAAAGAAAAATATGCACCACCATGTATAAACAATTCGATGAGCCCTTTAAGTACCCAGTAAGCTAAGTTTTAAGTCCTTCCCATTGTATATAAAACCCAGACACTATCACAATTTTGGACCAATTATCTCCCCGGGGACAGACCATGGACCCTAATTGCTAGTAGTAAATCACTGATTCTTGTCCCCCCAAAAAAAGACATCATGGACTAGAGCGTCACTCTGAAATTTGTCATCAGGCAACAACACCAACGACCTTCGCCTAGGGAGCTTATTGACCTAGAAATTACAAGGAAGCCACATTTTAATGGAAATGATAGTTTAAAGCTTATTGTCCAAGCGCGGGGCATTTAAATGTACTGCGGTCTCCAGAAAGCATGAGATTGTGTGTGTGTGTGTTTTGTTTGTGTGTATGTGTGTGTGTGTGTGTGTGTGTGTGTGAGGAGAGAGAGAGAGAGAGAGAGAGAGAGAGAGAGAGAGAGAGAGAGGAGAGAGAGAGTGAGAGAGAGATGGACAGGTGTTTCATGCATTCCGCTTGCGGAAGTGGAAGTGAAGCATATGCAAGGAATGTGTATCTACATGCACTATACCACAAATGTCATATTATCATAACTGTTTATATGTATGTATATGTTTTATTCACAATGTCACACTTAACACTAACAAACAGCAACGCTCTGTAATATACACAAACAAAGAAACACACACTACAACTTGTAAATACACATTGCTTTGTATGAAATAAAAGTTGGAAAGAAAAAAAAATTATTTGGGCGGCAATATTGCCGTGACATAAAAAAAAAAATAGGAAGTACAAAACCTCCCGTTGAAACAGACGAAACGAAACAAAACGTTGTTAATTTTCAACAAGTTGGTTGGAACAAAATAAGTCACACACCAAGGGTGTGAGATGTGGGATGGTGCATGATGGTGGAAGTGACCACGTGTTCACATCCACCCACTGTGAACGAACATTTAAAGCGCGAATTGACCTTATCAGTCACATTCGCTACCGCCATAGGTAAAAGTTATTATGCCTTTTTAAAGCACAAACTATCGTCTGTCAAGACTGGAAGGTGCCAATGATGACTTATGAGATGTATTTTTGTTGAATGCTGAATATACGGTTGGTGAATGAAAATAGTTTCATGTCCTGGTGCCACAATGCCTACTTATCGTCTGTCGTTGGTGTGGCTATGATCACAGAAGGAACAACAGTTTTAGCCCAAAGTGCAGGAGTAGAACAGAATTTAATACAAATGACTATGATCAGTGTAGAAAATGAGAACTTGTATAATATTACAAATAAAGAGTTTTTCAGTTATATATATATAAAAAAAAAAATATTCAGTGTAAAAAAAAATAAAAAAATTCAGGCTCACGAGTTCACATGTTGTGTTCAAGCCTAGCAGATGTTCTGAGTCCTCGGCAGGCAAAGCTTCATTGTGTGACCAATCTATTCTTGAAGTAAGATGGGGCGCTTAACTGAAAGCCTACTGTTGTGAAGATGCGGTCTTGGTTGCTGAGGGCGGTAAACTTGTATGTCATGTCCACTTTTGCCAGCCCAAATAGTACAGTCCATTCCTTGCATCATCCACCACCCCCATCCCACCAAGATCTCACTCATGAACCAGTGAAAATTCCTGATGATCCTACTGAAGAACTTTATCACCCCTCACTTACATAAGAGATGACCCTCTGCTAGAGAACTGGTTCCAGGGGAAAAAGCAGAATCATATACAACTGAAGTACCCACCGGCAGATATCAGCTGCACCGGTGATATATATATCCTTTTTTGTAAAGCGGTATCTACTTAGTGATGCATTAGGATACTTTAATGTAGTGTGAATAAATCAACTGTTGGATTTATGTTTCCATAATTATGCATTCACACCAGTTGGTATTCTTTGTAAACCTGACCATGTTTTTCCCAGAGATGTACTCCATGTAAAAAAATAATATATTTGGTTGTCATATTTTTTGATTTATTACACTTTATGTTACCAGGAAAAAAAAAATTCAGGCTCACGAGATCTGTAAGGCCAGGATGTCCCCTATCACCACTACTGTATGTGCTCACCCTAGAGCCTTTATTAGAGAAGATAAGACAAGACACTAGTATTAAAGGAACCTTCCTGCATGGGATAGGAGAGCAGAAGCTCATCGCTATGCAGATGACACTGCCTTTCTTTCCCACTAGCAACACATCAATAAGGAACATACTCCACACCTTTACCCTATTTTGGAAAAGGCAGTGGAGCCAAAGTAAATGTACAGAAATCATATATAATGGGACTGGAAAGTGGAAACAAAGTCTGATTTCCCTCCAGATCTGAAGACACACAGACACCATGAAACTGTATGGGATCACATTTCCATGTGATCCCACAGAAACACACACACAGACATGGCACGCACTGACCCAAAAGATCACAGACATGTTACATAGGTATAGGTATAAAACATCCACAATATTTGGTAGAAGCACAATAGTCAACACATTCATAATACCCAAAAATAATATACTTAGCGACAGTACTGGACCCTCCCAAACAGACCATCACAAACATAAACAAACAAATCAGATGCTTTATCTTCACCAACACGATACACAGCATTAAACACAAAACTCTCATACAAGACAGGAAACAGGGGGGTATTGGACTTACAAGACATCCACACAAAATACTGTCACTTAGGATTAGTTACATAGGTAAAATCATCAGACACCCAGAACAGCACAGACTAGCACTATACTACATAGCCCACAACATCAAACATCTCACACCACTTAACAATGCAACTGCACACTATCAGGGAACACTGCCAACATTCTATCAGACATGCATACAGGCAATACAAGGACATGAACAGTTAATACAGCAAACAACACACACAATATACAAACATTTAGTTAGAGAGCAAGCACCACCACTCAAACTTAGGATCTAAAAGAGGATACAAATACTTCATGTACTGACTTCACATGCACCTTTTCAAACCTACACAACAAACACATAACACCAACAGCTAGAGAATCACATATAGGTTATATACAGCTATGACTCCAACAACACAGGGACAATACATAGACAAACAATGTCCAACTATGTAGAAACAACACACAAGAGACAGAGGAACACATTTATTATACATGTCCAACAATTACTGCCACACGCGCAACACTCCAACACCTCATACAAACACACACAGGCAAACAAACCGACATATATAAAGCATATTTTCTCAACACTATACAAGTGCAGCACAAGACATACACACAAAACTACTTATAGCACTCTTCTTACTATAGACACTCATATGGACCTGCAGAAACTCAGCCAGACACAACGAACTACACATATAACACACACTTAATATCATTTATGTACACAGCACAAAATATCACAACTATTTCCAGATTAAATCACTATGTATTCTCTTATTGTATCTACAAATTTGGTATACATGAGCGCGAGAAAGAAGAAGAAACTGTGAGTGAATGGATGAGTGAATGATTAAAAAGATCACATATGGTCAAAAGACCAATGGAAAATCCCTTATGTAAAGAATAGTGGAAAGTATAAATGCTTGTTTATTTGCTTCAAAATGATGGTTTCAACCCTTATAGATAAGGGGAAAAGAAAAAAGGAGAAAAGAAAATCAACTCCTCCCATTCCAAATTACTATTTATGGAATGTTTGCTTTAAATGCACTTGTTGTGCTATACTACCACCACTACTAAGATTATCACTTTAGTAAATAAACTCACTAGTTTGTTATACTATTATATTAGTTATTATTATTATTATTATTATTTATATTATTTATTATTATTCTATTATTATTATGACTATCCTTTATTCTACCTTTACTATCCTTAGTATCATTTAATGGTATATGTATATCGATATCATCATTATCATTTTACAATTTAATCATCCCCGTGCCCCCACCCACTCCCTTTGCTTACAGGTTGTTGCCTTTTGCTACTAACCCTCACTGGTTGGTTCAAACATTTGTCCTGCCTGTGCCATCATTAAGGGTGGTCAGGAGGGCATTGATGGAATGGAACAATTGGTGGGAGGGTAGCGCGGGAAACAAAAATGTAAAGATTTCCCTTTCTCTTAGTCACCCCCTTTGAATCATGTGAGTGAGTGTTGAATGAATGAATAATACAAAACACATATGGTTATCAAACCAATGATACTGTAAAAACTTATGCAAATACAAATGTTTGGTTAATTTATTATTTAAAAAAAAGAAAGAGAGAGCAAAGAGGAAAATATGAATGAACCCCTACATTTAGGGAAAAAAAATAAGGAGGAAAATATAACCCACTCCTTTACTCCAAGTATTACTAAAAACTGCAGTTTGCATGTGTATGTACCTGCTAGGCTATGTTTAACACCATTACAAAGAAAATCATCCTAGCAAATGGAATCACATATTGTAAAAATGTTTATCATTTTCATAACTATTATTACCATTGCTGTTTTTTATAATTGCTGTTATTACCCTCAGTATGTCTCCTCCTGTCATTATTATTATTATCATCATTAGTAATAAACCAAAACCCCTTTCCCATGTGCCCCCCCCTCCCCTTGCTCATGGTTTGTTGCTGCCTTTGCTGATACCCACACCGGTTTGGTTCAAATATTTATCCTGCCTTTACCATCATTGCCCAGAGAGAGGGGGTAATGGCATTGGTGGAGTGGAACCAAATTGGTGAGAGGGTGGCAAGGGAAACAAAAATGTAAAGATTGTAAAAATTTGTGCTAATACTGATGCTTGTTTACTTTTTACAATAAGTTAAAAAAAAAAAAAAAGAGGAAGGGAAAAAAATGAATGAACCCTTACAAATAAGACCAAAAAGAAAAAAAAAATAAGCAAGGAGAAAAAGATAACCAACTCCTTTTACTTCTACTATTATTGAACATTGCATGTTGCAAGTATATGTAAAAATAAAAAAATAAAAAATAAGCAAGGAGAAAAAAAGATAACCAACTCCTTTTTACACCTACTATATTATTAAACAGTGCAGGATGCAATTGTTATGTTATGTACCTAGCCATATTTTAACACCATTCTAAGAAAATCATTTAGCAAATGGAATCACATGTTTGGAAAATGTGATCATTGTCAAAACAAATTTTATCATTGTGTTTATTAGCATTGCTGTTATCACCCTTAGTAGTTTTTATTCTTTGTCATTATTATTATAAGATGTATTTCATGTAAACACCATTCCTAAGATAATCAATTTAGCACATAGAATCACATGTTAAAACTATTTATTATCATTGAGTCTATCACTATCACCTTAGCAGTGTTATTCCTTGTCACTATTATATTTATTTATGTATTTGGTTGTTACTTTGCATTATTATCATTGTAATCACTATTAATATATATGGCTTTGTAAACGCGTATACTAGTCACATCCCCCTTTCCCACCTTTTTGATATTGTGATTGTTGTCTCTGCTGCCACCCTCACCGTTTGGTTCTAAACAGTTTTTGCACCGCCATGTTTATCATCACCGAGGAGTGGTGATGGTACTTGGTAGGAGTTTTGGAGCTGACAGGAGAGCGGGGCGGCAGGGGAAATAATAGCAGCCCACTACCATCACGCTTTTGATTTAAAACATTTCCTTACAACAATGTCAATGAAGAAATGTTCAAATGTATAAAATGTTGGAAAATTTGCGCATATGTCACATACACGTCTATTATTTTTTCGTCATTTCAATTATTAAGGGTTATTGCTATCAATTTTATTGTTGTTAATTTGTATGGATGTTTACTATTACTATTATGCTCCCTCAGTTCCCCTCCTCCCCGCTTGTTTACTGTTGGTTGTTTTGACGCTGCTACCGCCCTCGCTGGTTGGTTCTATCAATTGGCTGCCACTGCCATCATTACCTGAAAAGGTGGCGATGGTATTGGTGGCTTTGGAGCCGGCTGGAGATGGTGGTGACAGGGGGAACAAGCACGGTAATAAATAAATTTGGGTTACCCCCCCCCCCCCCCCTTTGACATGTAAATATGCAAATGAATTAATTGTTGTAATATTACACATATGTCACCTACACGCCCAGACGCAACGATCCGTAAATACACGCACACAAATACTGAACACACAGTACGCATGTAACAACACGAACAATATAAATGCAACAACTACCTTCCTGCATTGTAAACTAGTATACCCCTTGACAACCACCCCCCTCCCTTTTTCCCACACCTTTTCGACACTGTTGGTTTTGATGCTACTGCCGCCTTCACCAGTTGGTTCCAACAGGTTTTTACTGCCATTTCCTCATTACCAAGTGGTGATGATGGTATTGGTGGGGTTGGAGCTGACAGGTGAGAGGATGGCAGAGGAAAAAAGAAAATGGTATACTATCGTCTTGTTGTTGTTTTTACTCGTTTTTCGTTACCCCCATATCAATGTAAAAATGTTGAAACAAATGTTGTAAAAATTTGCGCATATGTCACCTACACTTCCACATGCAACGCTCTGTAACAACACGAACAATACAATGCAAATGTTTCTTAACACTCAATAAAGGTTAAAAAATAAAAAAAAAAAAAAATTAAATTTTTGTACAATCGTATATACTTTATTTTTCGTCTTAAATGTACGACAAAAAAAGCAAAATACTATTTTTCTCGGAAATGATTTCTATACACTTTTCCTATAACTCAACACACACGTGTAGATTTGGATTAAAGATTTTCTCTTTCACGGATTATTTAAAAATATCAGTGATATTAATTTTGTGGAAGTGAATTCGATAGTTTATCACCACGTGTAGATCTGGATTAAAATTTCCTCTGTCACGGATTATTCAAATATATCAGTGATTTCAATTTTGTGGAAGTGTTTTCGATTGTTTTCACCACGTGTATCTGTATCTGTGCTTCCGTATTGAAGATTTCCTCTGTCACGGATTATCGAAGATGGAAAACCAAATTGTTAAACGTGTCAAAGTCAACACAAGTGAAGGTTTCGAAGGAGGAGCGTTCCATCAAGCGAACACACTTGTGTTTTCTATATCAGGACCTCATGTATTCCGGTTCAACTACTCGCTGATGGCGAGCGTCTTGAGGGGGCCTTGCGGGATTGGTAGGGAAGGGATAAAATCCATCTACCGCTTTCAGGACCCTAAAAGATGGTACGCTACGCTAACACCGGAAGCAAAGGCGGCTCATTATGAACGGCTTCACGGGATGAAGCATGAACTGCAGGATCCTAAAGTAACTATTGTAATTGAAAACATAGAGAAGGAAAAGACCAAGGCTATGATTCACTGGATGCCTACAACCGCAAAGATTGAGACAGTGAAGCAAATAGCCGCGGATATTTCGGGAGATATAAACGCGGAAGTGCATAAACTGAAAAACAGCACGGACAAGTGGTTACTTCTGTGCAACCCGAAAGAACCTCTGCCACATTACGTGGACATGGAGTTGGACGGGGTAGAAGACAAGCTACACCGTCTCTTCATCACAGTTCCGGGGCGCCGTACGGCGTGTACAGTCTGTGGGGAAGGACTCCCACTGGAGTAATAAATGTCCGGCCAAAGTACAAACCCAGAAGGGACCTAGACTGGCACAAAAAGTCACTCGAACTCCCAGACAGATCAACATAGTAAGGAGGATGAAGACGGTTTCCAGCTGGTCAGTCGGAAAAGGGGACGCTCAACCAAGAGCCTGTCTGACGGTGAGAGCTCGACACCTCCAGCCTGCCAAACACCTGTTACCACGCTGCCGCCCCTCAACAACCACGACTACCCTACACCGCCTGAAGCGCACAGGTCAAACAAAAAGAAATGTGTAAGTAATTATACTGAACAGATAACGACCAGCGCCATGACCGGAAATAGACAGTGATAATATTAACACACCACCACGACAAAGAAACCTGTCAGATTCTTCTCCACGCCTCGTTATTGACTTAGAGATTTCAAGCCCGGCGAAGGAATCTACTGACTATCTCCAGAAATGATAACATGAATACAGACAGTTTGAAACAAGAAACATAATTATGCTCAACCGTTTCTTATATTTACAACAAAAATGGCAGCGGAAATTAAAATAATGAGTATTAACATTCGAGGTATAAGATCCAAAATTAATCATCTTATACCACTCATACACAAATATAAACCTGATTTTATACTCATTCAGGAAACTAACGTTAAAACCGACGAACACGCATCATATATCACAACATGCTTAGGTCTAAGACACTCATGTTTTAGTCTTAGTACTCAACATATCGGATTGGGTACAGCAATAATACAGACATCGGACAGGTGGCAGATTATAGAGAAGGACAGGGACTGCCAGGGTAGGATAGCTATAGTACAGGTGAGAAATAACATAAATAAATACACAATTGTCAACATACACGCACCGCCTGACTACAGAAATCAGCCGCTCTTCTACCAAACACTGGAAAATTTATTATCACGCTCATATCGGGGTCACAACATCATTTAGGGGGTGATTTTAATTGCGTACTTTCGGCGCACGACCTTATAAATGGAGATGTAAGAATGCAAATTAGAAACACAACGGGGGAGGAGGAACATCAATTAGACACATTGCAAACAATTTTAGATATCCATGGGCTAACAGACGCATACAGGCAGATGCATCCCCATGGAACAGATACAACACACACAAACAATGCGCATAACAGAGCAGCGCGATTAGATAGAATTTATGCGCCCATAACACATCATATAACACAAGTCAAGCATTTACAGGAGACACTGAACTTCACAGATCATAAGGCTGTAGTTGCAACAATAAACACAGTACAAGCAACACCACATCTTAGAAGATCTCCCCATTGGAAACTTAACAGCACACTTTTACAAAATCAGGACTATGTAGATTGCATAACAAAACTGATCCTCACATACACAAGCGATATACCGGAGGGTAAAGCGCGAGAACTCTGGGAAACACTTAAACAAACTATACGAGAGAGAACACAAACACTAGCAGCAGTAATACACAAGCAAAAACTACAACAAGAAAAAGTATTGGAAAATGCAATTAAGCTCTTACTACAGACAGACAAAAATTCACCACACATCATAGCATTACAGGAAGAATTAGATCTCCACAGACATCATCGATTTCAGGGGGCTTTACTGCGAACAAAGTTACAAACTATAACACAAGAGATACCGAGTAAACAATACCTAGCTTATAGAACAAAACATACAGCGCAGCAGACAGATAGGCCAGATAATTGACAGGGAAGGAAATATACAAGTCGAGCCACAACAAATAGCCTTAGCCTTTGAAGATTATTATAAGAACCTTTACTACAGAGGAAAACACACAGGCGCACGTACAAGAAAACTTTATGAAATTCACAAAAGAACTCACAGAGGAACAGAAACTAACACTAGATACTGAATTAACACTAACAGATATAACACAAGCGGTTCACTGGAATGCAGAAGGGCAAATCGCCTGGCCCTGACTGTATTACCGCTGAATTCTATCAGTTTTTCTTTCCTCTTCTAGGTCCCCTTTTACTAACAGTATTCTCTGGATCTGTCCACAAACATGAACTCCCATCCAGTTTCAGCACGTCTTACATCACTCTTATTCCGAAGGAGAATACCGACAAGACACTTTTAAAGAGTTACAAACCGATCTCGCTGTTAAATGTAGACTACAAGATTTTAACAAAGACATTGGCAAATAAATTGAAACCAGTAATGACATCTCTCATTCATGAAGACCAGCAATGTAGTGTGACAACACCGGAATATCCAGCAACACACACACTTCATAAGGGACATCATCAACTACACACATCTGAAAAACTGTCAGTCCTCAATTCTCTCTTTAGATCAAGAAAAAGCATTCGACAGAATATCTCACTCATACCTCCACAAAACTCTCTCACACTGCAACGTGGGAAATTATTTTCGGACATGGGTCAAAATTTTATATTTGAAACCGGAAAGTCGGATTCTATTAAACCATACCCTAACCAATTCTTTCAGGTTGACTAGGTCAGTGAGACAGGGATGTCCCTTGTCCCCATTACTGTACGTTGTCGCTCTAGAGCCACTTCTAGAAAAGATACGACAGGACGACAATGTCAGGGGTACGTTCATACCAGGGAAGGGTGAACAAAAGCTGCGTGCTTATGCGGACGATACCATTTTCTTTCCGACAACTGAAAAATCTGTACGGATCATTTTGGAAACGTTCTCGTTTTTCGGCAAAGGGAGTGGGGCAAAATTAAACGTCCAAAAATCTACTATAATGGGCTTAGGCAAATGGAAAAATAAGGCGGATTTTCCATTTGACTTAACATCAAACAATCTTATAAAAGTGTACGGAATAGTCTTCCCATGTCAACCAAATCAGACACACAAAGACACTTGGCAAAATCTAGAGAAGAAAATAACAGATATGTTACAGAGGTACAAATACAAAACAACTACCATATTTGGTAGAAGTACCATTGTTAATACATATATAATTCCAAAAATACTATATCTGTGCACAGTCCTAGATCCCCCACGTCAGACTGTCACAAACATAAACAAAGAGATTAGACGCTTTGTGTTTGGCAGCACCATCTACAGTATCAAACATACTACACTCATGCAAGACAAAAAAGATGGAGGTATCGCCCTCCAAGACATAACAACCAAAATACAAGCACTTAGGATCAAACACGTAGGTGAAATCCTACAACACCCAGAAAAACACCCTTTAGCACACTATTACATTGGAATTAGGCTATCTTATTTAAAACCTATTAGGAATACATCCTCACATTACTTTTGGCACTCTCCCAACGTTCTACAAAACATGTATTTCAGCCATTAAAGGACACTGAAAAATTACTACACAAGAAAACACATACAATCTACAGGCATTTAGTTAAATTACAAGCAACTCCAGTACATCTCAGAATTAAAAGAGGACATAGATATTTCATAAAAGATTATACCGAAATTTTCTCTAATATTCACAACAAGCAGATTACCCCAAAAGCAAGGGAAATTACATATAGGCTTGTTTACAGCATGACCCCAACAACAGAGAGAACAGCAAAAATAACTAAACAAATACTACAGTGTCAGCTTTGTAGACGGAACGTCCAAGAATCAGAAGAGCACATCTATTACGAATGCAACACAATCATGCCAACAAGAAATCTCCTACAAAACATCCTAAACACTCATATCGAAACAAAGAACAGATGTTTACAAAGCAATCATGATAAATTCCATTCCTTACTCCACACAAGACATCCCACACAAAGCTACTTGTTCTATTGGCAGAGTACAGAAATCTTATATGGACATTAAGAAACAAAGCACTATACAATTACAGAACAATCAACAAAGAAATTGTCCAACAACTTTATCAACAAAAAGTCGCAAACATTCTAATCTTAGCCCCACAAGCGCAAATCTCGTAAAATATTTGGCTGAAGACAGCACATATTACAGAAGAAGCAAATAACTTGTTTTAAATAAAGGATACTACAACTGTAATGTATTTATTGATGGTATTAATAATCTTACAATTATATTATTATTATTATTATTATTATTATTATTATTATTATTATTATTATAATAATAATAATAATAATAATAATAATAATAATAATATAATTGTAAGATTATTAATACCATCAATAAATACATTTACAGTTGTAGTATCCTTTATTTAAAACAAGTTATTTGCTTCTTCTGTAATATGTGCTGTCTTCAGCCAAATCTTTTACGAGATTTGCGCTTGTGGGGCTAAGATTAGAATGTTTGCGACTTTTTGTTGATAAAGTTGTTGGACAATTTCTTTGTTGATTGTTCTGTAATTGTATAGTGCTTTGTTTCTTAATGTCCATATAAGATTTCTGTACTCTGCCAATAGAACAAGTAGCTTTGTGTGGATGTCTTGTGTGGAGTAAGGAATGGAATTTATCATGATTGCTTTGTAAACATCTGTTCTTTGTTTCGAATGAGTGTTTAGGATGTTTTGTAGGAGATTTCTTGTTGCATGATTGTGTTGCATTCGTAATAGATGTGCTCTTCTGATTCTTGGACGTTCCGTCTACAAAGCTGACACTGTAGTATTTGTTTAGTTATTTTTGCTGTTCTCTCTGTTGTTGGGGTCATGCTGTAAACAAGCCTATATGTAATTTCCCTTGCTTTTGGAGTAATCTGCTTGTTGTGAATATTAGAGAAAGTTTCGGTATAATCTTTTATGAAATATCTATGTCCTCTTTTAATTCTGAGATGTACTGGAGTTGCTTGTAATTTAACTAAATGCCTGTAGATTGTATGTGTTTTCTTGTGTAGTAATTTTTCATGTCCTTTAATGGCTGAAATACATGTTTTAGTAGAACGTTGGGAGAGTGCCAAAATAATGTGAGGATGTATTCCTAATAGGTTTTAAAGAAGATAGCCTAATTCCAATGTAATAGTGTGCTAAAGGGTGTTTTTCTGGGTGTTGTAGGATTTCACCTACGTGTTTGATCCTAAGTGCTTGTATTTTGGTTGTTATGTCTTGGAGGGCGATACCTCCATCTTTTTTGTCTTGCATGAGTGTAGTATGTTTGATACTGTAGATGGTGCTGCCAAACACAAAGCGTCTAATCTCTTTGTTTATGTTTGTGACAGTCTGACGTGGAGGATCTAGGACTGTGCACAGATAAAGTATTTTTGGAATTATATATGTATTAACAATGGTACTTCTACCAAATATGGTAGTTGTTTTGTATTTGTATCCTCTGTAACATATCTGTTATTTTCTTCTCTAGATTTTGCCAAGTGTCTTTGTGTGTCTGATTTGGTTGACATGGGAAGACTATTCCGTACACTTTTATAAGATTGTTTGATGTTAAGTCAAATGGAAAATCCGCCTTATTTTTCCATTTGCCTAAGCCCATTATAGTAGATTTTTGGACGTTTAATTTTGCCCCACTCCCTTTGCCGAAAAACGAGAACGTCTCCAAAATGATCCGTACAGATTTTTCAGTGGTCGGAAAGAAAATGGTATCGTCCGCATAAGCACGCAGCTTTTGTTCACCCTTCCCTGGTATGAACGTACCCCTGACATTGTCGTCCTGTCGTATCTTTTCTAGAAGTGGCTCTAGAGCGACAACGTACAGTAATGGGGACAAGGGACATCCCTGTCTCACTGACCTAGTCAACCTGAAAGAATTGGTTAGGTTATGGTGTAATAGAATCCGACTTTCCGGTTTCAAATATAAAATTTTGACCCATGTCCGAAAATAATTTCCCACGTTGCAGTGTGAGAGAGTTTTGTGGAGGTATGAGTGAGATATTCTGTCGAATGCTTTTTCTTGATCTAAAGAGAGAATTGAGGACTGACAGTTTTTCAGATGTGTGTAGTTGATGATGTCCCTTATGAAGTGTGTGTGTTGCTGGATATTCCGGTGTTGTACACTACATTGCTGGTCTTCATGAATGAGAGATGCCATTACTGGTTTCAATTTATTCGTCAAAGTCTTTGTTAAAATCTTGTAGTCTACATTTAAAAGCGAGATCGGTCTGTAACTCTTTAAAAGTGTCTTGTCGGTGTTCTCCTTCGGAATAAGAGTGATGTAAGACGTGTTGAAACTGGATGGGAGTTCATGTTTGTGGAAAGATTCAGAGAATACTGCTAGTAAAAGGGGACCTAGAAGAGGAAAGAAAAACTGATAGAATTCAGCAGTAATACCGTCAGGGCCAGGCGATTTGCCCTTCTGCATTCCATGAACCGCTTGTGTTATATCTGTTAGTGTTAATTCAGTATCTAGTGTTAGTTTCTGTTCCTCTGTGAGTTCTTTTGTGAATTTCATAAAGTGTTCTTGCACGTGCGCCTGTGTGTTTTCCTCTGTAGTAAAGGTTCTGTAATAATCTTCAAAGGCTAAGGCTATTTGTTGTGGCTCGACTTGTATATTTCCTTCCCTGTCAATTATCTGGCCTATCTGTCTGCTGCGCTGTATGTTTTGTTCTAAAGCTAGGTATTGTTTACTCGGTATCTCTTGTGTTATAGTTTGTAACTTTGTTCGCAGTAAAGCCCCCTGAAATCGATGATGTCTGTGGAGATCTAATTCTTCCTGTAATGCTATGATGTGTGGTGAATTTTTGTCTGTCTGTAGTAAGAGCTTAATTGCATTTTCCAATACTTTTTCTTGTTGTAGTTTTTGCTTGTGTATTACTGCTGCTAGTGTTTGTGTTCTCTCTCGTATAGTTTGTTTAAGTGTTTCCCAGAGTTCTCGCGCTTTACCCTCCGGTATATCGCTTGTGTATGTGAGGATCAGTTTTGTTATGCAATCTACATAGTCCTGATTTTGTAAAAGTGTGCATGTTAAGTTTCCAATGGGGAGATCTTCTAAGATGTGGTGTTGCTTGTACTGTGTTTATTGTTGCAACTACAGCCTTATGATCTGTGAAGTTCAGTGTCTCCTGTAAATGCTTGACTTGTGTTATATGATGTGTTATGGGCGCATAAATTCTATCTAATCGCGCTGCTCTGTTATGCGCATTGTTTGTGTGTGTTGTATCTGTTCCATGGGGATGCATCTGCCTGTATGCGTCTGTTAGCCCATGGATATCTAAAATTGTTTGCAATGTGTCTAATTGATGTTCCTCCTCCCCCGTTGTGTTTCTAATTTGCATTCTTACATCTCCATTTATAAGGTCGTGCGCCGAAAGTACGCAATTAAAATCACCCCCTAGAATGATGTTGTGACCCCGATATGAGCGTGATAATAAATTTTCCAGTGTTTGGTAGAAGAGCGGCTGATTTCTGTAGTCAGGCGGTGCGTGTATGTTGACAATTGTGTATTTATTTATGTTATTTCTCACCTGTACTATAGCTATCCTACCCTGGCAGTCCCTGTCCTTCTCTATAATCTGCCACCTGTCCGATGTCTGTATTATTGCTGTACCCAATCCGATATGTTGAGTACTAAGACTAAAACATGAGTGTCTTAGACCTAAGCATGTTGTGATATATGATGCGTGTTCGTCGGTTTTAACGTTAGTTTCCTGAATGAGTATAAAATCAGGTTTATATTTGTGTATGAGTGGTATAAGATGATTCATTTTGGATCTTATACCTCGAATGTTAATACTCATTATTTTAATTTCCGCTGCCATTTTTGTTGTAAATAAGAAACGGTTGAGCATAATTATGTTTCTTGTTTCAAACTGTCTGTATTCATGTTATCATTTCTGGAGATAGTCAGTAGATTCCTTCGCCGGGCTTGAAATCTCTAAGTCAATAACGAGGCGTGGTGAAGAATCTGACAGGTTTCTTTGTCGTGGTGGTGTGTTAATATTATCACTGTCTATTCGGTCATGGCGCTGGTCGTTATCTGTTCAGTATAATTACTTACACATTTCTTTTTGTTTGACCTGTGCGCTTCAGGCGGTGTAGGGTAGTCGTGGTTGTTGAGGGGCGGCAGCGTGGTAACAGGTGTTTGGCAGGCTGGAGGTGTCGAGCTCTCACCGTCAGACAGGCTCTTGGTTGAGCGTCCCCTTTTCCGACTGACCAGCTGGAAACCGTCTTCATCCTCCTTACTATGTTGATCTGTCTGGGAGTTCGAAGTGACTTTTTGTGCCAGTATAGGTCCCCTCTGGGTTTGTACTTTGGCCGGACATTTATTACTCCTGTGGGAGTCCTCCCCACAGACTGTATACGCCGTACGGCGCCCCGGAACTGTGATGAAGAGACGGTGTAGCTTGTCTTCTACCCCGTCCAACTCCATGTCCACGTAATGTGGCAGAGGTTCTTTCGGGTTGCACAGAAAGTAACCACTTGTCCGTGCTGTTTTTCAGTTTATGCACTTCCGCGTTTATATCTCCCGAAATATCCGCGGCTATTTGCTTCACTGTCTCAATCTTTGCGGTTGTAGGCATCCAGTGAATCATAGCCTTGGTCTTTTCCTTCTCTATGTTTTCAATTACAATAGTTACTTTAGGATCCTGCAGTTCATGCTTCATCCCGTGAAGCCGTTCATAATGAGCCGCCTTTGCTTCCGGTGTTAGCGTAGCGTACCATCTTTTAGGGTCCTGAAAGCGGTAGATGGATTTTATCCCTTCCCTACCGATCCCGCAAGGCCCCCTCAAGACGCTCGCCATCAGCGAGTAGTTGAACCGGAATACATGAGGTCCTGATATAGAAAACACAAGTGTGTTCGCTTGATGGAACGCTCCTCCTTCGAAACCTTCACTTGTGTTGACTTTGACACGTTTAACAATTTGGTTTTCCATCTTCGATAATCCGTGACAGAGGAAATCTTCAATACGGAAGCACAGATACAGATACACGTGGTGAAAACAATCGAAAACACTTCCACAAAATTGAAATCACTGATATATTTGAATAATCCGTGACAGAGGAAATTTTAATCCAGATCTACACGTGGTGATACACTATCGAATTCACTTCCACAAAATTAAAATCACTGATATTTTTAAATAATTCGTGAAAGAGAAAATCATTAATCCAAATTTACACGTGGTGTTGACCCCGGAAGCGGGAAAAATGTTAACACTTTGATGTCGTACGTTGTGAAGAGAAACCAGAGTAAGAAGACGGTAAAAAAATGTTTTCCCCCCACATTTATTTTTTATTTTTTAAACCTTTATTGAGTGTTAAGAAGCATTTGCATTTGTATTGTTCGTTTTGTTACAGAGCGTTGCATGTGGAAGTGTAGGTGACATATGCGCAAATTTTTACAACATTTGTTTCAACATTTTTACATTTGATATGGGGGGTAACGAAAAACGAGTACAAACAACAACAAGACGATAGTATACCATTTTTTTCCCCTCTGCCACCCTCTCACCTGTCAGCTCCAACCCCACCAATACCATCATCACCACTTGGTAATGAGGAAAATGGCAGTAAAAACCTGTTGGAACCAACTGGTGAAGGCGGCAGTAGCATCAAAACCAACAGTGTCGAAAAGGTGGGGGAAAAGGGGGGGGGGGTGGTTGTCAAGGGGTATACTAGTTTACAATGCAGAAAGGTAGTTGTTGCATTTGTATTGTTCGTGTTGTTACATGCGTACTGTGTGTTCAGTATTTGTGTGCGTGTATTTACGGATCGTTGCGTCTGGGCGTGTAGGTGACATATGTGTAATATTACAACAATTAATTCATTTGCATATTTACATGTCAAAGGGGGGGGGGGGGGGTAACCCAAAATTTATTTATTACCGTGCTTGTTCCCCCTGTCACCACCATCTCCAGCCGGCTCCAAAGCCACCAATACCATCGCCACCTTTTCAGGTAATGATGGCAGTGGCAGCCAATTGATAGAACCAACCAGCGAGGGCGGTAGCAGCGTCAAAACAACCAACAGTAAACAAGCGGGGAGGAGGGGAACTGAGGGAGCATAATAGTAATAGTAAACATCCATACAAATTAACAACAATAAAATTGATAGCAATAATCCTTAATAATTGAAAGACGAAAAAATAATAGACGTGTATGTGACATATGCGCAAATTTTCCAACATTTTATACATTTGAACATTTCTTCATTGACATTGTTGTAAGGAAATGTTTTAAATCAAAAGCGTGATGGTAGTGGGCTGCTATTATTTCCCCTGCCGCCCCGCTCTCCTGTCAGCTCCAAAACTCCTACCAAGTACCATCACCACTCCTCGGTGATGATAAACATGGCGGTGCAAAAACTGTTTAGAACCAAACGGTGAGGGTGGCAGCAGAGACAACAATCACAATATCAAAAAGGTGGGAAAGGGGGATGTGACAGTATACGCGTTTACAAAGCCATATATATTAATAGTGATTACAATGATAATAATGCAAAGTAACAACCAAATACATAAATAAATATAATAGTGACAAGGAATAACACTGCTAAGGGTGATAGTGATAGACTCAATGATAATAAATAGTTTTAACATGTGATTCTATGTGCTAAATTGATTATCTTAGGAATGGTGTTTACATGAAATACATCTTATAATAATAATGACAAAGAATAAAAACTACTAAGGGTGATAACAGCAATGCTAATAAACACAATGATAAAATTTGTTTTGATAATGATCACATTTTCCAAACATGTGATTCCATTTGCTAAAATGATTTTCTTAGAAATGGTGTTAAAATATGGCTGGTACATACAATAACAATTGCATCCTGCACTGTTTAATAATATAGTAGGTGTAAAAAGGAGTTGGTTATCTTTTTTTTCTCCTTGCTTATTTTTTATTTTTTATTTTTACATATACTTGCAACATGCAATGTTCAATAATAGTAGAAGTAAAAGGAGTTGGTTATCTTTTTCTCCTTGCTTATTTTTTTTTCCTTTTGGTCTTATTTGTAAGGGTTCATTCATTTTTTTCCCTTCCTCTTTTTTTTTTTTTTTTAAACTTATTGTAAAAAGTAAACAAGCATCAGTATTAGCACAAATTTTTACAATCTTTACATTTTTGTTTCCCTTGCCACCCTCTCACCAATTTGGTTCCACTCCACCAATGCCATTACCCCCCTCTCTGGGCAATGATGGTAAAGGCAGGATAAATATTTGAACCAAACCGGTGTGGGTATCAGCAAAGGCAGCAACAAACCATGAGCAAGGGGAGGGGGGGGGCACATGGGAAAGGGGTTTTGGTTTATTACTAATGATGATAATAATAATAATGACAGGAGGAGACATACTGAGGGTAATAACAGCAATTATAAAAAACAGCAATGGTAATAATAGTTATGAAAATGATAAACATTTTTACAATATGTGATTCCATTTGCTAGGATGATTTTCTTTGTAATGGTGTTAAACATAGCCTAGCAGGTACATACACATGCAAACTGCAGTTTTTAGTAATACTTGGAGTAAAGGAGTGGGTTATATTTTCCTCCCTGTTTTTTTTCCCTAAATGTAGGGGTTCATTAATATTTCCCTCTTTGCTCTCTCTTTCTTTTTTTTTAAATAAAATTAACCAAACATTTGTATTTGCATAAGTTTTTACAGTATCATTGGTTTGATAACCATATGTGTTTTTGTATTTATTCATTCATTCAACACTCACTCACATGATTCAAAGGGGGTTACTAAGAGAAAGGGAAATCTTTACATTTTTGTTTCCCGCGCTACCCTCCCACCAATTGTTCCATTCCATCAATGCCCTCCTGACCACCCTTAATGATGGCACAGGCAGGACAAATGTTTGAACCAACCAGTGGGGTTAGTAGCAAAGGCAACAAACCGTAAGCAAAGGGGGGGGGGGGGCACGGGGGAGATGAAATTGTAAAATAATAATGATGATATCAATAATACTTATAACATTAATGATACTAAGGATAGTAAAGGTAGAATAAAGATAGTCATAATAATAATGATGATAATCATAATAATAATAACAATAATAATAATAATAATAATAATAGTATAACAAATATGTGAGTTTATTTACTAAAGTGATAATCTTAGTAGTGGTGGTAGTATAGCACAACAAGTGCATTTAAAGCAAACATTCCATAAATAGTAATTTGGAATGGGAGGAGTTGATCTTTCTTTTCTCCTTTTTTTCTTTTTCCCCTTATCTATAAGGGTTGAAACCATCATTTTGAAGCAAATAAAACAAGCATTTATACTTTCCACTATTCTTTACGTAAGGGATTTTCCATTGGTCTTTTGACCATATGTGATCTTTTTAATCATTCACTCACCATTCACTCACAGTTTCTTACTTTCTTTCTCGCGCTCATGTATACCAAATTTGTAATACAATAAGGAATACATGTGATTTACTCTGGAAATAGTTGTGATATTTTGCGCGTGTACATAAATGATATTAAGTGTGTGTTATATGTGTAGTGCTTGTGTCTGGCTGAGTTTCTGCATGTCCATATGAGATGTCTATAGTAAGAAAGAGCTATAAGTAGTTTTGTGTGTATGTCTTTTGCTGACTTTGGTATAGTGTTGAGAAATATTGCTTTATATATGTCGGTTTGTTTGCCTGTGTGTGTTTGTATGAGGTGTTGGAGTGTTGCGCGTGTGGCAGTAATTGTTGGACATGTAAAATATAATGTGTTCCTCTGTCTCTTGTGTGTTGTTTCTACATAGTTGGCATTGTTTGTCTATGTATTGTCCCTGTGTTGTTGGAGTCATGCTGTATAATAACCTATATGTGATTTCTCTAGCTGTTGGTGTTATGTGTTTGTTGTGTAGGTTTGAAAAGGTGCATGTGAAGTCAGACATGAAGTATTTGTATCCTCTTTTGATCCTAAGTTTGAGTGGATGGTGCTTGCTCTCTAACTAAATGTTTGTATATTGTGTGTGTTGTTTGCTGTATTAACTGTTCATGTCCTTGTATTGCCTGTATGCATGTCTGATAGAATGTTGGCAGTGTTCCCTGATAGTGTGCAGTTGCATTGTTAAGTGGTGTGAGGTGTTTGATGTTGTGGGCTATGTAGTATAGTGCTAGTCTGTGCTGTTCTGGGTGTCTGATGATTTTACCTATGTAACTAATTCCTAAGTGACAGTATTTTTGTGTGGATGTCTTGTAGTGCAATACCCCCCTGTTTCCTGTCTTGTATGAGAGTTTTGTGTTTAATGCTGTGTATCGTGTTGGTGAAGATAAGCATCTGATTTGTTTGTTTATGTTTGTGATGGTCTGTTTGGGAGGGTCCAGTACTGTCGCTAAGTATATTATTTTGGGTATTATGTATGTGTTGACTATTGTGCTTCTACCAAATATTGTGGATGTTTTATACCTATACCTATGTAACATGTCTGTGATCTTTTCGGTCAGTGCGTGCCATGTCTGTGTGTGTGTTTCTGTGGGATCACATGGAAATGTGATCCCATACAGCTTTCATGGTGTCTGTGTGTCTCAGATCTGGAGGGAAATCAGACTTTTGTTTCCACTTTCCCAGACCCATTATATATGATTTCTGTACATTTACTTTGGCTCCACTGCCTTTCCCAAAATGGGTAAAGGTGTGGAGTATGTTCCTTATGGATGTGTTGCTAGTGGGAAAGAAAGCAGTGTCATCTGCATAAGCGATGAGCTTCTGCTCTCCTATCCCATGCAAGAAGGTTCCTTTAATACTAGTGTCTTGTCTTATCTTCTCTAATAAAGGCTCTAGGGTGAGCACATACAGTAGTGGTGATAGGGGACATCCCTGCCTTACAGATCTCGTGAGCCTGAATTTTTTTTTTCCTGGTAACATAAAGTGTAATAAATCAAAAAAATATGACAACCAAATATATTATTTTTTTACATGGAGTACATCTCTGGGAAAAACATGGTCAGGTTTACAAAGAATACCAACTGGTGTGAATGCATAATTATGGGAAACATAAATCCAACAGTTGATTTATTCACACTACATTAAAGTATCCTAATGCATCACTAAGTAGATACCGCTTTACAAAAAAGGATATATATATCACCGGTGCAGCTGATATCTGCCGGTAGGTACTTCAGTTGTATATGATTCTGCTTCTTCCCTGGAACCAGTTCTCTAGCAGAGGGTCATCTCTTATGTAAGTGAGGGGTGATAAAGTTCTTCAGTAGGATCATCAGGAATTTTCACTGGGTTCATGAGTGAGATCTTGGTAGGATGGGGGGTGGTGGATGATGCAAGGAAATGGACTGTACTATTTGGGCTGGCAAAAGATGGACATGACATACAAGTTTACCGCCCTCAGCAACCAAGACCGCATCTTCACAACAGTAGGCTTTCAGTTAAGCGCCCCATCTTACTTCAAGAATAGATTGGTCACACAATGAAGCTTTGCCTGCCGAGGACTCAGAACATCTGCTAGGCTTGAACACAACATGTGAACTCTGTGAGCCTGAATTTTTTTATTTTTTTTTTACACTGAATATTTTTTTTTTTATATATATATAACTGAAAAACTCTTTATTTGTAATATTATACAAGTTCTCATTTTTCTACACTGATCATAGTCATTTGTATTAAATTCTGTTCTACTCCTGCACTTTGGGCTAAAAACTGTTGTTCCTTCTGTGATCATAGCCACACCAACGACAGACGATAAGTAGGCATTGTGGCACCAGGACATGAAACTATTTTCATTCACCAACCGTATATTCAGCATTCAACAAAAATACATCTCATAAGTCATCATTGGCACCTTCCAGTCTTGACAGACGATAGTTTGTGCTTTAAAAGGCATAATAACTTTTACCTATGGCGGTAGCGAATGTGACTGATAAGGTCAATTCGCGCTTTAAATGTTCGTTCACAGTGGGTGGATGTGAACACGTGGTCACTTCCACCATCATGCCACCATCCCACATCTCACACCCTTGGTGTGTGACTTATTTTGTTCCAACCAACTTGTTGAAAATTAACAACGTTTTGTTTCGTTTTCGTCTGTTTCAACGGGAGGTTTTGTACTTCCTATTTTTTTTTTTATGTCACGGCAATATTGCCGCCCAAATAATTTTTTTTTCTTTCCAACTTTTATTTCATACAAAGCAATGTGTATTTACAAGTTGTAGTGTGTGTTTCTTTTGTTTGTGTATATTACAGAGCGTTGCCGTTTGTTAGTGTTAAGTGTGACATTGTGAATAAAACATATACATACATATATACAGTTATGATAATATGACATTTGTGGTATAGTGCATGTAGATACACATTCCTTGCATATGCTTCACTTCCACTTCCGCAAGCGGAATGCATGAAACACCTGTCCATCTCTCTCTCACTCTCTCTCTCTCTCTCTCTCTCTCTCTCTCTCTCTCTCTCTCTCTCTCTCTCACACACACACACACACACACACACACATACACACAAACACACACACACACACACAATCTCATGCTTTCTGGAGACCGCAGTACATTTAAATGCCCCGCGCTTGGACAATAAGCTTTAAACTATCATTTCCATTAAAATGTGGCTTCCTTGTAATTTCTAGGTCAATAAGCTCCCTAGGCGAAGGTCGTTGGTGTTGTTGCCTGATGACAAATTTCAGAGTGACGCTCTAGTCCATGATGTCTTTTTTTGGGGGGACAAGAATCAGTGATTTACTACTAGCAATTAGGGTCCATGGTCTGTCCCCGGGGAGATAATTGGTCCAAAATTGTGATAGTGTCTGGGTTTTATATACAATGGGAAGGACTTAAAACTTAGCTTACTGGGTACTTAAAGGGCTCATCGAATTTGTTTATACATGGTGGTGCATATTTTTCTTTTGAAACATATCATTACCGTATAACATCATTTTAATACTTAAGATACCGACTTGGTTTAAAGACTGCTACACGCACGCACGCGCGCGTGCGCGCACACACACACTCGTACACATGCACGTGCAAATTCATGCACGACACTCGCACACACACCTGCATCCACACACAGACGCATACATATGTTACTGCCAACGGCACAGACACCCAACCACAATATATTTCATGTTGCACATTCAAATATAATAATGGGAAAATTAATAATAATAGTAGCAGTAATAATAATAGTATTAATAATAATAATAATAATAATAATAATATAATTGTAAGATTATTAATACCATCAATAAATACATTTACAGTTGTAGTATCCTTTATTTAAAACAAGTTATGTGCTTCTTCTGTAATATGTTCTATCTTCAGCCAAATATTTTACGAGATTTGCGCTTGTGGGGCTAAGATTAGAATGTTTGCGACTGTTTGTTGATAAAGTTGTTGGACAATTTCTTTGTTGATTGTTCTGTAATTGTATAGTGCTTTGTTTCTTAATGTCCATATAAGATTTCTGTACTCTGCCAATAGAACAAGTAGCTTTGTGTGGGTGTCTTGTGTGGAGTAAGGAATGGAATTTATCATGATTGCTTTGTAAACATCTGTTCTTTGTTTCAAATGAGTGTTTAGGATGTTTTGTAGGAGATTTCTTGTTGGCATGATTGTGTTGCATTCGTAATAGATGTGCTCTTCTGATTCTTGGACGTTCCGTCTACAAAGCTGACACTGTAGTATTTGTTTAGCTATTTTTGCTGTTCTCTCTGTTGTTGGGGTCATGCTGTAAACAAGCCTATATGTAATTCCCCTTGCTTTTGGAGTAATCTGCTTGTTGTGAATATTAGAGAAAGTTTCGGTATAATCTTTTATGAAATATCTATGTCCTCTTTTAATTCTGAGATGTACTGGAGTTGCTTGTAATTTAACTAAATGCCTGTAGATTGTATGTGTTTTCTTGTGTAGTAATTTTTCATGTCCTTTTATGGCTGAAATACATGTTTTGTAGAACGTTGGGAGAGTGCCAAAATAATGTGAGGATGTATTCCTAATAGGTTTTAAAGAAGATAGCCTAATTCCAATGTAATAGTGTGCTAAAGGGTGTTTTTCTGGGTGTTGTAGGAATTCACCTAAATGTTTGATCCTAAGTGCTTGTATTTTGGTTGTTATGTCTTGGAGGGCGATACCTCCATCTTTTTTGTCTTGCATGAGTGTAGTATGTTTGATACTGTAGATGGTGCTGCCAAACACAAAGCGTCTAATCTCTTTGTTTATGTTTGTGACAGTTTGACGTGGGGGATCTAGGACTGTGCACAGATATAGTATTTTTGGAATTATATATGTATTAACAATGGTGCTTCTACCAAATATGGTAGTTGTTTTGTATTTGTATCTCTGTAACATATCTGTTATTTTCTTCTCTAGATTTTGCCAAGTGTCTTTGTGTGTCTGATTTGGTTGACATGGGAAGACTATTCCGTACACTTTTATAAGATTGTTTGATGTTAAGTCAAATGGAAAATCCGCCTTATTTTTCCATTTTCCTAAGCCCATTATAGTAGATTTTTGGACGTTTAATTTTGCCCCACTCCCTTTGCCGAAAAACGAGAACGTCTCCAAAATGATCCGTACAGATTTTTCAGTGGTCGGAAAGAAAATGGTATCGTCCGCATAAGCACGCAGCTTTTGTTCACCCTTCCCTGGTATTAACGTACCCCTGACATTGTCGTCCTGTCGTATCTTTTCTAGAAGTGGCTCTAGAGCGACAACGTACAGTAAAGGGGACAAGGGACATCCCTGTTTCACTGACCTAGTCAACCTGAAAGAATTGGTTAGGGTATGGTTTAATAGAATGCGACTTTCCGGTTTCAAATATAAAATTTTGACCCATGTCCGAAAATAATTTCCCACGTTGCAGTGTGAGAGAGTTTTGTGGAGGTATGAGTGAGATATTCTGTCGAATGCTTTTTCTTTATCTAAAGAGAGAATTGAGGACTGACAGTTTTTCAGATGTGTGTAGTTGATGATGTCCCTTATGAAGTGTGTGTGTTGCTGGATATTCCGGTGTTGTACACTACATTGCTGGTCTTCATGAATGAGAGATGCCATTACTGGTTTCAATTTATTCGTCAAAGTCTTTGTTAAAATCTTGTAGTCTACATTTAAAAGCGAGATAGGTCTGTAACTCTTTAAAAGTGTCTTGTCAGTATTCTCCTTCGGAATAAGAGTGATGTAAGACGTGTTGAAACTGGATGGGAGTTCATGTTTGTGGAAAGATTCAGAGAATACTGCTAGTAAAATGGGACATAGAAGAGGAAAGAAAAACTGATAGAATTCAGCAGTAATACCGTCAGGGCCAGGCGATTTGCTCTTCTGCATTCCATGAACCGCTTGTGTTATATCTGTTAGTGTTAATTCAGTATCTAGTGTTAGTTTCTGTTCCTCTGTGAGTTCTTTTGTGAATTTCATAAAGTGTTCATGCACGTGCGCCTGTGTGTTTTCCTCTGTATAAAGGTTCCTGTAATAATCTTCAAAGGCTAAGGCTATTTGTTGTGGCTCGACTTGTATATTTCCTTCCCTGTCGATTATCTGGCCTATTTGTCTGCTGCGCTATATGGTTTGTTCTAAAGCTAGGTATTGTTTACTCGGTATCTCTTGTGTTATAGTTCGTGAGCCTGAAGCTGAGGGGGAATGTTCTTAATAAATAGGATATATCATACATATCTTTAATATTGTCGTTTGTATTAATTGTCTTTCTTATAAAAGAAAATATAGTAGAGAGCTAATTAAGTTAGTTATTTATAATATTATAGTCAAGCAATTAATATTTTTAAATGCTAGTTGTTTCCCTTATAATAATATTAGGTGTTTATGTCTTTTCTGGTTAATTCAGCAGAATGCTTGAACATAGTCGTAGCTCTTACGCGGAGCAAACACGGCAGGGGGGCTTCCGATCATCAAAAGGAAACCCCCTTCCCCAAGCATTTCGGCTGAAACACAGATTCCTCACAGACTGCGGACAGTGAGGTCGAGAGCACAGGTGTTCAGCAGCCAGGCGGAATTCCTAGAATAGAGTCCTGCAGTAAAGATTTCTGCGTGAGGCATACCTCAGGGTCAGGAAGCGAGAGTACAAGAATGACAGGAAAACGCTACACTTGCCACTGAAGATGAGGATGATGATGGCTGGCATCAGAAATATCTTCGGTGCTGGCGATGAAGCGGAGGATGTTGACTTGTTGAGTCTCCAACTTGCTGATACGTTATCATCAAATCCTCCCAACTTAGGGTTGTTAAGCAGCACTCAGTTGTAACATTCAACCCGTAAATAGTTATTGTTGTTGACAATAGTGTCACAGCTTGTCAAGTGTTCGAAAAACATCACATGTTTCAACTTCACATCGAACAACCAGTAAAACATTGTAGTTTATTGTTCATTAATGTATATAAGTCACCAGGTGTGACATCTACAGCTGCCAGTTGATCAATTGGTAGAACATTATTGCTGATCTGTGTCGGAGCTGATGGTCTGCCTGCCATAATAATATGTCTTTCTGGGAGAGTGTATTCGCAATCAAATTGCGAATAAACGAAGTCTCTATTCGCAACCAAGAGTAGATATAAACAAGCTGTGGGAAATCCTTAAACAATATGGAGTGAGTACACATCTAACAAACCAATATAGAAACTTATACAATTAAGCAGCCATGTGCGGGGGAATGCCCAAGTCTGCCCCTGCCTGAAATCTGAGTGGGTGTACCTGATGGTTAAGTTCAATGGTAATAGGAAAAATAATCCACATGCAAATATCAGTCCAGTGCACTCTCCAGTAGTGGCAGCTATTAGTAGTGGCACGTATACTGGCAACGCTTGCGTTCAAAGCGAATGAATAAACAACAACAACAACAAATTCAGATATCCTATAAACCTATCATGATATATTTGATATCTCCGTGTCGATCAATATGTTTCAATGAATTAATCCTGACACTGTGATGTTTGGCGTGATATATTTGATATTTCCGTGAATTAATCCTGACACTGTGATGTTTGGCGTGATATATTTGATATTTCCGTGAATTAATCCTGACACTGTGGTGTTTGGCGTGATATATTTGATATTTCCGTGAATTAATCCTGACACTGTGATGTTTGGCGTGATATATTTGATATTTCCGTGAATTAATCCTGACACTGTGATGTTTGGCGTGATATATTTGATATTTCCGTGAATTAATCCTGACACTGTGATGTTTGGCGTGATATATTTGATATTTCCGTGAATTAATCCTGACACTGTGATGTTTGGCGTGATATATTTGATATTTCCGTGAATTAATCCTGACACTGTGATGTTTGGCGTGATATATTTGATATTTCCGTGAATTAATCCTGACACTGTGATGTTTGGCGTGATATATTTGATATTTCCGTGAATTAATCCTGACACTGTGATGTTTGGCGTGATATATTTGATATTTCCGTGAATTAATCCTGACACTGTGATGTATGGCTTGGTTTGGCGAATCATCAGAATGTATTTTTTTAAATTCCCGGGCATGTTTACGTTCAGTAGTTTGCCATTTCTTTCTCAACCACCGGCACTCATACCTTTGTGTGAAAACCAACGCAAGGTGGTCTGCTTCCAAATCGCCGCAGCTGGGTTTTGAACACGGTATGCAGGATTACGAAATGCATTCATAACCATTTCACTACAGACCCGGCGACTATTCATGTTTGTTTCAGAAGGTACAGTTAGTTGGATGTCTTTTACAGGACATCACAATCAACCACGGCATTTATTCCAGAAGTTGGTGTTGTTGTTATCTTCCACTTATGCCATTAGACGTCGTGGAGAAGGTTCATTGAAGCTCCGGCGCCTTTGACTAGCGCCTTTTCTCCAGTTTCCTGCCAGTTTGCTAGACCCGTCATAGTTCCTTACCTAATATAAGACCGCAACGGCTTACTTTAATAAATAATGACTATCAGTTACCAGTAAGTTAGCTAATTTTGTCAAAATGCCGAATAACTGTCTTTGTACGCTTTCACTTAATTAATTCTGAAAATGAAAAAAAAAAAATAAAATATTTCACCGGTGGGGAATGGAACCACGGTCTCTTGCTACACAGGCGGAGATACTTACCGCTATGCTACTGAGGACAAGGTGCAATTAAACAAAAATATGTCATATAGTCAAACACATGTCCCGATGACGTCTTGCATGTCACGTGACTAGCCTTTGACCCAATGAGTCCCTGTAAGGGATACTTTTTCACTACAAAGTTATGTCCTCATTTGGAACCGGTATTCGGAAGAGTGACAATATATTGAGTACAAATTGATAATTGATATTAATAATAAGTTAATAAAAATAGAGTGTGGGTAGCTGTTTGGTGTGATTTGGCCGTTTCCGGATTCTCCTCTTCTTCTGTGTCAGTGGCGATGAATGATTTTCTTAACGATATGTTGTCGTCTTCCTCTATGGTCTGTCGTTGGTCGTTTGTCTTCACTGTAGGGATGTCTGGTTTGTTCATTTTCTTTGGTGTAGCTGTGGGAGAATCGTCTTCATAGGTCGACATTTACCGCAGAAACTTGTATAAGTTTATTCCCCTGAGTAAACGCAGATAAGTGACTGAACTATCTCATCTTGGTAACACGGCGTACCTGAGTAGAATAGAATCCATTATGAATTTCCCCAAAATTCTTTCAACACAGTATCCTTTAAAATCCATCCATCATGTGCCATGCCGGAAAGCGTAGGCGGTCACGACTCGTCATTTCACTCGATCACCGGAGTCGTGGATCAGCTCAGTGTTCATGTCTCGACCATGCCACGTGGCCAAGCCATCCAGGTATTTACTTCTCGGTCTTCCCCTTGGTCTGTCCCTTTGATCTTGCCAGTTGTCACCAAGTTCTCCAATTCATTTCTTCTTATAACATGCCCAAAACATGTTGACTGTCTGCGTCTAATTTCTCTAATCAGTTTACGATTTTCATTTGTTACTTGTAGTACTTGGTAGTACTTTATTAGACGTAGGCAGTCAAAATTCTTTGGGCATGTTATGAGAAGAAATGGATTGGAGAATTTGGTGACAACTGGTAAGATCGAGGGGAACAGACCAAGGGGAAGACCTAGAAGCAAGTACCTGGATGGCTTGGCCTTGTGGCATGGTCGAGACAGAAACACGGAGCTGATCCATGACTCTGGTGATCGAGTGAGATGGCAGAACATGACCACCCACGCTTACCGGCATGGCACATGATGGATGGATGGAGTACTTAATCATTGGTTTTTCTGTCTGTCCCAGGTATTGTTTGCATTCTCCTCAGAAACCACAGTTCCACAGCCATCAGATGTTTTTTTAGCTTGACTGCTCATTGTCCAAGCTTCACACAAAAGTACAGGCTCTATATAGCACCTCAACACTCGTTTTCTCATTGCAATTGACATCTTTTTATTGGTCAGTATGTGTTTTAATCTTGCAAAAGGCTACCTTCGCCGTGGCGATTCTTGTTCTAATCTCTTCAAGGCATCTCCCATCAGATGTTATGAATATTCCGAGATAATTATACCGATTGAATTGTTTAAGAATATTCCCATTTACCTGTATGTTACATTGTGGTATTTCCTTCTTCCTAGTGACGACGATAATTTGTATCTTCTTACAATGTAATTCTAACCCCAGTTGTTCACTGTGTGCAACAACCGCATCTACCAGATGTTGCAGATCCTGTTCATTGTCTGCAATCAATACTGTATCATCCGCACATCTAATGTTATTGATGTTACGTCCCCAAATAATGGCTCCTTTCATGTCTTCTACATTCCTGAAACTATTTTCACTGCACCGGGAAAAAAAATCTGGAGACATTGCACGTGCCTGTCTCACACCTCTCTTAATAAGCTGATATTGACCTACTTCCTTATCAATCCCTTATGGCAGCTTGTTGCTTCCAATATATGTATTTTTTTTTTACAAGTCTAAAGTCTTTCCCCATCAATTTGTAGATCTGTAAGCATCTTCATCATATTGGCATGTCTTACTTTATAGAAAGCCTTTGGGTGGTCAATACAGATGTGGGTGTTTGTTTCCTTCCACAGAACGTTCAATTAATGTTCTCAGCATATATACAGCATTTATTGAACCCTTGCCTTTTACAAACCCACATTGTTCTTCTCATATTTCTATAACCATTATAATTGCTACCTCTGGCTAGTTTTTCTCTCCACCAGAAAGGATTATTGCTATATTCCTCGGAAGTTGAAGCCCTCTGGTCTCAGATATACCTAACATGTGAATATTCTGCCTTCGCATTTCTTTCTAAATGTTATCAAAGGTTGGGAGGTGTGTTGTTAATTTCATTTAAATTGTATGTGGCCTTAAGAGGCCAGTAAAAAAATGTTTTCCCCCACAGAGGGGGAATATTCAGACGATTATAAATAGCTTTTATATTGAAAGTATACAATTGAAATGTCATGAATAAATGTGGAACTTCAAAGTTGATTATAAAATGTAAGTAAGTAAAGATTAAAGACACATTTTATAAGTAATATAAAAGAATTATTCTCTATATTTAATATCGACGTTTGTAATAATTGTCTTCTTTATATAAAAATAATATAGTAGAGAGATATTTAAGTTAGTTATTTATAATATTATAGTCAAGCAATTGAAATTTTTTAAATGCTAGTAGTCTCCCTTATAACAATATTGGATGTTTATGTCCCCTACTCATTGCTTTTTAACGTGTTTTTCTTTAAGCTATCTGGTTAATTCAGCAGAATGCTTGAACATAGTCGTAGCTCTTACGCGGAGCAAACACGGCAAGGGGGCTTCCGATCATCAAAAGTAAACCCCCTTCCCCAAGCATTTCAGACCGTTAAGTTCTTAATCGAAGAAAACAGTAACAATGGTGATATCAAAGAAAAAGGGAACACCAAAATGTGACTTAGAAATAGAAGGGGAAATTCTCAACCAAGTGGATAATTTTAAATACCTAGGGGCACTTATAACATCGGATGGAAGATGTACAACAAAGATTAAGAGCAGAATAGGGCAAGCAAAGGCCGCATTTCAGAAAATGAAGAGTATCTTATGCAATAAGTCGCTATCAATGATTTGTAAGAGAGTGCTGAAATGCTATATAGAACCAATTTTGCTGTATGGCAGCGAATCTTCTAATGTAAATGAACAAATTAGGAAGAACTTAGAAGCAACAGAGATGAGGATTTAAGACGAATGTTGCGAATTCCTTGGACTGCCTGAGTAACTAACCACGATTGCCTGAAAGAGGCTAATGAAACAAGACCACTATATACAACAATACAAATAACATTCCTCGTCGGTGAAGTAATTTTTTTTTTTTTTTTTTCATTTCCAGCAAATACGTCAAAATATTGAACATGAGGAACTAAAATATAGAACTGAGAAACTCGAAGCATGCGAATAAAGTGTGATGATCGAAGCATATTACTGTCAGCTTGGACCAGAATTATCAATCAATCAATCATGTGCCATGCCGGAAAGCGTGGGCGGTCATGATTCGCCATTTCACTCGATCACCAGAGTCGTGGATCAACTCAGTGTTCCTGTCTCGTCCATGCCATGTGGCCAAGCTATCCAGGTATTTTCCTCTCGGTCTTCCTCTTGGTCTGTTCCCTTCGATCTTGCCAGCTGTCACTAGAATTATCAGGTCATACAAAGTAGGTCGGTAACGTAAACAAACATGGATGCCTGGTATTGTAACAGTAAGAGTACAGAAACGAAAGTTGACAATTCTTGAACTCGCCTGGGGACACAATTATTTGTAAGCATCGTTATTTGTATTGGGGATACCTGTTCTGGAAAATTATTCTTGATATTTAAACAGGACTAACGTAATGTAAAAATAAAACGGGGTGCCAGAAGAACGGACAGAAGTAAGAAGAAGGGTGATTCATTAACAATTAGGGAGAATTCGGCAGAATTAAACTCGCAACAGTGAACATTCCTATTTAATTTAAATTAACCACCTTCTAAGACTTCTTAATGGCTCAAACTAAAATTGACTAGTGAGCAGACGCTGTGACATGTTTGTTACTTCCCGCAATTCTATTGCGAATATAATTTTCCTCTATTCGCAATTCTATTGCCATTGCCAATTAGTAATTGTAATTCTATACCCATGTGCGAATCGAAACAGAATTGGAATACGACAAGACAAGAGGCAAGATCAGTAACAACAACAAAAAACACATAGTGAATTCAAGAAAAGAAAAAGAAAATACATTGCAGAGCTGATGGAATTAGTTTCCTCAACGCTGGCATCAGTCCCATCAGGTGGTGCAGTTTCTGCTACGCCAGCCGCTGCTGCCTCTGATACAACTAATGAGGTTCCTCAACGCTGGCATCAGTCCCATCAAGTGGTGCAGTTGCTGCTACGTCAGCCGCTGCTGCCTCTGATACAACTAATGAGGTTCCTCAACGCTGGCATCAGTCCCATCAAGTGGTGCAGTTGCTGCTACGTCCAGCCGCTGCTGCCTCTGATACAACGAATTAAGGTTCCTCAACGCTGGCATCAGTCCCATCAAGTGGTGCAGTTGCTGCTACGTCAGCCGCTGCTGCCTCTGATACAACTAATGAGGTTCCTCAACGCTGGCATCAGTCCCATCAAGTGGTGCAGTTGCTGCTACGTCAGCCGCTGCTGCCTCTGATACAACTAATGAGGTTCCTCAACGCTGGCATCAGTCCCATCAAGTGGTGCAGTTGCTGCTACGTCAGCCGCTGCTGCCTCTGATACAACGAATTAAGTTCCTCAACGCTGGCATCAGTCCCATCAAGTGGTGCAGTTGCTGCTACGTCAGCCGTTGCTGCCTCTGATACAACTAATGAGGTTCCTCAACGCTGGCATCAGTCCCATCAAGTGGTGCAGTTGCTGCTACGTCAGCCGCTGCTGCCTCTGATACAACTAATGAGGTTCCTCAACGCTGCCACGCCAGCCGCTGCTGCCTCTGATACAACGAATTAAGTTCCTCAACGCTGGCATCAATCCCATCAGATGGTGCAGTTGCTGCTACGCCAGCCGCTGCTGCCTCTGATACAACGAATTAAGTTCCTCAACGCTGGCATCAGTCCCATCAGATGGTGCAGTTTTGCTACGCCAGCCGCTGCTGCCTCTGATACAACGAATTAGTTTCCTCAACGCTGGCATCAGTCCCATCAAGTGGTGCAGTTGCTGCTACGCCAGCCGCTGCTGCCTCTGATACAACGAATTAGTTCCTCAACGCTGGCATCAATCCCATCAAGTGGTGCAGTTTCTGCTAAACCAGCCGCTGCTGCCTCTGATAACGAAAGAGCTGCCTCACCTGCTGCCCCAGCTGAAGCAAAGAAAGAGCGAAAGACAAGAGTAAGATAGAGTCTGAAGAACCTGACGATGACATGGGATTTGGATTGTTTCATAAGACACATTTTTATTCATGAAAGTGTATGCTAATGATCTTTGTGAAAAGAAAACAAAATATTTATTCAAATACAATGTGATAACTGGTTTAAAATGTGACGTATAAAATGTAAACCAATAGAATTCACTACAGCAGACACCGACTTTAAAGAAAATACAGAAGAAGAAAACACTCAGTCTAATGATGGATAATGAGTATTGATGTGTTAAGAAGCTAAGAAGATCACTCTGAATAGACAGTGGAGATGCAATTTTTGAGAAGAATTATGAATGTTGAGAAAGTCGTGACACACTGAGGTATTGAGTGCTGCCGGTGGTAAAAGATCACAGACTGACTCATTAAAATAATCTCATCTCACCTCGTTCTTATTATACCTTGTAGTGTAGAGGTGAAGCATAAACGGGAGAGTGCCCGTTTGTGAGTTATCTTTGTATATCGAAATTCGCATAGACTGTTATTCCCTCTAACCATCACTTACATGGGTGGCCTCGTTTTCTGGACTACAAGCTTGTGATAGAGTACAACATGAACGACTAATTACATACCTTAAAGACATAAGTTTAGTTTAGTTTAGTTTAGTCGGCGGATCAACATCACGGCACACGGGTGTAACCCATAAGTGCTCCATTCTACTCCTAACTCAAACCTGAGTCTGGAGAATCTCAGCTCAGTGCATGAACTCCGTAGCACCGGCGAGGATCCTGAAATACTTTGGGTAGATTTTTAACTCAATTTCAAGACATAGGAGTAGACGGAAAGGACATCAGACTTATTAATAACTTGTACTGGCAACAAGTGGCGTCAATTAGATGCAGAAATAATTATTTGTTGCCCATAGAGATAAAAAGGGTACCGCAGGGATGCATGTTCTCCCAACGCCTCTTCAACCTATACACAGAAAGAATTTTTAAACAAGTCAAAATGGAAGAATAATAAACAATCTTAGATATGCCGATGATACCGTGTTACTAGCAGAAAGCGAGCAAGAGTTACAACACCTAATGGAACATGTCAACAGGCATAGTGCAGAATGTGGCCTAGATATTAACATCCAAAAATGAAAACTATGATTATTAGCAGTGGAAAGGAGGGGTCATCAATGAACATCACAGTAAACAGGGAGATACTTCTTCTTCTTCTTCTGCGTTCATCCATAGTTTTTTTTTTCCGCATGTGATTGCGTTGTGCCTGTTTACAGCAAAGCTGCGTTCTTGCCCCGTTAGGCCGACACATTGACTTCTGCGGGCATTTGTTGACCGGGTTAACCATCCCGGGGGTTTCTTAGGACGTTTTACTCTCACTGTTTTGGTGTTATCCCCCATCCCAGCTGGCCCACATAGAACAGCCAAAGACATCCTGGTCAGCCCTCAAGGGAAGGCAGGGGCAGACCATGGGCATTCCCCGCCATCCAAGGGGGCTTTCTAACTTGCAGAGCCAACACATAGCGCTCTGGTACTGGGCTCACCCAAAGAATCGTCACGTCCTGCACATGGCTGCTTAGCCTCACTTCCGTATATTGGGCTTTCGTTCACCATAGGCTGTTCTTCCGGAAACCAGAAGAATGCAGTCTGCAGATGACATCCACACAGTGAGCTTTCGATTCAGACTTTCCACGTAATGGATTTGCTATCCAAGCAATATTCAATTTCGTGCCACTAGGACACTTTTCCACCTTTTATGAAGCCCACACAGCGAGCTTTCGATTTGGACTTTCCACATAATGGATTTGCTATCCAAGCAATATTCCATTTCATGCCTCTGTGTTGCTTTTGTAACCGACATACCTGTGATATGAAGTGTGGCAGTCTGAATACTTCTTCATGCACCTTTAAATGTCAATCTGTATGTAGTTAAAGTAAGCTGCGGTCAACTTGAGCTTGTTGATATCTCCATAAAGCTTGTCCTCAAATGAAGCAGGTATGGGCCAAAATATCTTTCTCTGTTCTGCATATGTTGGGCAATCCTGCAGCAAATGTTTTGCTGTCATTTTTCCAGTTCGACAATTACATTCATCGGTATCTCCTATCGTTAGTTTATTGAACAAGTGGTATTTCAGCCTGTTATGTTCTGTGCGGAGTCTGAAGATTGCTACTTGTTCTCTTCGGTTGAGTTTTTAATATACATTATCCTTCTGGTGGCCTGGATGCTCAGATTCCCATTTGGTTCTATGAGTGCTTTTTATAAACCTCTTTGCCTCATTATAGGTTATGTCTATGTCAGGCTGTGGTAGTCGTCCGCCCTCTTTTGCCAGTCTGTCAGCCTCTTCATTTCCAGGTATACTGCAATGTGATGGGATCCACTGTATTACAACTTTTTTGGATTTCTGGCATAGACCATGGAGTGCTTCTCTAAGGTCAGTTAGTTCTGTGCTGTTATTGCTCTTCAGTATTGAGACAGCTGACTTTGCATCTGTGAAGATAGCTATTTGCTTCTCTTTATTTTCCTCCATCAAGAGCATTTCTGCTGCAGTTTTCAGAGCCTCTACCCCCGCTTTGAAGTTTCTTGAAAATTTTGCAGTTGCCACTGAATGTGTTGTTTTTTTTCCACTCCATTTTTTAAATTTAGGAGAATTCCTCCTCCTCCATTCTCTATTGAATTTTTGGCTGATCCATCTGTATATGCATGGGTCCAATTGCTTCTTGGGTAATGTTCTTTTATGTAGTTTAGGGTTATTTCTCTTCTTTCGGTTTCATGCTGAGTGTTCTTTTTCTCAATACCAGGAATGTTTTCTATCAATCTCAGGCAGTTGCTGCTGTCTCCAAGCTGGGAACTTGTGTACATTGTAAATGGGTTTGACTGTTGATATATTAAGTATTGGATCTGCATTAATATTTCGTTTTGCAGCTTCTACAAAGTTTCTACGCTTCAGTCTTCCCTTTCCAAAACCATTAAACCTTTTATTCATAGGGTGGTCTGTCAATCTTCTAAATTTTCTGCTTGTTGCTGGGCTCTGCTATCTCTTCTGTTCCTGCATTGGTTGTAAACAAGTGATCTTTTCTAGTTCATTAATAGGCGTTGTCTTCAGGCTTCCAGTTATGATTCGCATTCCTTGGTTTTGGACTTCTACTTATTTTGTTAAAGTTTGACTTAGCTGCTGTTGCCCAAGCTGCAATGCCATATTTCAGTACTGGCCTCACCCGTCCAGTATATAACTTCTTGAGAACTTTCTCATCTGCTCCCCAAGTTTGTGACAAAACGGACTAGATTCCGTCTGTACTCTGCATTATTTCCCTTTGGTCGGACTAAGACAGGTTGGTTTCCCTTCAGATAGTGACCATAACTAGGGAAATCTCCGGTTAAACTAGTCCGTGACGTCATAGTCAGGCGAGTTCGAGAAGCATTTCGAATCTTCGCGAAGGAACTAGGCAAAGTTCGTACGTGATGTTGCTGTCACGTTGGACCCACAATTACATCGGGGAACACGGGATTCAGGTTTTCTCCGTGACCCATGGGATTCACTGGACCCAAGATGGAATTGTGACAGCGCACTTAGTTGTCCGTCGTCAGTCGCCAGTCGGGCATCGTCAGATGCGGCCGCAGTTACTTACAGCTAGAAAGTGATGTCTGTTGTCGCTGCCAGAGCGGGACATCTGCAGAGAACTGATGTGATCCGAATATCCAAGGTAATGAAGTAAAAGTTATTAATTAATCGTTATCCGTAAAGAAAACGCCGGCAGCCGAATACAGAAATTATTGCCATCGCGCCGCGTAGAAGTTTACGACCCGCCTGTTTGCATTTCTAAGTAGCAGCTATCGATCGGCTGGGAAATATGTAGGTCAAACGTCGGCTGTAATGACACCTGTTGTGTGCTTGGAAACATCAGGTATGTTTAATTTGTCACTCTGCTTAGCTGTATAAAATTGGTGTTTTTAGAGCAGAAATAATTAAATGTGTTATACGAACATTACATTCATTGTTAGTGAAAGATTTGCTATGAAGTTATTACTGCCAATGGTAAGTATGTTCGGGTAATTTAACAACTGTGTAGCCAATGTGTTAACTATCTTGTTTAGTGATTACATACTCAGGGCTGTAAGGAAGTTTGACATGAAGTAAACTGTGATGTTAGAGTCATTTTATAGTGATGAGTTATTAGCAGGCGCTAGCCAGTGATGTGTCGTTTGCTTAGCTAGAATAGGGTTGTAACTTATGCCTTACATCAGTGGTGTTTATTAATTCCTGGAAACAAGGTGTTGTTATTCCATTGGGATATGAAGGTAAGTCTTTGCTATGTTAGGCAACCAGTGCTATTCCACCTCTATATAGAAATGTTTTGAATTTACGTGATAGAGGTAGATAGGAATTATCTGTGGATTTTGATGTCACTGCTTGTTTATATGCCCGCCCGCCGGAGTGACTATGCGTGCCTATGTGTGCGTATAATGTCTGTCCGGCCGACTGGTTATTAGGCCTGTTAAACCGACCGTTATGTTGCGTGTCCGACCAAAGTGATTGTGCGTGACCGAATGTTGCATTTGTATACCCGACCGAGAGCAAGGCGACGCTCTGTAATCAAGGCCGTTGCGCTAATGACGATCCGAACTTCGAACAGAACCTTGTCTGTCTCTAGAGTTCTTTTCTTCTATAAACCTGACTCTGTTGGTGTGGTAACTTAACCACAAGGACGTGGTAGTTGCATCCAAGCCATTAGGCAGCCCTTGAGGGGGGACTAGAGATTGGGTGGATGAGGGGCTGGATGCCATTCTAAAATGAATGACGTGGCCTAACTCGCCACGGAACCAAGGTTCTCTTTTTCCACAGCAGCTGTGGGGAAGATTACTCGGTGGATGGCCACCATATCTGTGATAGACCTGCGCAGCCTTGACCGTCATGGGTGAAGGTCAACTAATAAAGGTCAAATCTTGTTCTGGGACAGAGATCCAAGAACGGAAGCTGTAGCTGTGGTGATGAGTTTGTTAGTTAAGTTTAACAATTCATGATTTATAATTTGTTAATGCTATGTTAATGAATTATGATGTATATAATTTATTAATGTTAGATAGTCATTAATGAGTTAGGTGTAATTAATTGATCAATGGGGTAAGTGATTAATTAATTGTTGAGTTGTGTGGATGAGGAGGATATGTCCGGCTGGACACCTCCTAGTTAATGTAACAGCTACACTGAAAGATAAGTAGGTGTATTGTTAAGGTTGTTGGTGGTTGAAGAGAAGTGGAGGGTTGGAATAACACCAGGTAGAGGATACTTTGACAGAGTCAAACAGTCTACTCTGGTGCTATCGGGTTATCTGTTGCCCAGACGAGTTACTTGAATATATACTGGTGTACTATTGCTTTCTCTTGCACTCTCATGCCGGTACCTTGTAGTTAACAGTTGATCTATGATGTTGATGATCTAATATATAATGTATGTTATATATTACTCTGATGCATGTGTTAAGGTGTGATACATGTTAGTCCTATGTGCACATTATAAGCAAGGCTTCGATCAAACCGTATCCCCGGGTAATTCATTGCCTGCGTTCTTTCCACCGTCTCTGAACACAGCATTACAGTTGGTGTTGGATTGTTGACAATATGATTATTCAACGAGAACCAAGTCACTGTGGCCTTTGTTGGGTTGACCATTGCCCCAGCTTCATCACACCAAGTACTTATGCGATTGAGTTCGGTTTGTAGTTCCACAGCAACCTCCTCTCTATCCTTACCCTGACGATACACTAAAACATCATCGGCATATGACAATGTCCTGCCAGGTCCAGTGATCTGCTCACTGGTGATTCTCACTGTGTAGGCGTTGAACAGTACCGGAGATAATGGTGATCCCTGTGGTAGGCCAGGATATATTGTTGTTGGTTCCGAAGTCCAACTGCCACATCTAAAAACTACTTTCCGTTGGAAGAGGGCTGCAGCGATCCAACTAAGGAGGAATGGACTTACGTTTAGTTCAAGAAGCTGAAACATTTAACAATCCAGTGGTACTCTGTTGTATCCTCAAGATCCTCAAGATCAATCGCTACAGCAACAGTTTCAGTGCCTGAGTGGAAACCTTCATAGACATCATGGGCAAAGACTGCTGCATTGGTCCAGGTTTCTCTTTTTGGACGGTACCCACCCAGGGTATGTGGGAAAACACCTTGCCTCTCTAGTTGGCTTGATATTTTCCTGGCAATAACCTTCTCCAGCAGCTTGCCTACTGTATTCTGCATGGTTATAATTCGATATACCTGAATTTTTTTGTGGTCTTTGTCAGGCTTCGGCAAGGGAATCAGATAGCTATGTAACCATTCCTCCTTGATGCTAGCACTCCCTATACTGTTGTTGTACATGTCTGCTAGTTTCTCTAGCTCATTGTCGGTACACCTATTTATGTCGTCGTATCTTATGCCATCAGGACCTGGAGCACTGTTTTTTGATCGTCGAAGCACAGCCTTGATTTCTTTCACTGTCACTGTGTCTTCATCCGAAGTGTTCTGGGCCTTGCATCTGTCTGAGGTGACCTCCTTGGCCAGATTCCGGCCTCCCATGTCTGTCTGGTTGCTCTGCTCAAGGTAGCGTTCAAAGAGGGCTTTGCCCTTGTCCTCATCAGTCCTCTGCCAGATGAGGTCAGCACCTTGGAAGTCAGAAATGCTCTTATTCTTGACTACCCCACTCATGCTTTTATGTAGTCGCCAGAACAATTTCAGTGACTTGTCTGTGCTTACTCTTTGACACACCTCTGCCCATTTTTCGCTTTTAACCACCTTGACCAGTTTTTTGAAATAGCTTACTTTTGTGTGCATCTCTCTTTCTAAGTGCAAGCAGGGACTAGGATGACCAGCTCTGTTCTTCTTGGCATTTTGCCATCACCTTACAGCACTACGCTTATCCACCCAAGCCTTCTCCACCTCGAAACTCCTACCACGGTGGCTGCTCCCAGCTTTTTCTCCTGCCCTGAAACGTTCTGCGCTTGTCACGTCTTATTTTGCTCACCACATCTTGCCCTGTACTGTCATACTGGAACGTCTTTACCTTTAGCTTGTGCTGCCTGATTCTGCCTTTCTCCACCAATATGCTGCAAGGGTGGTGGTCGCTGCCATGGTGTCCTAGGACACCCCATCTACACACTGTAGTGAGTGAAGGTGAAACTAGCGCCAGATCAATAGCACTGTCCTCATCGCCTGGACGGCTTGCTGTCCTGGTGACACAGCCACTGTTGATACAAACCAGGTCGATGGTTTCCAGTGCAGTCTCGAGCTCCTCCCCTTGTGTATTGGAGGAAGTGTTTCCCCATGATCTGCCTTTAGCGTTGAAGTCACCACAGAAAATAACATTTCTCTCGTGGCCTAATATGCCACTTAAGCACTGCCACTTCTGGGCGTCCACACTCGCATTGCGGGCATAAACATTAACCAACACGAATGGTATACTGGAATGAACTCAACGCCTGTATTTGTATATCGTCACTGTCCCAACTGGACATGTCTAGCTCTGACACCACCATGCTGTCGCGAACGAGAATCGCCGTTCCCAGATGTCGTCTGTTGTAGAAACATTTGAAGCCGGCAATTCGGAGTAGCTGATCGCCCAGTCTCGTCTCCTGGAGTGCTACAATGTCGTTCCTGTAAACTAGGGTTTCTAAAATAGAGCCCCGTTGTTTTACACTGGCACAGTTCCAATATAGAATACGGATGTTCCTGAGTCCTAGACGGTGACACTTGAGTCTAAAACGTCTCAAACCCCCGCGCTTACCTTGCTTCTTACATAGACCAGGTGATAACAAAGGCCAAGCGGGGCTTGGCAGCGATGCGGGTGATGGCGGCAGCAAACTGTGAGCAGCGCCATCTATGTCTTCTGTACGAGGGGCTGGTCATGTCTGTTTTGGAGTATGCAATGGCAATCCTGACTCTCAGCCATAAGCAGATAGAAAGGATGGAAAGGATACAGAATGAAGCTATGCGCATTATTCTTGGATGTACAAGAGATACAGCATGCAGGGCGATGCGCTACCTTCTTGATTTTCCAACCATTGAAGATAGAATGCAAGTTTGCAGGGCACGCGCCTACCTCAGAATTAACGCAAACACACAGCAATAACTGCATAGTGAAATTAGGAAGGTGAAGGGCAGCAGGTTAAAAAGAGGACGGTCGTGGATGGGTCAAGCCGAAGACATTCTTTAACAGGTGTGTTCACTTGAGGACTTAGAACCTGGCGAGGAGTGGGTGCAAGTGCCAACAGACTTCTGCACATCCTTTTCAGTTTGCATCCAACTAGATAGAAAATGCAGACAAGAAAATCCGGCTGCTGTGGAGGCTGAAGTACAAGCGTTGATTTTCGAGAATTCGCTAGACAGTGACGCGGTCATCTACACAGATGGGTCGGTCGTCCGACATGTGAGAAGCTCATGGGCCTTTACAGCTCGGACCGGAGGGAGAATTGTGAAGGAGGACTCTGGTGCTTTCACTGAAACCACAAGTAGCCTGACCATGGAAGTCATGGCAGTAAGTAAAGCAATAACATGGCTCGAGACACAGACATTCACTAGGGCTTGTTTCCTTAGCGACTCAATGAACATGATCAAGAGGATAGAGGAGGGGTCGATCCGAAGAGAATGGTTGCTGCCTCTGGAGCGGTCTCGGCTGGCAAAGATTAGTTTCATCTTCGTGCCAGGTCATGCGGGAGTACAAGGAAATGAGCTGGCTGACAAGCTCGCAGGTGAGGCTACTGTGGAGGGCGGACGCGCCATGGACCAGGCTGACATTCTGAATGCTCTACGAGAAGTGAGACTTTTGCAAGAACCAAGTGATGACTGTGAATCTACAACAATGGCCAGACTGGGAGAGCAGCAAATTAAAAGAGGGGTGGCCAAACAAGAACACTACGCAGGAAGCCAAAGAAGATTGATAAACCAACACAGAACTGGCGTCGTTAGCCGCTACACGCTGCGGGATTTGCTGAGGAGGGGATCCGAGCACTTATGGACTGAATAGTCCGATGTGCAACGAGGATGATCTGTCGACTAACTAACTAACATGTTAGTCCTAAGTTGTAGCCAGGTACTCACACCGACCTCCATGTTTCAGGATCTGATATATATATGTATATATATACATGATGGAGATTCATGAGTTCGACCATAAACTTAATGGGACCAGCTCACCCCAGTGCCTGTCAAGGTGATGTGTGAGGCAATACTGGGAGCGGTCATCTGAATCTGCCAATGTCAACACTTGAGAGAAGCTGAGTGTAGAATATCCCGGTAAGTCTATGCTAAGACCGCCGCGACGAGTCCGACAAAGAGTTAGTCAACCGATCCAGGTTGGGTCGAGGACTGAAACGTCTCTGGAGTCACACCGGTAAGTTACTGGTGCAGTTCTACAGGAACTCAGTGGTGACTTGGGTACTCTCAAGGGAATGAGTTCCAGTTGTGTTGCTGAGAGCGACTCTGTTTACTAGTCGTCGCAACGGCCAGTTTATTATGTTTCCGGCCCGGCTGGGTCGTAATGGGACACATAGTATAGGTCATGTGAACTATGGTGTGAATCTACAGTTGTGATCCTTACTGAAGCCTTAACGTGGTCAAGGACCGACAACAGGGATTTGCTATTCTTGTGAACACCGGAGTGACATTCTTGTTTGGGTAGTTATCTACCCCATTCCTAGGTGTTGTTGGACAATGACATTGAAAGCTGTGGAGGTATTAGATACCTACAGAACTGTGAAGCATAGTGACTTGTGAATATGTTGAGTTCTTACATTCACCTGTTGGAGCATTCAATTGTGACAATGTTGTTATATGGAGCCGGCGCTCCAGTTATAGGTTGCAGACAGTTTTCCCATTAACTTGAGAATCCGAAGAGAAAAAGGCTAATAGATACTAGGGTATTGTGCTACTGTACTTATCTTCAGTTGGGGGACATCTAGAATTCTAGGGTCGGCCCGGACGTCATCAGCGGAGTGGAACTTGTGAGTTATTACGTCATCGAAAGATGACCAGCGAACTTTGGTGAAGTGTCCGTCAGGTATCAGACATACGCCTGACCAGTCCTAGATCTTACTCAGTGGAGGGAGAGAACATTGGAAGAGTCAACAACTTGGAGTTCTTCTGCACTGAAGGTTCATCGGGTGAGTCGTTAACTACGACGGGACGACAGCACGAACTGAAGTCACATGCTCCATGATGATGACTGATCATCGGTAGACCTTCTCGCTGTTCTCTAGCAGCCATTGTACATATTGTCTTCTATCCAGGCTTTTCAGCCATCCCTCTCTTAGTTCAGTTGACGTATTCAGAAATTAAATTTTGCTTTGTTTGCCAGGGCTTTGAGTCTTAGTATGACTGGTGTCTTGTCCGAGCCCCCTGTGGGTAGGAATCCCTAAGTGGGGAGGGGAAGTTCAGCTGTCCCGGCTTGTGTGGGGCCTTGTAGATGTAAAGTCCTATTGGGGTGGTCGGGGCAAAGGCTGGGGATATTAACTATAGTAACATACCTGTCCAAGCCCCGGGGGTCTTGTTACAACGTCATTGGAACACACAAGCACCTCTACCTCGTCAAGGCGGAC
>JACEFZ010014217.1:47500-50954 GCA_014155875.1 Cepaea nemoralis
TATCTATCTATCTATCTATCTATCTATCTATCTATCTACCAATCATACATATATGCATACATGCATACATGCATACATGCAACCATGCATGCATGCATGCATGCATGCATGCATGCATGCATACATACATACATACATACATACATACATACATACATACATACATACATGCATACATGCATACATGCATACATACATACATACATACATACATACATGCATACATGCATACATGCATGCATGCAGGCAGGCAGGCAGGCACAAACACACACACACACACACACACAAATACACACAAACACACACAAATACACACATGCATACACACACACAAACATACACACATACATACATAAGTCGCTTAAAAGTCGACTTCATTGCACCGGGTTTTATCCCATATGGCTCGGTCTCTTTCCGCACCATGGAAAGCGTCGCACAAAGCACGACCTCCGTAGCTTTTAGCGACGACCCACATCAGTCTCCGAAACATTTACCTCGTAAACCGAAGGTCGCGGGCCGGAATCGAACCTACAACCTTCGGAGCACGAGCCAAACAGCTTGACCACTTCGCCACAGAGACTCCCATAAACTACATTGTGGTACTTCCTTCTTCCTAGTGACGACGATAATTTGTATCTTCTTACAATGTAAGTCTAACCCCAGTTGCTCACTGTGTGCAACAACCGCATCTACCAGATGTTGCAGATCCTGCTCATTGTCTGCAATCAATACTGTATCATCTGCACATCTAATGTTATTGATGTTACGTCCCCAAATGATGGCTCCTTTCATATCTTCTACATTCCTAAAACTATTTTCACTGCATCGGGGAAAAATATCTGGAGACATTACACGTGTCTGTCTCACACCTCTCTTACTAGGCTGATATTGACCTACTTCCTTATCAATCCTTATGGCAGCTTGTTGATTCCAATATATGTATTCTTTTTACAAGTCTAAAGTCTTTCCCCATCAATTTGTAGATCTGTAAGCATCTTAATCATATTGGCATGTCTTACTTTATAGAAAGCCTTTGGGTGGTCAATACAGATGTGGGTGTTTGTTTCCTTCCACAGAACGTTCAATTAATGTTCTCAGCATATATACAGCATTTATTGAACCCTTGCCTTTTACAAACCCACATTGTTATACTCATATTTCTATAACCATTATAATTGCTATCTCTGGCAGTTTTTCTCTCCACCAGAAAGGATTATTGCTATATTCCTCAGAAGTTGAAGCCCTCTGGTCTCAGATATACATAACATGTGAATATTCTGCCTTCCCATTTCTTTCTAAATGTTATCAAAGTTTGGGAGGTGTGTTGTTAATTTCTTTTAAATTGTATGTGGCCTTAAGAAGCCAGTAAAAAAATGTTTTCCCCCCACAGAGGGGGGATAAAATTCTTTAAGTAACATAGGGATACGTTGAGAGTATACAATTGAAATGTCATGAATAAATGTAGAACTTCAAAGTTGATTATAAAATGTAAGTAAGTAAAGATTATGGACACATTTTGTAAGTAATATAAAAGAAATATTCTCTATCTTTAATATTGTCATTTGTATTAATTTTCTTTCTTATAAAAAAAAATACATTAGAGAGATATATAAGTTAGTTCTTTATAATATTATAGTCAAGCAATTGATATGTTTAAATTCTAGTTGTTTCCCTTATAATAATATTAGGATGTTTATGTCCCCTACTCATTACTTTTCAACATGTTTTACTTTTAGCTATCTGGTTACTTCAGCAGAATGCTTGAACATTCGTAGCTCTTACGCGGAGCAAACACTTCAGGGGGCTTCCGATCATCAAAAGTAAACCCCCTTCCCCAAGCATTTCAGACCATTAAGTTCTTAATCGAAGTGACTATTCGCAATTCTATTGCGAATAGACAAAAATTATATTCGCAGTAGAAGTAGGTGACGTGATTATTCCTATGCTTGTAGCTAGAAAACAGTAACAATGGTGATATCAAAGAAAATGGGGACACCAAAATGTGACTTAGAAATAGAAGTATAAATTCTCAACCAAGTGGATAATTTTAAATACCTAGGGGCACTTATGCCGGCTTCGTGGCTTTGAGGTTATGACTTTTCTCCGTAATCTCGTATACTCTCGGTAACGTGATGACGGTGAGAATCAGCAGTGGTTCGAATCGCATCGGTAACTTACGGGATATGTGATCCGGCCGCTCAGAAGCAATGGCAAACTACTGAGCGTAGGCTAATCTTGCCAAGAAATCAACATACAGCTGAAAGATGCTGGTGTTGACAGCGATACTTATAACATCAGATGGAAGATGTACAACAGAGATTAAGAGCAGAATAGGGCAGGCAAAAGCCGCATTTCAGAAAATGAAGAGTATCTTATGCAATAAGTCACTATCACTGAATGTAAGAAAGGGAGTGCTGAAATGCTGTGTAGAACCAGTTTTTCTGTATGGCAGTGAATCTTGGAATATAAATGAACAAATTAAGAAGAAATTAGAAGCAACAGAGATGTGGTTCCTGAGACGAATGTTGCGAATTCCTTGGACTGCCAGAGTAACTAACGACGACTGCCTGAAACAGGCTAATGAAACTAGAACATTATATACAACAATAAGACAGAGACAAACAGCTTTCTTCGGTCATGTGATGAGAAGAGAGGCATTGGAGAACATCGTAACAACTGGAAAGATCGAGGGGAAGAGAGGCAGAGGTAGACCAAGAGAAGTGATGCTGGATGGATTGAGACGGTGGCATGGAGGAATATCAGCAGCAGAGTTGATCCAGAAAACCAAAGACCGAGATCTATGGAGAGCCATGAACGCCTACGCCAGCCGGCACGGCACTTGATGATGATGATGATGATGATGATGATGATGATGATGATGATGATGATGATGATGATGATGATGATGATGATGATACTATACCCATGTGCGAATCGAAATAGAATTGGAATACGACAAGACAAGAGGCAAAATCAGTAACAAAAAAAAAAAATAGTGAATTCAAGAATAGAAAGAAAAAAAAATTGCAGAGCTGATGGAATGAGGTTCCTCAACGCTGCTACGCCAGCCGGTGCTGCCTCTGATACAACGAATGAGGTTCCTCAACGCTGGTGTCAGAATCCCCAATAAGGAGTTAGAGAGTTAATACTAGTCTAGTAGGGAGACACCAGACAGGAGAGACACCAGCGCTATAAATAGCCTCACAAGGAGACACATTTGTGTCAGACCAAGGGCCAACGCGTACAAGTGAGCAAGGGCTTTCCCCAAGCCATTGGGAAGCTTGGCCTTGCGAGTACCGTGAAGTGCCCGGTTACTCAAGCTCACAAGCCAGCGTGCTTGAGACTCTATGCACGCCAGACCCGCTACTGCACGAAGAGGGACAGCCTCCGTGCTTGACCACGGGAAAGTGTAGCGTTGGACGACCCCGGGGCGGGGAGGACGGTTTTAAAAAAA
>JACEFZ010014218.1:0-41884 GCA_014155875.1 Cepaea nemoralis
TGGTTCATTTTTACCAAACCAAAGGGACCCCGGGGTTGCTCCACATGAACACACAATGTCACTGGCAAAGTCTATCAGGTGAATAAACACTTCACCTTATTTCCATGTCCTTGGACAAATAGATCTTCACACAGTCTCATGTAACTACCCTGATCAAATGGGTATCAATCACAACCTAGCATACACTGTCAACAGTTCACCACGTTGGACTGAGGTAGCTCACTACCTTAACAAACATGTCCCTCTGGTGTTCCCACCAATGATGTAATCAATGTCTTAGGTCACTGGACCACATGTTGGCTTCATAAAGGTAACCAATGTAGAAACACTATTTAAGCATCAAAGTATACATGGTGTCCCATAACCCAGCCGGGCCAGAAGCATATTACACAGGCCATGGTGACCGGTAACACTGATCACCCTGCTCAACTTGAAAGTTCACGACCTTGCAATCACCAAGGTTTACTCTGAGTATGAATTTCACCAGTGCTTCACTGGCTAGAATCATCAGACGTTTCAGTGTTGGATCCTCTCAGGATCGGATGACACTCGTCGGACTCTTGACGGAGGTCCTGACCTAGACCTACCGACTTATTCAGCACTCAGCTCCTTCCAACATTGATCTCGCAGAATCAGACGACCACTCCCAGTATAGCCTCAATCAACTTCTGGATAGGCACTGGAATGAGTGGGCCCATCGAGCTCATGGTGAAGCTCATGAATCTTCTTCAGTATAGTAATAACAGATCCTGAAACACGGAGAGGTTGGTGTGAGTACTCAACTACAACAAAGACTAACAGCATCTCCACCATGTCACCTGCCTCTCAGACATTCCTCATGTCTACCAACATGAGTATGAAATCATCACATCATAGATCTACTTAGTCACTATAATATATAGGCATAATGATGGTAGAAAGCAGGTAGTACCGTTTACTGCCGTACGGTAGCTCAGTCATATCTGACTAAGACCTGACAACAATATAATTTAACATGGATATATCATTTTGCAACACACACACACACACACATATGTATTGTATATTATTATTGTTATTATATTATTGTATTGTATATTATTATATTGTATTGTATTATTATATTGTATATATATTGTTGTGTGTGTGTGTGTGTGTGTGTGTGTGTGTGTGTGTGTGTGTGTGTGTGTATATATATATCATTAGCACCTTGCCGTCTTGACAGACGATAGTTTGTGCTCTAAAAATGCATACTAAATTTTAACTATGGCGGTAGCGAGTGTGACTGATAAGGCCAATTTGAGCTGTAAATGTCCGTTCACAGTGGGTGCATGTGAACACGTGGTCATTTCCACCATCATGCACCATCTTACGTCTCAAACGCTTGGTGTATGACTTTTCTGCAATAATTTTCTCCTTTGACTTTATTCCATTTCTGATATTTGCCCTCCACGCAACACGTTCAGCGGCGACTTGCTCCCAATGTGCATTATCAATGCCTGTATCAATCATGTCCCGCTTACACACATCTTTGTATCGTAGTAGAGGCCGACCCTGAGATCTCTTACCCATCTGTAATTCACCAAAAAAGATATCCTTTGGTATTCTACCATCATCCATCCTCCTAAGATGTCCTATCCATCTAAGTCTACGAAGACTGAGCATGGAATAAACTGTCACACAACCTGATCTTTCCAATACTTCAGTATTTGTGATTTTGTCTTGCCACTTAATACCAAGAATTCTTCGCAGACACCGCATATGAAAGCTGTTTAAATTGTTCTCTTGGTGTGAGTAAGTTGTCCAGGTTTCACTGCCATAGAGAAGAGTACTAAGGACACAGGCTTGATAGACAAGGACTTTTGTTTTGGCAGTAAGCTTCCTGTTCTCCCAGACTCTTTTTCTTAACCTGTTCATTGTTGTTGCTGCCTTACCAATCCGGATGTTGATTTCCTGATCTAGGGATAATTTGCTATTTACCACTGATCCTAGATATGTAAAATGGTCTACTATCTCTAGTTCGGCGTCGTCAATAAAGATTGATGGTACCCCATGTGCACCTTGTGACATAATCTGTGTCTTCTTTTTGCTAATTGTTAAACCAAATTCAGAACAAGCATTGGAGAATGCAGATAGTAGACATTGCAATTCTTCCTCAGAGTGGGTCGTAACTGCAGCATCATATGCAAACAGCAACTTTCTGATCAGTTCCCTCCTAATTTTGGTCTTAGCCTTCAATCTCTGAGCATTGTAGAGCGTGAGTGAATGTATATACCACCATCCTGATCACGAAATGCATATTTCAGTAGAAGTGAAAAGTATATTCCAAAGAGGGTGGGAGCTAGTACACAACCTTGCTTAACTCCACTCTTGATTTCAAATTCTTCAGAAGTTGCACCATCAAACTTGATTATACCCTTCATGCCTGTGTGGAACGATTCCACAATGGACAGAAGAGTTGGTGGGCAGCCAATCTTCTTTAGTGCCTTGAACAGACCCTCACGACTGACCAAATCAAATGCCTTTGTGAGGTCGATGAAGGCAATAAACAGTGGTTGATTCTGTTCACGGCATTTTTCTTGCATTTGTCGCAATGAGAATATCATATCAGTGGTAGACCGGTTCTGTCGAAAGCCACACTGTGATTCGGGGTAGACTTGATCTCCTAGGACTTGAAGTCTGCGCAGAACAATTCTGGCAAATACTTTTCCAACAATACACAGAAGTGAGATACCCCTATAGTTGTTACAGTCGCTCCGATCACCCTTGTTCTTGTACAGCGTTATGATGTTTGAATCTTTGAAATCCTGTGGGACTTGTCCTTCACGCCAGCATAGCTCTATTAGCTGGTGGATCTGTAGAGTGAGTGTGTCTTGCCCACTCCTGATAACCTCTATTGGAATCCCATCCTTACCTGGAGCCTTGCCAGATGCAAGTTCATTTATAGCACACTTAACTTCTGTTATGGTGGGAAGTGTGTCCAGGTGGTCAAGAGTTGGTAGAGCCTCTATGGCGTTAAGGGCATCATCCGCTAGTTTGGTCTCACTTGAGTAAAGCTCCAAATAGTGCTCTACCCATCTGTCCATCTGCTGTTTCTTATCAGTGATGACTTCTCCAGTCAAGGTTTTCAGCGGTGCACTTCTTTTGATCACTGGACCACAGGCTTTCTTTATTCCTTCATACATGCTTCTTATGTCTCCCTTATCACTTGCGATTTGAATGGACTCACATAACTTGATCCAATAATCATTTGCACACTGCCTGGCAGCCTTTTGCACATCCTTCCTAGCTTGCCTTAGCTCACTCAGAGTGTTACGCGTTGGTCTTTCCTTGTTTCTTAAGAGAGCTTTCTTCTTCTTATCAATAAAGGGCTGCAGAGTCTCGCTGTTGGCCGCAAACCAGTCCTGCCTCTTATGATCCACAGTGCCGTAAACCCCTACGGCAGTTTTATAAAGAGTTTCCTTAATTTGACCCCACTTTTCATTTACTGTACAATTTTCTGGTGTATCAGTGAAAGCGTCTTCAAGTTGCTGTTGAAACTGAAAGCACTTTTCAGGATCATGAGTGTTAATAATATTAATCCTGGGGCTAGATTTGTGTTTAGCTGTGTAGATTCTCTTTGGTCTCAGTCTAACTCTTGCAACAACCAAAGAATGATCTGTATCACAGTCAGCACTGTGGTAACTACGAGTCAATGATATATGGTTCAGATGTTGTCTCCGTGTGATGATGAAGTCCAGCTGGTGCCAATGGCCGGATCTTGGATGTTTCCATGTGACCTTATGCATCTCTTTTGTTTTAAAAAAAGAGTTTGTAATACATAGGTCATTACTGGTGCAATGCTCCAGCAGCCTTTGCCCATTTTCATTCATGCGACCGATGTTGTATTTTCCAAGGGACACTGGCCATGAACTCGAGTCCTTGCCCACACGAGCATTGAAATCACCGAGCATATAAATGTAGTCAGATTTTGGAACTGCCTTGATCACGGAGTCTAACTCCTCATAGAACAAATCCTTCACATCATCAGAGGAATCGAGTGTCGGTGCATATGCAGTAATAATGGTGGCAAACCCACAAGAGGTTGCCAAGCGCAGGGATAATAGTCTTTCATTTCCTCCTGCTGGAATTTCAATCATTCCCAGTAGCGAATTCTTCACTGCAAAGCCCACACCGTGTTGCCTTTTTTCTGCCTGCCCTCTACCCTTCCAGAAAAAGGTGTAGTTGTTTTCCCTCAGTGACCCTTCCTCAGCGAGGCGAGTCTCCTGCAGGCCAGCAATATCAATGTTAAGACGATTGAGTTCGGCATCAATCACAGCCGTTTTTCTCACATCGTCAATATTGGTCAAGTCAGTGGAAAATCCTGGACACATGGTTCTCACGTTCCAGGTTGCAAGCCGTAGCTTGAGGTTTCTATTTTTATTTTTGTTTGTACCTGGTGCATTGGTTTTACAGCCTGCGATTCAGATTTTGTCCTAGCCCCAAGCACCCATTGAAGCAGGCAGGCTGTGGCGGATCAGCACCCAATTGGCTGGGGGCTGCCCAGCTTGAGGCGGGCGGTAGCTGATCAGTGACACCTATAGGTGTCTCCCACCGTCAGAGGCAACGCGTGGCGCCCCATGTCTACGCCAACTGACAAGGACTTATAACCCGTAACAGTTGCCTCTCGCTTTGATTCCGAGACCAGTTAAGACCAGGGATGGAGTTATTGCCTCTCCATAGCACAAAGCCTGGGCTAAAATATAGAGATCATGTGTTGCCCATGCAGCATGATCCCTCTCTCGGCCTGCCTAGTTCACTCCAGAGGAAAGGTAACACCCCTACATCTGGAACAAGACAAGCTGCAGAAGCTGCCGGATCAGCAAAGCAATGCTCTAACTGTCCGCCTGTCGGAGCTTCGATCCTAGACCAGTCGCCAACCAAGGCTTAGGGCCTGGTCTGCCCTGCCATGACAATTTTGTCTTTAGCTTGCATTTCCTCGCACCAGGGTAAGGCTTGTACCCTCCCAATTGTGCTCTTCCGCCCGAAGCCGTTGGCACAATGTGGGGTGTCGGGTTTGGTAAGCGACGCCAAACGTTCGGCGCTAACAGAAACCAGGTAGTACCGTCTACTGTTATACGGTAGCTCAGTCATATCTGACTAAGACCTGACTAAGATATATTTAAATATATATATATATATATATATATATATATATATATATATATATATATATATATATATATATATATATATATATATATATATATATATACAATATAATAATACAATACAATATAATATTATACAATACAATAATATAATAACAATAATAATATACAATACATATATATGTGTGTGTGTGTGTGTGTGTGTGTGTGTGTGTTGCAAAATGATATATCTATGTTAAATTATATTTAACCAATAAATATTTATCTATATGTAATATATTATCATCAGTATAAACATTCTCAATCATACGATCGACTGAAACTCATTATACATACATTACAGATCAGTATAACATGTGTTGAAAAACAATATCTATGATAAATTATCCACAAAAACAATGCTAAACTATATACAACGTATTATATATGTATATATATATATATATAGAAAAGAGAATGTTGTGCGTTCGCGAACGGTCTATCCGATTGAGATGAAATTTTCTACAGATGTTCTTCTCATTCCCGCCAAGCCAACTGGCATAGTTTGTTAGTTTAAAAACAGTTATTTACGTATTAAACTGAATGTAATTAAAATATTGCAAGGGGACATATATCAAAGGTCATAACTTTTAGTAGTATGTAGTATTATGGAATTCAAATAATTGTTGTATTTTTCTTAAGTTTCATAAAATGTTTAAAGTAGTTATCTACAGTCATATGCGTTATAATATAATGATAAAATCGTTAAGGCATTTTCACAGTTTTCATAAACATACTGCATCTATTTTAAACACTTGAAAATTTTAGAATCCATTTTTCCCGCACCTGGATCGGAAAAGGGCCGTTTAAATACGGGCAAATTTTCGAACCCATTATCCCCGAAACGGGAACGGGAAAGAGCCGTCGTAAAAATGTCTATCTATCTATCTATCTATCTATCTATCTATCTATCTATCTATCTATCTATCTATCTATCTATCTATCTATCTATCTATCTATCTATCTATCTATCTATCTATCTATCTATCTATCTATCTACCTACCTACCTACCTACCTACCTACATATATATCTATCTATCTATCTATCCATCTATCTATCTCTACCTACCTACCTACCTACCTACCTACCTACCTACCTATCTACCTATCTATCTATCTATCTATCTATCTATCTATCTATCTATCTATCTATCTCTCTCTCTCTCTCTATCTATCTATCTATCTATCTATCTATCTATCTATCTATCTATCTATCTATCTATCTATCTATCTATCTATCCATCTATCTATCTATCTATCTATCTATCTACCTACCTACCTACCTACCTACCTACCTACCTATCTATCTATCTATCTATCTATCTATCTATCTATCTATCTCTATCTATCTATCTATCTATCTCTCTACCTACCTACCTACCTACCTACCTACCTACCTATCTATCTATCTATCTATCTATCTATCTATCTATCTATCTATCTATCTCTCTATCTCTCTCTATCTCTCTCTTCCTATCTATCTATCTATCTATCTATCTATCTATCTATCTATCTATCCATCCATCCATCCATCCATCCATCCATCCATCCATCCATCCATCCATCCATCCACCCACCCACCCACCCACCTACCTACCTGCCTGCCTGCCTGCCTGCCTATGATTGATTGATTGATTGATTGACTGATTTCTTCTTCTTCTTCGTCGTTCATCCGGATTTTTTTCGGATGTGACTGCGTTGTGCCTGTTTACAGCAGAGCTGCGTTCTTGCGCCGTTAGGCCGACACATCCGACTTCTGCGGGCATTTGTTGACCGGGTTAACCTTCCCGGGGATTGACTGATTTAAGAACCGACATCATAGCATTCGGGACATTCACATAAGCGCTCCGTCCCCATCCCCAGAAGCCAGCGAAGAGTTCCAACCCCAATAGTACCAGTAGCAATATGATTATATGTGCGTCTCACCTTTCCTCTAAGCGTCGAGCATCGGCCAGATCCCCTCGTCACTCCACGCTGTTGCATTCTTGCCAGACCATGGTGATCCATTTGCTTCTCCGTGGTGTACACGTGTTTCCACAAGGCCGCAACCACGTCTGCCATATCATGCATCAATACTCCACCAAGTTTTGCAGAGCCAGCCAATCTGTCTGCCTGTTCATTTCCCAGCACACCAGAATGCCCCGGAGAAAAGATCCAGACGATGCTTGCCACCTGTGACTTCCGAAGCGAAGCAAGCCACTCGGTACGAAGCTTGCCTTCCCCACCCTACTCACCATGCTTTCTGAGTCAGTTACAATCACGATGTGTGTGTGTGTGTGTGTGTGTGTGTGTGTGTGTGTGTGTGTGTGTGTGTGTGTATCGTATTCTCCATTCAGCGGAAAGCTGCACTGACTGCCTCCACCTCCATTCTTAAGCTAGATGTTGTGGTATCATATGCCAAGCTCTCCTGCACTAAACGTAGACCATTAGCTTTTGCCAAGAAACCCCAGGCACTTCTGCTACCTCTCAACACCGAACCACCTGTGTAGATAATCACATCACCCGGGCGAGCATTATCCTGAATTAGTTGTTGGAATTCCACTTCTGTGGCCCCTGCTGGCCACTCCCTGCTCAATGTGATTATAACTCTGCACAAGTCTGACTGCTCCGCTGGTACTCTGACCCACTCCTCTGTCACAATAAATCTTGGAGGTCGATCGATGACAGAAAGTCGCACCAAACGTCTACAAACAGCCGGCATTTCTTTAATGTGTTGTTGATCGAAGAAGGACTATAGCGCCATACGTCTGCAAGGCGGCAGCCATCCTTTGAAGTTGGAGACACTCTGTCTGGATGTAAGGCGGCCAGATCTTTTGCTGTGGGGACAAGAATTCTCTAGTTCACAGGCGGGCAAGACTTTTTGTTGTACGGGAAACCGGTCCCCAGATGAAAGCAGAATAGACGGTGGGTTGTTTCCATCCAGTCTAAAAAGGAGAGAAAATAACTTCTAGAATGTCTAGTGTCTAGACAGTTTTGTGACGTCACTCAGACACCGTATTAAAACAGTTGGGGATAAACAACTTTGGGGTAGTCGACGTATGCAATATTCCTAGTTTGTTTCTAGAGAGAGACTATAATGTCTATTATTGATTTCTATCGGCGGACATCTATCCAGTGTGTGATTTCATAGTCTCCATCTCAAACAGGAATAACTATATTGTTCCACTAGATTGTAACACCAACTAGAAGAAAAGTCATGACTCGAGTATTGAAGGCAGAGTTTACTGAGAGGCTTTTGCACTGGGCTCATAACCCAGAGGGTCTGCAGGAACCTTGCCTCTGCTGAGCAGGAAACGATTATTATATACTTGTGTTTCTTACGTGATAGTTTACATCACATTAAAATAAAGACACTGACAACAACACCAGTGTAGCATAATGGCTCCAGACGTTCGCATCCCCAGTCCATTTACATTTCTCAATATTAAAACAATTAAATAACGTAAGCCGTCTTGATAACTTGGTCTAAGAATAACTTAGAAACTTCGAGATCGGGAGAAAGGGGATGAACGGTGGTGACCCATAGTGATTGGTTGATCCTTGGGCGAGTAACGCTATTATCTAGGCATAATTAATTAGCCCGCCAGTCGAAGCTTTGATTCCATCTCGATAGGATGTGTCAACGATGCAGTGATCATAACGTGCCCAAAATCCATCTTTAAGATGTAGTTTCTGCATCTCAGGTACCACAAATCATTTATATGTTATGTGTAAGCCTGATGATAAGAGAGTGAAACGAATGGCATGGCATTTTTCTTGAGAAAATGTGAGAATGAAGACCGACATTCGTTCTACAGTGAAACTAAAGCTGCCGCTCTAACATGTCATGTCTGCCACAGTGAAATATTCTTACCATGTCTATTAGCTATCTGATTGATGATTTGCATGTGCTTGTGTCTGTAAACTACGCTCAATGCATATTGCAAAACCTCTGCGCGCTCTGAATATTCGTGAGTGCCTATCATGACTCATTCTAACCAAACTGTACACTGCTCTTGCTAGTTACATTTGGCAGTCTGGATTGGAATGTGTGATGCTGCATGTAATATTTCCTTTATAATGGCTGAGAATGTTTGAGTGAATGAGACGGTAATTATATAATTAACCTCTCATATTTGTAAAAGTAACGATGCTTATTATATCCATGTTTGCGGGACTGCATTGCGCGTTAGAAATTACAAAGTTCATGTAATATCTGAGGGCTATGTTACGCTCAAGAAGATTGCCAAAGCATTCATATAGATTTGCCTAGGATGCAATTTTTCTTCAACGTTATGTACTGGGTCCTTTGCAACAAATGGTTTGGGTTCATATGAATTACATTCCGACAAGGAGCAAGAGTGTCTGGTCTGCTGAATATAAATGAGGCTCAGGATAATTGTCAAGGAAAATTCATGTCTTCTTTCATATGTGTATTCCACATTTGAAAGCATTGCTTATGCAATACTGCTTGGTACTCATTGTAGTAAATATTACCATTACTCAGTGGGACAAGAGCACATGATGATGATTTATAATGGTGTGAAGCTGCCCCGGATTTAGCATGTGTGCCTATGATCTCACAGTTTTGGGGATGGCCTTGTGAGGGGGATATCACCCCGGACCACCAAATAAATTGCACATCATCACCAGTGAAAGGTGGGTGTTCGAATATCACTTCTCTCCCCCCTTCCCATTCCTCTCTGAATTTGAAATGGTATTACATCACCATGATCATGTTTAAACAGATGTAAAACACATGTTGTACCTTTGTTTATTAACAGAATGAGGAGGATGGAGAGGCCTTTCAATTAACAGGACAACTCCAGGGAAGTCCTGAGCTCTAACCTTCAATATAGCTTATACTTATAAGATGGACTCTCCAAGAAAAACTAACACATAAACCCAGGTTGCACATACTCAGCCTGCATTCACATAACCTGGCAGATACAGATGGCCTGGAAGGAAAGTTTTATAAAAAAACTATAACAGGGATACTCTCCATTTATCAATGTTCCAAGCTCTATCTTCAAGAAACATTCTGGAAGAAATATTGGAAGTGAGAGATCACCTGAATTTCAGCATGCATCTATTGGCCAAGGGTGAACATCCATTGTGAACTTGGAGTTTACCATCATTCTTCTCAAAACCATATCTTGAGGAGTATTCCAACTTAATACTGGCTGGAAAGCTTAACAGAAGAATAAAATAGAGCAAATTCACAATCTGGATTGTGCATTAACTGTGGTGTAGATCAGTACCATCAGAAACCTGTGGGAGAGACTGGCAGAAGGAAGAAGGCTGGGACATATTTGTTTCATAGCTCTTCCTCTACAGGAGGAGTAGAACAAGGTCCTAAGTGTCAACTCCATGAACAGTCTACTCGCCCTTAGGAAGTAAATGCTGTCCATTTTCATAGACTTGTTGCAGCAGGAATTAGCATGAACTGGAAAAACATTGTAGGGAGAATGGCCACCTGAAACATTCCCAACACATTCATAGGTGCTAAAAGAGGTTCAAGGATCAGTATGGCAGTGTCTCCCTATACTTGCTCCATGACTATGGTTATAAGTTATCATGTTTTCCTCAGTGACAGTTTAGGGAAGGACTTAAGCATAAAATGGTCTGTGGTGTAGGATGATTTTCTGAAGTAGTAGATGAAGGAGGAGGGTTTGTTTTAAGTTGATGTTTTTCTTTGGGGAATTGGGTGAGGTATTTGGGTTTTTTCATAATCAATGTCAATTTTATTGCATATTACTAAAATGTTTTGAAATGTGATTTTTGGCCGATTGTGAATGAAGCCTGGGTCTTCACTTGACCTCATAAAACATCAATAAAGATAGTAGGAAGAAAACAGTTTTGAGATGACATGTTTCTGTGATTGTCTTGTGCACTGTTGTGAAATACATTACTTTGTGATGAATTGTCCAACTGTTGTCAAGCATCTTCATGGTGACTGTTACCTCTACTGTGGTTGTTAGTTTCAGAGATTGTGGAAGTCCTGTGTATATGTTGTCAAGTATCTTCCATGATGTATGACTTGTCTAATCTGTTGGTGTGATCATTCCTTTGTGAATGTGTGTCCAACTGTTGTCAAGATCTTCTCAGGTTGACTTGTTCAACTGGTGTAAAGTACAGTTGGTGTTGTTTATGTTCATTACAGTGGTCCAATTGTCAATGTGGTCATTTGTCCAAGTGTCTTGTGTCACTTGAATTAATTAAAGAGATCGATCATGAGGTGGGCGACCAGAGCACAGTAAACAGGATAAGTGAAAGAACTGCTTTCATTTGTTGCTGTGGCTAACTGCCAAGATCTCTATATAACCTGTAGGAGGAATCATCTAATAATAATTCTGTGTTGATCTTAAACTTAGGTCTAATTTCTCACAGTGGGGGTATTCGATGAGCCAAATTCTGTATGGTTTCTCTACAAAGGTTCTGCGAGACTACATATCAATACCTCTAGACAAGACTTGCTGTTACAAACCTGTATCTTTTGTAAAGATCTATACTTTATGGAAAGTCACTTGTTGGTGCTTCTGTAATTATCTAAAACCCAAATAGAAAACCTCACATGTGGGTGCTCGTCCGCGATTGAACCCCGGGAAAAACCCCTCAGGGTATTCACATATTGTGGGCTCCTGTCTGCAATTGAACCCTGGGAAAAACCCCTCAAGGTAATCACATAATGAGTGCTTGATGCCACTGTTTGAACCCTGGGAAAACCCCTTGGGGTACTCACCTATTGGGACCTCGAGTATGGGAAATGAACCCTGGGAATACCTTTCATGGGATTCACATAGTGGGATCTGACAACTCAGGATATAAACTGTGGGCATGCCTTGTCTGGAACTCCGGTGGGGGAAATCTAGGCTGGTATTAGAATCAGGGAGTAACCTCTCGCAAAATTAAGCCTATTGCTTAGAGTTTTATAGTGTGGTTAACGGATCCCGTCACATAAATGTAGACATAAGGTCCAGATGTTTGGCCCACAAGTAAATCTCTGGTATAGGTTGTTTCATCAATGGTGGTAATATTGCATGTATCACTGTTCATAAATGTCACATTGTACAATGTAGTGAACGAAGATGTTAATTATCTTATGGGTCAACATGATTGAGATACCCATGATAATGTTGTGTTTCAAAATGGGCTGATGTAATAGACTGTCAATATTGTTATGTAACTTTGTGCATGCTGTTGTTCACTATGAGTATCAGATAAAGGTACCTGAGAACCCAGAAGACACAAATTATTTTTAAATAACTTAGACAGCTAATTTCAGGATAAACTTGATTTTTCTTGAGATAAATTAAAACACCTGATCCAGTGAATAATAGAGGGCCTACTCCACCTCAAATTTTATTGGCTAGCATGGGAGAAGAGGGAAATAATGTAATGAAAACATTTCAGTATCACTGCATCACAACATCATATAGTGGGTACTTAATTCCTCAGTCCCCATAACATGTTAGCAACACTGAGAGTAGAGAGTGTGAACCCTGATGGAAAACTTGGGCAACCATTAAGACACCTCACTAACCATCTCTCTCAGTATAGTCAGTATTCGTACCGGCTAATGTCCAGTGTCAATTCGACGTTGGGTTTATTCTTCAGTTGTGTAATCTTGTCGGTAGCCCTGATCAAGCTGCTGAGAAAGTAAGCACGATTGAATCTCCAGGAGAAACATCCTTATCAACTCAGTCTCTTGCCATTCCTGATTTAGTGGTATTCGTAAGCGTACTTGATACGTGATGGACGAGATGAAGGGAAGATTCTACCTGATGTCATGGTCAGTCACTCATGACCCGACCACAGTCTGGTGTCTATAAGACATTAGTCTATTGTTCAATGGTGTGATCTCTGGTGTACTAGGATCCAAGTCACTAGGAGTGAACTCATTGAATCTCCAGGAAGGCCATCAAAATAACTGGACCCCTAGCCATTCATATGGAAGTGGAGAGCGTACGCAAAAGTATGTGTCCAGGAAACGATGGATAACCAACCTGATGTCATTGGCGTATCATACGACTAGGAGCATAACGTGGACAACCTGAAAAATTTCATGAAGAGATAAAACAGGATCCGTCTCCGACGTCGGCCGTCAATTCATCCTCAGTTGAGAAAGCGTTTCTGCCTTTAAAATGGTGGAGATTAAAGGGAGGACAAAGTTGAGTACAACTGATGTCATTCCCCTTTTTCATTCTCAATTGGGAAGACCTTTCTGCCGGAAGATGGTGGGAATGTAAATAAGGATTGCTGTTCTTAAACAGTTAACTTATATGGTAGAGCTCACTGCAACTCCAGCAGTGACACTCTATACACAATGTCTGCGAAAGTGGACTAACGAAAGATCAGTTTCAAACAGCTGACTCTTTCGAAGGTAAAGATCCCTGCAACTCCTGCAGTCGACTCTTTATACAAAGTAAGAACCATGCATTCCGCAGTGGAATCTTATATTATTACTGAGATGCGAGGTATATTCAAAAGACCTGGCCAGTCCTATCCTCAAAGTCAGTAAAATTGCTTCAAAAATAATTCCAGTCAATATTGGGATCTATGAAGCTATACCCACAAAATCACACCCCTTCAAAGGTGGCTGTGATAATGACGGACTTCTCTATGGCTGAGAAGAAACGCCTTATTCGCCAAAAAGTAAACGTTTTGCTCATGTGGGAGAGAAAGAACGGATACTACAGCCACTCAAAAGCACTTAGCTAGAGAGTTGCTGAAAACAAGTTGGAAATTCCACCTGGGATTCTAGCTTAGTGGATGTTAGTATAACGGCTTCTACAAAATTCGGTTGCTACATTAGAAAATAGAGCAACTAAGGAGAGAAAATGCTGTCCCTTCTCACAACAAATCAAAATAGAGGCCTAACGGAATGAGGAAATCTCAACCAATAAGTGCACCTCTAAATCTATGGTAAGACTACAGAAATAAGTCAAGGAAATATAATGGGAAATTGCTACCATCTGCAAACACAAGAGGCTTATTGGAAAGGTAGACCCTGTGTCCAACGCTAACCAAATCTGCGCTAGTAGATTTTAGTCTCAAGTTCTGCAGCGGCTGCTATAGTTCACCCGGAAGTGATTGTTTTTGCTCCGGTGATGATCAAAAATTTTAACCCAGTTCCAAATACCAAGATTACTGTTGGAGAAAGTTGTTCAGTTAAATACACTCTCACAGGATTATCATTTTCCAGAGGCGAAGGGAAGAGTGAAGTTCTGATAGAAGTTGGTTAATTGCAAAGCCATTACTTCTCAAAATGAATCTCAATGGTCGACTCATACTTTGGAAGTGTGTGACTCTGAGAGATCATTCATCATGGATAGGAAAAATAGCATGGAGATTAACTGTGAAGCATTGTCAGAGATAAATTGGAGAGCAGTTCACTGATGGAGTGTAGTCATAACTCTTCATACTTCAAGTGACTAAATGGAACTTCATGCAAGACTAACTTCATAGTCTTTGCAAATGTCACCAAATTCATGACTGATGGATGAATAGTGTGGCAGATTTTTCAAGGAAAAAAATTATTTGATTCCATATGCACAGCTCTTGTTGGAGTGAATGGAGATAAGGAGTAAATGATGACATCACTTAAAGGATCTGGGAACTGTGAACGCCTGACCTATCAGTCACTTATCAATGACAGACTTTATGGGGAGGCTATATGTAGCATAATGGCTCCAGACGTTCGCATCCCCAGTCCATTTACATTTCTCAATATTAAAACAATTAAATAACGTAAGCCGTCTTGATAACTTGGTCTAAGAATAACTTAGAAACTTCGAGATCGGGAGAAAGGGGATGAACGGTGGTGACCCATAGTGATTGGTTGATCCTTGGGCGAGTAACGCTATTATCTAGGCATAATTAATTAGCCCGCCAGTCGAAGCTTTGATTCCATCTCGATAGGATGTGTCAACGATGCAGTGATCATAACGTGCCCAAAATCCATCTTTAAGATGTAGTTTCTGCATCTCAGGTACCACAAATCATTTATATGTTATGTGTAAGCCTGATGATAAGAGAGTGAAACGAATGGCATGGTATTTTTCTTGAGAAAATGTGAGAATGAAGACCGACATTCGTTCTACAGTGAAACTAAAGCTGCCGCTCTAACATGTCATGTCTGCCACAGTGAAATATTCTTACCATGTCTATTAGCTATCTGATTGATGATTTGCATGTGCTTGTGTCTGTAAACTACGCTCAATGCATATTGCAAAACCTCTGCGCGCTCTGAATATTCGTGAGTGCCTATCATGACTCATTCTAACCAAACTGTACACTGCTCTTGCTAGTTACATTTGGCAGTCTGGATTGGAATGTGTGATGCTGCATGTAATATTTCCTTTATAATGGCTGAGAATGTTTGAGTGAATGAGACGGTAATTATATAATTAACCTCTCATATTTGTAAAAGTAACGATGCTTATTATATCCATGTTTGCGGGACTGCATTGCGCGTTAGAAATTACAAAGTTCATGTAATATCTGAGGGCTATGTTACGCTCAAGAAGATTGCCAAAGCATTCATATAGATTTGCCTAGGATGCAATTTTTCTTCAACGTTATGTACTGGGTCCTTTGCAACAAATGGTTTGGGTTCATATGAATTACATTCCGACAAGGAGCAAGAGTGTCTGGTCTGCTGAATATAAATGAGGCTCAGGATAATTGTCAAGGAAAATTCATGTCTTCTTTCATATGTGTATTCCACATTTGAAAGCATTGCTTATGCAATACTGCTTGGTACTCATTGTAGTAAATATTACCATTACTCAGTGGGACAAGAGCACATGATGATGATTTATAATGGTGTGAAGCTGCCCCGGATTTAGCATGTGTGCCTATGATCTCACAGTTTTGGGGATGGCCTTGTGAGGGGGATATCACCCCGGACCACCAAATAAATTGCACATCATCACCAGTGAAAGGTGGGTGTTCGAATATCACTTCTCTCCCCCCTTCCCATTCCTCTCTGAATTTGAAATGGTATTACATCACCATGATCATGTTTAAACAGATGTAAAACACATGTTGTACCTTTGTTTATTAACAGAGAATGAGGAGGATGGAGAGCCTTTCAATTAACAGGACAACTCCAGGGAAGTCCTGAGCTCTAACCTTCAATATAGCTTATCCTTATAAGATGGACTCTCCAAGAAAAACTAACACATAAACCCAGGTTGCACATACTCAGCCTGCATTCACATAACCTGGCAGATACAGATGGCCTGGAAGGAAAGTTTTATAAAAAACTATAACAGGGATACTCTCCATTTATCAATGTTCCAAGCTCTATCTTCAAGAAACATTCTGGAAGAAATATTGGAAGTGAGAGATCACCTGAATTTCAGCATGCATCTATTGGCCAAGGGTGAACATCCATTGTGAACTTGGAGTTTACCATCATTCTTCTCAAAACCATATCTTGAGGAGTATTCCAACTTAATACTGGCTGGAAAGCTTAACAGAAGAATAAAATAGAGCAAATTCACAATCTGGATTGTGCATTAACTGTGGTGTAGATCAGTACCATCAGAAACCTGTGGGAGAGACTGGCAGAAGGAAGAAGGCTGGGACATATTTGTTTCATAGCTCTTCCTCTACAGGAGGAGTAGAACAAGGTCCTAAGTGTCAACTCCATGAACAGTCTACTCGCCCTTAGGAAGTAAATGCTGTCCATTTTCATAGACTTGTTGCAGCAGGAATTAGCATGAACTGGAAAAACATTGTAGGGAGAATGGCCACCTGAAACATTCCCAACACATTCATAGGTGCTAAAAGAGGTTCAAGGATCAGTATGGCAGTGTCTCCCTATACTTGCTCCATGACTATGGTTATAAGTTATCATGTTTTCCTCAGTGACAGTTTAGGGAAGGACTTAAGCATAAAATGGTCTGTGGTGTAGGATGATTTTCTGAAGTAGTGAGAAGGAGGAGGGTTTGTTTTAAGTTGATGTTTTTCTTTGGGGAATTGGGTGAGGTATTTGGGTTTTTTCATAATCAATGTCAATTTTATTGCATATTACTAAAATGTTTTGAAATGTGATTTTTGGCCGATTATGAATGAAGCCTGGGTCTTCACTTGACCTCATAAAACATCAATAAAGATAGTAGGAAGAAAACAGTTTTGAGATAACATGTTTCTGTGATTGTCTTGTGCACTGTTGTGAAATACATTACTTTGTGATGAATTGTCCAACTGTTGTCAAGCATCTTCATGGTGACTGTTACCTCTACTGTGGTTGTTAGTTTCAGAGATTGTGGAAGTCCTGTGTATATGTTGTCAAGTATCTTCCATGATGTATGACTTGTCTAATCTGTTGGTGTGATCATTCCTTTGTGAATGTGTGTCCAACTGTTGTCAAGATCTTCTCAGGTTGACTTGTTCAACTGGTGTAAAGTACAGTTGGTGTTGTTTATGTTCATTACAGTGGTCCAATTGTCAATGTGGTCATTTGTCCAAGTGTCTTGTGTCACTTGAATTAATTAAAGAGATCGATCATGAGGTGGGCGACCAGAGCACAGTAAACAGGATAAGTGAAAGAACTGCTTTCATTTGTTGCTGTGGCTAACTGCCAAGATCTCTATATAACCTGTAGGAGGAATCATCTAATAATAATTCTGTGTTGATCTTAAACTTAGGTCTAATTTCTCACAGTGGGGGTATTCGATGAGCCAAATTCTGTATGGTTTCTCTACAAAGGTTCTGCGAGACTACATATCAATACCTCTAGACAAGACTTGCTGTTACAAACCTGTATCTTTTGTAAAGATCTATACTTTATGGAAAGTCACTTGTTGGTGCTTCTGTAATTATCTAAAACCCAAATAGAAAACCTCACAACCAGTACCAGGAACACTGTTAGATACAATACCAGTGTGTGTTAATAATTGGGGAATTCCTACAAAAAGTGAAATACTAACATTTAGTTTTCAAAGTGACAGTAACATTATTTTAGGATTCTCTGATCACAGAACATTTATGAACAGAAATTAACAGAATAGTTACACTGTGTGTGTTAGAGTGATGATCAATATTGGGCTGTTGCCACTATTGATGACCAAGCATCTGGATTGTCCAAAAGCTATCGGAGAAAGTCGACACTTGGCCTGAGAGACACATCATTTGGGTGAGGTTTTCTGTCCATCATATATGGCGCTGTTGTGTGGCCAGTACAGTGAGGAAACAGACTTTGCTCCTGAGCTATTCGGTCTGACTCTACATACACGCTAGATGATACGACAGACATTCTACACATACACTTTGCACATACATGACACTTTTCTATATTAAACTAAATTGTTGTTTTTGTTAGAGCCAGTGTTGTGTAGTGTGTTTTGGGAAAAGAATCAGAGAGGGCTTGGTCTAGTAGTAAGAGAGAGAGAGAGAGAGAGAGAGAGAGAGAGAGATCCAGGGACCGACGGGGTGTTGTGGACAGAAAGCTGGGAGATCCTCAAGATATTGATATGGGGTTAAAACAATGTCGGTGTTGATTCCCCTCACCCCAGGAACGACACATAGAAATAATACGACATCCTCTCCTCGCCTAATGTTCTCCAAGGGGTACACCTGTCTGATCGTATCCTCCGCCTGAGCCATCCATGACTTCCCTTATATCAGTCGCTGGCCCTTAACTGTGTCCAGCGCCTCATGCAACGGGTGATCTGTGTCAGCAGCTACTCTGAGGTATGCCTTCGCCTGCATTACCACCTTGAGCCTACCAGCAACAGTCGGCAAACTAAGTACATACACATGTGTGTGTGTGTGTGCGCGCGCGCACACACACGTATGTATGTATGTATGTTCGGCCCGTTCCCTTTGCGGGAAAAATGGGTTCGAACATTTTCATGTATCTAAAATAGATCCATTATTTTTACGACGGCCCTTTCCCGTTCCCGTTGCGGGAAAAATGGGTTCGAAAATTTTCATGTATATAAAATAGATGCAATATTTTTAAGAAAACTGAAAATGCCTTAAGGATTTTATCATCATATTATAACGCATATGACTGTAGATAACTACTTTAAACATTTTATGAAACTTAAGAAAAATACAACAATTATTTAAATTACATAATACTACATGGTACTAAAAGTTATGTCCCTTGATATAACTTTTCGTAAGTTATGTCCCATCGCAATATTTTAATTAAATTCAATTTAATACGTAAATAACTGTTTTAAAACAAACAAACTATGCCAGTTGGCTTGGCGGGAATGAGAAGAACATCAGTAGAAAATTTTATCTCAATCGGATGGACTGTTCGCGAACGCATAAGTGACATACAAAGACACAAAGACACACACAAACATTCTCTTTTATATATATAGATATGGGAGGCTGCGTGGTCTCGAGGTATGGTGTCCGTCTCAATTGCTGGAGGTCCCGGGTTCAAGCCACGGTGATGACTGGGATTTTTTCTCGTGGTCTTCTATTAATAAAATTCCCCCTGGTCTCTGGGTAGTGAGATCGGAATCTCTGGGTAGTGAGATCGGACGCCCCTGTGTATTGTTGCGCACGTAAAATCCCTTGGCAGTTGGAAATCGAAAAAGAGTAGCCTAACGGCGCTGCCTGGGCAAAATTTCGAGTTAAAAATCTACCCAAAGTATTTCAGGATCCTCGCCGATACTACGGAGTTCGTGCACTGAGCTGAGTTTCTCCAGACTCAAGTTTAAGTTAGGAGGTGAACAGAGTACTTATGGGTTGCACCCGTGTGCCGTGATGTTGATCAATCGACTAAACTAAACTAAACTAAAATGTGAAGACCTAACATTTCACACCTTCACATTATTTGCCATGGGATCACCTTTACCGTTATCAATTGATATTGCTTCTGGGTACAACAGTTGTTGCAGATCTTTTCAGTTTTCAGTTGCCGATACTGTGTTACATGCTTTAAAAAAAAAAGTCGCTTAAAGCGAAAAGCAAAGAGCGAACGCAGGCGAGAGAGAGAGAGAGAGAGAGAGAGAGGCAGAGAGAATGAGAGTGAGTCAAAGGGGGAACGACGAGAAAGAACGTGAGTGAAAAAAAAGAGAAAGGCAGAGTGAAAGAGAGAGAGAGAGATAGAGAGAGAGATAGAGAGAGAGAGAGAGAGAAGAGAGAGAGAGAGAGAGAGAGAGAGAGAGAGAGAGAGAGAGAGAGAGAGAGAGAGAGAGAGACCCGCCTACTATCCGGTGTGGAGAATACAAAGCAGAATAAATGCGAAGAATCGGCAGAAAAGCCTGGCCACTTCACTGAGTCCAATGAGGAAATTCTGACGATGGCGGCGTCTAGGGAAGTTCGATTGCTGCGTTCATGTTTATGTTACTTCTTTACATACATAATTCTCACAGATGCTATCAATTTGGATGCTAAGTTCTCTGTTATTAAGAAAGGAAAAACAAACAGTTATTTTGGATTTTCAGTTGCACAGCACCAAGTTTTGAGTGAACCCGTTAGTCCTACAAGTACAGTTTTAGAAAATGTGTGAGTAAATAAAGTATAAAGTTTATGTATTTCATTTTATTTTATTTACTTTGTGTCTAATTGAGATATTTTTCTGTTAAAATATAATACTTAGTAACTCTGACATTAGTGTGTATTTAAAATATAACAAAGCATCTTAAGTCCATATTGATTACTTCTGATGACAAATTATGTGTCACTCATCGTTCTAGATATCATTATCAATCTATCTCATGGGGACAGGACAAAGACAATGAGTAATTAAGGAACCGGTTACCCGTATTCTGTTTTATTAAGCAACCGTACAGTACCTTCTTCTCTAGCACTGCGAATAAAGGGGTATCTTCTATTGCGTTGTTTGTTTGTTTCTTTAATTTTGTTTTTGCAGTTTTCTTTCTGAATTATATTTATAGTATATATATAATACAATTTAGTGTGTCCATAGGTGATAAAAGATTCAGTGGTGACAGTTGGTGATCTTTTAGTGTTTGTGTTTTCATCAAGACTGAGTAAATTCAATCCCTAGAAGTGGCAGGATTCTTATTTTCCAACCAGTACATGTGTTATATTATAAGAATCGACCCAGCCTCATCTAATGAGTATCAGATGATTTTCATACTTGTTGTCTGCCAGGGAAGAAAACTGATCACCTCTACCACATTAATTATGCAATGATCTAGAATATGTGGTCTAACACTTCACACCCTAACCTAATAATGCTATTTGCCAAGATACTACTTTTGTCTTTGTGTAATAAAACTTGGTCTGAATAGTCAATGTTATAGTAAGAAGTTAAGAAGTCCACATACTACTCAGTTTCTTTGCACTTTAAAATGAGTATGCTAACAGATGTTTTACACTTTTATGATGAAGTAGAAATGGTGATGTTTCAAATTAAATCACAAGAAATAAAAATAATACTAGGAGATTTTAATGCAAAAGTAGGAAAGGGAGAAATGGAGGATGTAGTGGGGAAGTATGGTTTAGGTACAAGAAATGAAAGAGGAGAGAAACTAATAGAATGGGCAAATATAATTGATATGATAATTGGAAACGCCGGTTTAAACACCAAAAAGACAACTATACACATGGAAAACCCCTGATAAGAAAAAAACTTAACCAAATTGACAACATACTTATTAATAAAAGATTTAGAAATATGTTAATTAATGTTAAGACAATGCCTGGTGCTGACTGTAACAGTGATCATGCACCGCTATGTGGACAAATAAAAATCGAAGTGTCTATTCATAGCGCACTATGTATAAAGTATTTCTTTATACATAGTTAACTGTCCCGGCTGGTCACGTGATTTGACAAATCACGTGACTTAACGTAAATGTGGGGCTATATTATACATTTTTGCTGATCGGAAAACGTGTCGTCAGTAGCATAGTTGATAGTGTAAACGCCTGATGGGCGTGAGCTCGGGGTTTGTTTCCTTGCCGGACAATTTAAAAAAAAAAAATTGTTCAGCAATTAATTGGGTGAAAGTCAAATGTCAATTGTTCGTGTCCTTGCCGGACAATTTTAAAAAAAAAATCCCGCAGTGTGTAGCAGCTAACGACACCATGCATGTCCAATTCTTAACCCTTTGAAAATAAAGATTTTCGTTCGTTCGTTCGTTCATTAGTGAGTAAAAGATGCACCACAATCATCACATTTGTAAGGTTTATCTCCTGAATGTGTTCTCATGTGGTACACTAAATGGCCAGTGTAGGTGGTCGCTTCTATAATCCCCAAGGACACTCCATTTTATGTCTGATGCCGCCTCTTGTGATACAAGATGGCCGTGTCAGGGTCCCCCGGTCTCATTGCCTGCCTAGTTGGTGTCCCATCATTTAGACAGACAACATCCGTCTCAAGCAAGGCCTCAGCAAGAGCAGTGCCCTGTGTGTTCTCTCCCGACCTGTCCCACTCTTTGGAGCATGCACTGAAGTAACCACATAACAGATACCTGGTAGATGAAAAACATACTGACCAATAAAAAGATGTCAATTGAAATGAGAAAAAGAGTGTTGAGATGCTACATAGAACCTGTACTTTTATATGGATGTGAAGCTTGGACAATGAGATAGAGGGACTTGTGTTTTCCAGTGACCCAAAAGGGCCGTTACTGCTAGGGTTTACTATGTCAGACAGGTCAAGGGATAGGAGCCAGATGAAGAGAGGCACAAACCTGCTGCCCTGTAGGTAGACTGGGAATAGTCGATGGCTAGGGAAAGCTAACATGAAAAATGCTTGTCGAAGTTGGATGTACTGAGTCACAGGCCTGATGAAACAGTACAGTGCAACTCACTTAATGATTAATGATATTTCAGTTTGTAAAGGACTGCCTTCCATGTACACTCAGAGATAACTCCATAAATGTGTCATGTTCCTCCCATAGATTCCACTGGGAGATTCTCATCCTGCTACATGGACTCCGTAACACCAGCAAGTAATCATGTGCATATATCAGAACCACACATTCTAAAAGTATTCTTTTAGTGGTTAGTTAGTCGCATATCCATTAGAGGACGTAGCAGTCAACTCCAGTAATTTTTGGCTGTTTGTGGTTCATGGGCAAGTAGTTTGCCAATGCTTTCTGGACTGGCACTCATACCATTATATGTAAACCAACACAAGGCTGTCTGCTTCCAAATCAATGCAGCTGTGTTTCTAACGCGGTATGCAGGATTTCGAATTGCATAAGTAACCCCTTCGACTCAGAGTGGTAGTTTTTCTAATTGTAAAATTTGATGTAGGCTGTGGCCTATTTGCACGTCTTTTTTAAATTTCTAACTGCTGAGGAATTTTTATAAATTATTCATTTTACATATTATACTAGATGACCCGGCTCGGCTTCGCCCAGCCCCTGGCGTCTCATTTAATTCATATTCGGCCCCTGCTCCCGTTCTCCCATTCCCGTTGGTCGGTTTCTGATGATCCCGTTTCCGTTCCCAAAAATTAAACATTGATTTTAAACTACCTATTTCAGCTGCATCCGCGCGAGTGAGAACAAAAACTGTTCATAACTAATGACTGGTTTAATCAGAGAGTGAGTTGCAGCAAGATGGCGGGACATTTATTCGTCTGTTTCTTAAGCTCGTGCCATTTTCTTTCGAGCTGGAGGAAAAATTTTTGATTTTAAACTAACCAACTATGCCAGTTGGCTCCGTGGGAGTGAGAACATCTGTAGAAAATTTCATCTCAATCGGATGGACCGTTTGGGAATGCATAAAGGACATACAAAGACAAACAAAGACACAAACATTCTCTTTTTATATATATAGATTACATAGACCTTGTTTTAACATGTGTTATAGTATTTAGAATGTATATATATTCCTTGGGTAATCCCAGTGCCAGAATGCTATGTCCCCTCTGCTGTGTGTCCACCGTGACGAGGTAGAGGGGCTTGTGCGTCCCAATGACCCCAAGAGCTATGCCGACGGTAGCACAGCTACTGGTAGGGCCACCCATGTCGGACAGGTCAAGGGAGAGGGACCAGACGAAGAGACACACAAACCTGCTGCCTTGTAGGTAGACTGGGGACAGTCAAAGGCTAGGGAAAGCATCCCAAATACATGCTTGTCGAAATCGGATGTACTGAGCCACAGGCTTGACAAAGCAGTGCAACGTGAAACCTGCTGCCTTGTAGGTAGACTGGGGACAGTCAAAGGCTAGGGAAAGCATCCCGAATAAATGCTTGTCGAAATCGGATGTACTGAGCCACAGGCTTGACAAAGCAGTGCAACGTAACTTAATTCATGATGTCACAAATCAAAATTAATCGATATGGTGCTAATCCCGTGAAGTCCCATCAGGCGGTGATAGTGCCGGGCCCCCTGCCTCGAGGGGGTCCACCCATGACTACTGGTGGTCACCTTCCCCTGTGCTGTGGAGTCAAGGCACAGAGGAGTAGGTTAAGAGCTATTGACCAAATACCCCGGACACTCAACATACTACAGTGGAATGCCGAAGGAGTTTACAAGAAGAAAGACTCCCTAACACAGCGTCTTCATAAAGATAGAATAGATGTGGCATGCATTCAAGAGACACACCTCAACGCCAATCACAAATTCTCAGTCAGAGGATATCAGGCCACACGTTTCGACCGCGAAGGACACAAAGGAGGAGTTCTAATACTTACACGAAATACAATACCTTGCAGCGAAGTATCTGTGATCTCTGACAACCAAACGGAAATTATAGGTGTTGATATAATGATAAAGGACGTGAAAATAAGAATCTACAATCTGTATAGCCCAGCAGATAAGGACCTTACACTCTCAAACATGGAAATAACTGACACAAACTGCATTATTGTCGGAGACTTTAATAGCCGTTCAGAAAGATGGGGATACCCAGATACTGACAAAAGAGGAGATGAATTGGAGGACTGGGAAATAGACTCAAATATCCATCTACTCAACAAAGCGGATGACACACCGAGCTTCTACTCCAGAAGATGGCTTACCACTTCTACTCCAGACTTAGCTTTCTGCACAGGAGACATCCTCCACAAAATCGATCGCCATGTGCTGGACCAATTAGCAGGTAGTGACCACAGACCAATCAAGCTTGAAATGAATATGGAGTATGTTCCACAGGAGCAAAAGCCCTTGCCCCGCTGGAATTACAAACGAGCAGATTGGGACAGATTTGCCATACTAACAGACAAATATTGTGAAAACATAAATACACGATATGGCAACATAAAGCAAATGGTGGAAAGTCTAAACAGAGCGATAATACAGGCAGCCACTGAGTCCATTCCAAGAGGAGCGAGGAAAAATTACAAACCATACTGGACTGAAGAACTACAAAGTTTGGAGGACAAAGTTGAAGATGCCAGGAAGACAGCAGAGAGAGAACAAACAATTGAAGCAAACATCTCTCTCAAAGCCATCTCAGCAAAATATAAAAGAACAGTAAATCAAACAACAAGAGATTGTTGGAGGGAAAAAACAGAAAACCTGAATTTTGACAGGGATGGAAACAAACTATGGAAACTAGTGAAAGCCATGAACAATGAAGGACCTAGAAACAAACAAATAACAATTAAACAAGGAAATGCCTTGCTTACAGGCAAAAAGGCTGCAAATGCACTAATGGAACACTATGCAAATGCAAACCACATTGATATTACAACCGAACAGAAGAAAGCAATCAAAGACAAACAGATACATCATAGAAATACAGAGACAGCAGCAGAATATATGATGGCAAATCTAACAATGGAAGAAATGGAACAGGCAATGAATACCCTAAAAAAGAAGAAATCACCAGGAAAGGATGGAATCACAAATGAAATGCTAATAGGACTAGGCACCAAGGCAAAGAAGAAACTACTAGCAGTCCTAAATAACAGCTGGAAGAGAGGAATAGTCCCACAGGCATGGAAGGAAGCTATACTAATACCAGTCCCAAAGAAAGGAAAAGACCTGGAAGAACCAAATGGCTATCGACCTATCAGTCTACTTAGCTGTGTAGGAAAATTAATGGAACGCATTATCAATGGCAGGCTAACATGGCATCTGGAAGAAAACAAACTCTTAACACCACACCAAGCAGGATTCAGAAAATACAGATCCACTGAAGATCAAATAACCTATATAGCTCAGGAAATAGAGGATGCCTTCCAAGAGAAAAAGCACACACTAGCAGTCTGGATAGATTTAGAAAAAGCATTTGATAAAGTATGGAAGGAAGGACTGAAAGTAAAACTGCAAAAAATGCATGTTTGTGGGAAAATGTATAAATGGATCAGCCACTACCTTGAGAACAGAACTGCCAGGACAAAAGTACAAGGACAAACAAGCAAAATGATGCTGCTGGAGCAAGGTGTCCCCCAAGGAGGAGTTCTTTCACCAACATTATTCCTAGCATATATAAATGACATCACAGAAAATTTTCCAGCCAGAGTACACACATCCTCCTTTGCAGATGACCTAGCCATATGGACATCTGAAGAATATATTAGTACAGCTAACAGCAGAATACAGCAAGCCTTATTAGCGCTAGAGGACTGGTCAAAATCATGGCTAGTGAAGATAAGTGAGGAGAAAACAACATGCACAGTGTTCTCCCTCTCAAATAAAACTCAGCAACCTAAGCTGGTATTGAATGGAAAAATATTGCGCCATGAAGAAAATCCAAACTATCTAGGAGTCACCTTTGATCGTCGCCTGACATGGAAGACACAGGTTGAGAAAAATCGAACAAGAGCAAGGCAGAGAATGGCAATCATGAAAAAGCTTGCTGGTACAACGTGGGGAGCAGATGAGAAAGTTCTCAAGAAGTTATATACTGGACGGGTGAGGCCAGTACTGGAATATGGCATTGCAGCTTGGGCAACAGCAGCTAAGTCAAACTTTAACAAAATAAGTAGAGTCCAAAACCAAGGAATGCGAATCATAACTGGAAGCCTAAAGACAACGCCTATTAATGAACTAGAAAAGATCACTTGTTTACAACCAATGCAGGATAGAAGAGATAGCAGAGCCCAGCAACAAGCAGAAAAATTTAGAAGATTGACAGACCACCCTATGTACAACAGATTTAATGGTTTTGGAAAGGGAAGACTGAAGCGTAGCAACTTTGTAGAAACTGCAAAACGAAGGATTAGGGCAGATCCTATACTTAACATATCAACAGTCAAGCCCATACACAATGCACACAACTTCCCAGCTTGGAGACAGCAGCAACTGCCTGAGATGATAGAAAACATTCCTGGTATTGAGAAAAAGAACACTCAGCATGAAACCGAAAGAAGAGAAATAACCCTAAACTACATAAAAGAACATTACCCAAGCAGGAATTGGACCCATGCATATACAGATGGATCAGCCAAAAATTCAATAGAGAATGGAGGAGGAGGAATTCTCCTAAATTTAAAAAATGGAGTGCAAAAAACACATTCAATGGCAACTGGAAAATTTTCAAGTAACTTCAAAGCGGAGGTAGAGGCTTTGAAAACTGCAGCAGAAATGCTCCTGATGGAGGAAAATAAAGAGAAGCAAATAGCTATCTTCACAGATGCAAAGTCAGCTGTCTCAATACTCAAGAGCAATAACAGCACAGAACTAACTGACCTAAGAGCAGCACTCCATGGTCTATGCCAGAAATCCAAAAAAGTTGTAATACAGTGGATCCCATCACATTGCAGTATACCTGGAAACGAAGAGGCTGACAGACTGGCAAAAGAGGGCGGACGACTACCACAGCCTGACATAGACATAACCTATAATGAGGCAAAGAGGTTGATAAAAAGCACTTATAGAACCAAACCCCCGGGAAGGTTAACCCGGTCAACAAATGCCCGCAGAAGTCGAATGTGTCGGCCTAACGGCGCAAGAACGCAGCTCTGCTGTAAACAGGCACAACGCAATCACATCCGAAAAAAAACTCCGGATGAACGAAGAAGAAGAAGAAGAACCAAATGGGAATCTGAGCATCCAGGCCATCAGAAGGATGATGCATATTACAAACTCGACCGAAGAGAACAAGTAGCAATCTTCAGACTCCGCACAGGACATAACAGGCTGAAATACCACTTGTTCAATAAACTAAAGATAGGAGATACTGATGAATGTAATTGTAGAACTGGAAAAATGACAGCAAAACATTTGCTGCAGGATTGCCCAACATATGCAGAACAGAGAAAGATATTTTGGCCCACACCTGCTTCATTTGAGGACAAGCTCTATGGAGATATCAACAAGCTCAAGTTGACCGCAGCTTACTTTAACTACATTCAGGTTGACATCTAAAGGTGCATGAAGACCCAGAGGCATGAAATGAAATATTGCTTGGATAGCAAATCCATTATGTGGAAAGTCCAAATCGAAAGCTCGCTGTGTGGGCTTCATAAAAGGTGGAAAAGTGTCCTAGTGGCACGAAATGGAATATTGCTTGATAGCAAATCCATTACGTGGAAAGTCCGAATCAAAAGCCCATTGTGTGGGCTTCATAAAAGGTGGAAAAGTGTCCTAGTGGCATGAAATGGAATATTGCTTGGATAGCAAATCCATTACGTGGAAAGTCCGAATCGAAAGCTCACTGTGTGGATGTCATCTGCAGACTGCATACTTCTGGTTTCCGGAAGAACAGCCTATGGTGAACGGAAGGCCCAATATACGGAAGTGAGGCTAAGCAGCCCTGTGCAGGACGTGACGATTCCTTGGGTGAGCCCAGTACCAGAGCGCTATGTATCGGCTCTGCAAGTATGGAAGCCTCCTTGGATGGCGGGGAATGCCCATGGTCTGCCCCTGCCTTCCCTTGAGGGCTGACCAGGATCTTTGGCTGTTCTATATGGACCAGCTGGGATGGGGGATAACACCACAACAGTGAGAGTCAAACGTCCTAAGAAACCCCCGGGAAGGTTAACCCGGTCAACAAATGCCCGCAGAAGTCGGATATGTCGGCCTAACGGCGCAAGAACGCAGCTCTGCTGTAAACAGGCACAACGCAGTCACATCCGAAAAAAAACTCAGGATGAACGAAGAAGAAGAATGCTATGTGTCGGCTCTGCAATTATGGAAGCCTCCTTGAATTCCCATGGTCTGCCCCTGCCTTGAGGGCTGATCATTATGTCTTCGACTGTTCTAAATGGAATAGCTGGGATGGGGATAATACCACAACAGTGAGTGTTGACCATCCTACAAAACACCTGTGAAGGTTAGCCCGGTCAACAAATGTCTGCAGAAGTCAGATGTGTCAGCAGAAAGGTGCAAATATCGCAGCTATGCTGTAAACAGGCACAAAGCAATTACGTCCAAAAAACATTTTGGATGAATGCAGAAGTAGAAGAAGAATGTATATATGAAGAGGTTCTGTCTGTTATATAATTATGACTGTTTATATTAAAATATGTAGTCAAGTATACATTTGTATATAATTAATAATTTTGCACATACAATGTTTTTCAATGTATGTTATAAAAGCAAAGAACTTGAGGATGTTATACTCGCCCCTTTATAATTACACACATAATTACACCCCCCAAATCCCCAAATCGAGTGTTAAATTGTCTAAAAATATGGGAGCTAACATCATTTACCCTTAGTTTCTCTAATCTGACAGCCATGGCTTGAAAGAGGATCCTTGTGTTTTTAAATATCTAAAATGTCTAACAGATGGGTTTTCTGAACTTATATTGGCCACAAACACATTTGATTTGAATTGTAAGATGGACCAGTTAACTATAAGAAACAAAACTAAGGTCATACCGTTGTCACCATGAGAGATTTAGAAGTTAGACTGACAACAATAGCTGTTAATTGTTCAATTCGCATTTCGTGATATGAATCATTATTTGTCTAAAAGTATGAAGCTGCTTGAGTGTCATGGCATTGTGTTGTGTGTGTGGAAAAGATGAGTCATGGATTTCGATATAAGTGGTTTCCGGTCATCATTTCCAATTAGGTTTCTTCATGTGTTAGAGGGATTGTCACTGTTAATTATTTCCTTGCTAATATCAAGGACAACTTAGCAAATTAAAAACACAATGTGAAGTGGAAAACTTGGGCTGAACTATCCTTTTTTGTGAGCTAAACTTGCATGTTTTAGATTAACGGGCATTTAACATAATTATATTTATCTTGTTTTCCTGTAAGTTAACTGTTTCTTAATGCATGATAGGCAGCCACAATAGTTTGGTGGCTGAATGCTTGCCGGCTGCCCCAGTGTTCATGGATTTTAATCCACATTGGGGCATATTGTTAAAATTGACCTGGCCTCGCTGGTCGGCCCAGCCTACATTGAGCACCAGAAAATGTCTGGGGAAGTAAAGGCGGCTGACTTATGCCAGATGCACTTTGAGGCGTGTGAAAGGCTTCTTTAATTACTTTTTACCTATGGTCTTCATTAGCCCTTACGTTTACATGGAAGTAAGTTTTCAATGTTTCTTGGACTTTGTTAGTTTTTGCCCTTGATGGAATCTATCTGTAACGTGCATATGTTTATGCAAAACTGGGGTGAATATACTAGCCAAGAATTTTATAATACTATCAATGGTAACTGGGTCAGATAAAAATGAGACGGATGTTAGGTCAGAAAGGTGGAGGTAGGAATTCCAATACAGAGGTGGGCCCTAAACACAATGGAGGATATATCACTGAGATGTCAGGCTGAGTCATGAAGGCACAGAGAAATACGTGATAGCAGACTAAGAGACAAAAGGAAACTAAGAAAGGGTATGTTGGAGGAATGTAGATTGGGGTTAAAAAGGGGTTAAATGATGTTTCTAGTGTGGCCCGGGAATAGTGAATAAAAGAGAAGTCTGGGCAAATTCAGGGGAGTTGAGTTGTGGCGGGGTTAGGGAGAACTCCGCTTGGTGATTTTCGGAGTGGGAGTTATGGCGGAGTTAGGGACAACTCTCCTAGTGGTGTTGGAGTCAGTGGAATTCTGGGGCTAAGGGAGGAAATGTAGCCCGATCGTGGAGTGTGAGTTAAGTCAGGGAGACGTAACAGGGACAGCTGATTCTGAGGTTAAGTATTGGAGACTTAGCCAGGCTTTCAGCGGCAGTTGATTTTGGGCTGAGTGAGGGGCACCAGCCAAGATAGTGACATTCAGAGTTGAGTTTGGAACTGAGTCGAGAGAGAAGAGACTCAGAGGAGGTGGTTCAAGGCACGGACGGAGAAGAGTCCATAACAGTGTAGTGTGCGAGGCCAGTAGATGACAATAGTGTGGTTGCAGGATCTGATTGGGTTAAATTATACTTGGAGTGTGTTGTAACTGTGCATAAGCCATATAGATATATTTCAATGCTGACGTTTTCCTGATTAATATTATAGCATCGAGTGTGTTTCGTATTAAAATAGTATGTGCGCAGTCTGGTGTTCGATATTGATTCATCGTTGTTGATCAATCGTCCAGCACAATACTCACACTGACATCCTCTAGACACAACCACGACCACTTCTCTATGTCAGTCATAACTTTGTGACACTATCCATTTGATTCTTGGTATGCTTCTGTTTAGTTATGTGGTTAGGGCTTTTTTGATTGTAGTCACAACGTGGTATTTGGACGGACTTTGTTCTCACGAGAACTCCAAACCACTTTCTTTGAATCGTTTTCCTGATTTATATCTATTCTGCTTTTGAATAAAATTGGTTGTCAGTTCTGTTGCTCACACGCAAATTGGCAGCAGCAAAGGTATAGTCTAAAGTAAATTAGTTAGTTGCAGGATGCTGCAATCAACCGCAGCATTTATAATCAGTTTGTGATTTACTGGGCATTTGTTAGTTCAGTAGTTTGCCATTACTTTTTGATCAGCCGAATTCTAAATCTACGCAAAGAGGGCTGCTCCCAAAACCCTGGACTTAGTATGACGGAGAATTGTGAAACACGGTTTCACTTTCTAAGCCACAGCAGCGTAAATAGAAACAGAATCAAAGACTGTGGTAGATAGGTAGACTTATGTCTTAAGAATGTGCAGCACGTTCAAATACCTTACTGTTTTGTCTAGTACAGTAGTTCTCAACCTTTTTTTGGCCCATGCACCCCTTCACCATATTTTCAGAATGTCACCTCCCCCCTCGTACTTCCCCGTGTAAATCTTCCCCCTCCCCCCTTTACACAGTATACGTAAAGATGGAAGCTAAATTTAATAACACATACTAGAATAAGCCTAGACGTCTATGTAAAACGTGATTTGCGGGTCTACTTACGTTATAAAGTCGGCTCCGTAGCTAAAGGCTTGCAAACGCGGTTCGTGAGCCGGGTGCCAGGCATTCGAAGCCAGCTGCGACCGATTTGTGCAGCAGACCGTGTCGCGTTGTGTTATAACGTGCTGGTATGGAGTCGGTTGTTCAGAAAGCAATGGCAAACTACTGAATGTAACACTTGCCTAGTACATCAACAGCAGCTGAAAAATGCTGGTTTTGACTGCAACGTCCCGTAAGGGATACACAACAAAAATTACGTTATAAAATGAATTTCAGAAGAGCGAGAAGTGCAGAACTGTAAAGTATGGAGGGAAAAACAATATCAAGTAATCGGTTCTTGTATTAACGCGATCTTGAAATAATCTTAATTCACCCCCCCCCCCCTTCCCCGGAAACCCTAAAATCCCCCCCCCCCCCCGGGGGGGGGGGGGTTCCTCCCTCACTGGTTGAGAACCACTGGTCTAGTAAATTGCAAGCATAGTTTATAGAGAACACGTTTTAATTTTTTTGTTCTCTAGTTTTCATTCGTACTTCATGTTCTTCTGCAAACACGTGTAGCGAGTTGCGCCATACTAAGCCTGAGTTGTTGCATATGTAAAATCGTGAAAAGTTGACGTAGTCACTGGCAAATAGATGAGAAAAATAACACACAATTTGAGGGGCAGCTGGAAATCTGCTGATGGGCAAGTCGCGCGCGCTGTCTGCGGTTATCAAGAGCTCACCAAATTCGTTCACGACCAGATGGCCTGGGAGTGTAATGTTAACCTATTGATTTCCTATCGATGGGTCTGTCAGAACGAGAGAGAGAGAGAGAGAGAGAGAGAGAGAGAGAGAGAGAGAGAGAGAGAGAGAGAGAGAGAGAGAGTGTGTTTCTGGCACTGAACAGACGTTGTATATTATTATATCGTATTGTATCCAGTGTTTTGAGTGCAACATCTGTGTGACCAGCTTCTATTAACTTCGGCGGTGCCTGCTGTTGTTTAGAATCTTTGCTGCTTTTAAAATAGCAGTAGCTAACTCCCCTTTTGATTAGGACATCCATGTTAGTGATTCCAGTATAATTAGTAGTTAGTTTCATGTTCACGACATTCCCGCACACTCTTTAGTGGTTGATAATTTATATATATAGAAATAACATATATATATATATATATACATTATATATATATATATATATATATATATACATTATATATATATATATTATATATATATATATATATATATATATATATATATATATATATATATATATATATATATATTAGAAATAACAAAATGTAATAAGAATATCTATGATAAGGGTTACAAGTTGTAAAATAAAACGGCCTGTGCACATTTTAAACGTCTACAGATACAAGGGCTTATATAGTCCATATCGTCTGTGTATTTCACGAAATGTGGAAGAGAGGAATATGTCTCCGTAGCCACAGACAAGACAATGGTGACTATTTAATTCTTAAATAAGGGGTGGGAGTGTTTCCCGTGTCTGATGGTTTTTTTCTCTCCATTCTTGAGTGTTTTCATATTCTAAGTTTGGGTCACATTATATATTTCTAGTGCTTTGATTTTACACAAAGGAATATTGCAGACCAAATTATAACGTGAGGAAAATGAACCAGCAAAAACAATAAGTTTTGTAAAATTGTCCTGTCAAGAATAATTAGCCTCATATCAAAAGCGGTTGACAATATCGGCCCCAAATCTTACCTTCATGTTCTTAATAGTTAGTGTCATGAACTGAAGAAGAAGAAGAAGAAGATAAATAAGCAATCATTTTGAACAAAGATTCAAATAGCCCATACTGTCTGTAGCTTGGGAACTAGGGAGAAACTCAATCTCCAGACCCAGGCGACGTGGCCCTTGAGAAATATTTGTAGTCTTTACCCTTTTGTTATAATGGCCAACAGGTGAACTTTATCATGCTGTTCCTGCACACAGAGATCAAGTTACATTCAAGAGTGCTCTGATTTCCTAGATTCCAACAACTTGCCATGGGGAAGTACTCCAGGAAAGAATCGGCGGCAAATGTCAAGTCGTGGTTTTCTCATTTCTCGCCTGTGTGTTTTCATCTGCATATATATGTCCCCGGAAATAGCCGATTCATTCTTACACTAATCCCAGCTGTTTGTTCCTAGCTCAGCTATGTTACAAATAATTCCAAAACGTGTAAGGTAAATGATGCACAAGAGAGCTGAATTATGAGTTTTGTCCTCGAGGATTTATATTGCAACCTTTTAACCTTTATCCGGTTTCTCTTGTCCCAAAATACTTCTGCATAACGCGAGAACGAATGGAATTTTCTACTGTTACTGTTGGACTTTTGGAACAAAGAGCTAGACCAATAGTGGAACAACAGTTAATGGATTGACGACATCAGAGACATTGTACAACCACACGGAATGACACTATCCAGTGCCGTCCACCGGGCGCTGGAACGCAAATTATTCCTCCCCACGACGCTTGACCGCAGAAGTGGAAGATGCTGATGATGATGATGACTGTTGGACAGACTGTCATTGCACGCGGGACCTAGTCCCACAGATGTTAATGTGTATTGGTGCATGTTGATTTGACGCATGCCGGTTGCTTAAGCATTCTTCCTCTCTCCCGTTCAACATCACTGGTTTCAAGCTCTAGTCCGGACTTCACATGGTGTGTATGTGTACACCAGGTTTGTTTCTAACATGTGGCTGGACATTCTTCCAAGCACCACTGATATGACACGTCCCCTGATCTCTTGGGTAGTTAGATAGGGTACCCAACCTTCTTGGATAAGTACGAAAAATAGGCCAGGTGTACAAGTTGGGCACGTCAAAAATCCTAAGACAGTAGAAAAAGTTATTAGTAGGCCTCAAGATACCCCCATGGCAAAATCTGCCTAGAGAAAGCAGAGTATAACATGAATGCATGCTAAGGTCGGACACTGGCTAGGTGCATACTTAGGTGTGACGTACACTCCCATTGAAATAAGAATGAAATATATCTGTGCTGTGTTGATTCGCCATTGGTTAATTCATCAAGCAGCGGGCGATTATGGACAAACTGCATTATTAATCCTGTATTCATATGGACAGCAGACCGTGTCGCGCAGGTTTTAACGTGATGGTATGGGGGACAGTCGTTCAGAAAACTAGCAAACTACTGAATGTAAACTTGCCAAGACATCAACAACAGCAGTGCTGGTGTTGACAGCGATGTCCTGTAAATAGAGTATGCAAAAAAAAAAAAAAATCAAGCTATGGGCATTTATTAAGCCAGACAGCCACTTGTCTCGTCCCCATGGACTCTTAATGACCAGGACAGCAGATCCACAGGAGTTCGTGAACATAAGTGTGAATGGATAATAGCCGTGCATGTCGCACGGTTTACAGTTTTAATTGTCGCACGGTTTACAGTTTTAATAGTCAGAATCTCGGACTGGCAGTTTGATTAGATAGCCACATTCACAAAGGATTACAGTTGAGTCTGTAGGATTTCTGACTTTCATCTGTCTTCTCATACTCGTGTCTGTAGTCTTTCGTGCTCCACTTTGCGGTGCAAGGCCTGCACACAACGAGAAACCCTCGTTCTCACTTCTTGCCATACAGTACAGATCCGTTGGTGTAGATTATAGTATCGTGCTTTGTAACCTTTTCAATGACGTATTTTCACTGCACCGCTCCTTGCAAAGGGCCAGGATGCCGTGTTAGTATTTAACTTTGTCTTACTATGTCTTGAAGTTGTCATTTTTCCAGTTGGTGCCTACCTATTTATCACCCATAACATCCTGGATTTAGTCAGTTTTACTTAAGGGTCATATATATCTGTTTTTCGTGTGTGTAGGTGTGTGTGTTATTGTATAAACACACAGAGAGAGAGAGAGAGAGAGAGAGAGAGAGAGAGAGAGAGAGAGAGAGAGAGAGAGAGAGAGAGAGAGAGACAGAGAGAGAGACAGAGAGAGTTTGACTTGAATAAGTGCATAGTGTGGTCAGATGTTCTCGCATGCATTAATGTGGGTAGGCTACAACCGTTCTTCGCCTTGTGCTCGAGTCAAAGTTACTATTCCCAACCCGTAATCAATGATTACAAGAGCCAAGTACTGGAATAAGAGATAAAGCCGCCTGGGTTATGCGTGGGCAGCTGTCACTGTTTTCATGACAGATAATCGTGCCTACACTCCTGTAACATGCGGTTATTGTGTTTATTCAACACGCCTAGATCAAATGTTATTCCTTGCAGGTCGCAGGGTGACTTAGGAGTGTGGAGTGTCTGTAGCTAGAAAAGTGCTGAGCCTGGAGAGGTTAGAGGTTTGGAGTCCGTTTATGGTTGTACATGTCTAGTTGGAGTGGCTAACTATTACAGTAGTCCTCCCCTAACTTGGGTCGTGCCGAGGTTGAAGTGACGTAGATGTGTGGCTTTCGTCTCTAGCTAGAAAAGTACCGCGGTTGGAGTATGTTAGAGGAGCGACGTCCGTCTTTAGCTATAAAAGTGCCGTTTTAGAATCCAGTTGAATTAAAAAATGTCGCACCAACATTGTTAGACGGATCTGTCAATGTCAACAGTGTTCAGCGCTCAATAGGAAGTCCATGTGCCCGTAGGTAGTTTAAAAATCCTTCAGCAGTTGAAAATCATAAGTCGACCGTCTAAACCGCTGACCAAGCACAATTTCCACATTTGAAAAACATCCACAATATTGTGGTGAAGAATACCTCACCACCTAAAATACTACCAGGCACTCTTCCGAATTCCGGCCCCAAATAGTTCTGCAGTGAATAAGTGATTAGGGTTAGGGTTAGTTATATAAAATTATTCACTGCAGAACTATTTGGGACCGGAATTCGGAAGAGTGCCATACTACCATATTTAAGTTAAACGTGTCGGTCGAAAGGCACAGGCACAAATGACCCAGTCACCATCATCAAGCATGGGCGATCACATGTTGTGATCTTCAACGTCATGTGGCAGTTCATGTACAGACAACCACCGGTCCCATGACACAAGGCTGTCAAGAATTGTCTTTCTGCGAATCTTTTCAGTTGTCACAATATGTTCCAGTTTTTGTCTTCTCACAATGTGGCCAAGAGGACGACTGTCTCTTTCTGATGTCTGTAATAAGTTAACTCTTTCAAAATATTTAGATTACTCATTTTGGCTATCCATGGAATTTTCAGCTTTCTTCTACGAAACCACAACTCTAAATCTGCTATAAATTTGTTGTTGTTGACCTGTTTACATATGACAAAGCTTCACAAAAAAACTGCATAAGAAAGCCAATGGTTTTATCTTGACCAAAGTTGATGAAAGAATTATGTTCTGCCCGATGTTTCGGCGGATTGTGCCTCTCAGTATCCCACATGCTCAGAGTGAAGCTAGGACGGCCTGTCCGTATAGTAGATAAATTCACAGGTATTCATCGGCACTCACCGAAGAAGAGGAAATAAGTAGAGATTAAAGAACACACCAGGCAGTACAAAATATTAAAACAAGTGTTCTTTTATTTACCTGCTAGAAGCCTGGAATATTCCCTAATCATAAGCACGCCACCCCTCGCCCTCCCTCAGGCTGCCTTCGAAGTACGCTTCACCTGGAGAATGGAGATGTCGATGGCAAGCATGCAGCCGTTAGAGCGTTTATTAAGGAGACACCTGTAAATGCTGTAGATTTTAGAGTGGCTGCCGATAAAGTCAGTCGCGTGGACGGCAATAGCTTTTGGCTGAAATGCTGGGGACAAACGGTTATCAGTTGTACTCTTTGGTTGTAAACCTAACAGAACATAAGAAACAAAACACGGTAGCTTATGGTCGTGTAAGGATATAACGAAAGCACACTTGTTTCGACACGATTCCCCATTTTGATCAGCAAAATACACAGTGCGCTATCTAGTGTCTTTCTTCTACCAAGTGCCTGGTCTGGAGAATACACCCACCATCACGACTCTCAAATGCTCTCGGTCATGTGATATTTTGATGAAGCTGGTGTTGCTTATATTATCACTTGTTGCCTATCTGTTTAAGAGTTCCATATGTTTTCTTTGTTGTCCCTTGCCTCTCTTGCCAAGTATTTCCCTATCATAAACCAACTCCTGTATTCTACTTCTCCAGCGGATATGCCCCCAAAAAATGTCACATTTTTCTTTTACCTTTTGTTGTGGTGAGTGATCTTGAAACTCCTGCAGCTCCCAATACCTCAGTACTTGTTTTCTTCTCTGTCCCGCGGCATTCTTAACATTCCTCCTCTCAATGCAAAATGTTGACAATGTCTTGATGTTTTATAATGTCTAAAGCTTTTGCATAGTATATAAAACGTAAATGTGGGTTATTTTGCATCTGTATACGTCTTTCCATGAGCAAACTACTACTTCTTCTTCTTCTTCTTCTTCTTCTTCTTCTTCTTCTTCTTCTTCTTCTTCTTCTTCTTCTTCTTCTTCTTCTTCTTCTTCTTCTTCTTCTTCTTTCTTTTTCTTCTTCTTCTGCGTTCATCCGTAGACTTTTTTCCCGACGTGATTGCGTTGTGCCTGTTTACAGCAGAGCTGCGTTCTTGCGCTGTTAGGTCGATACATCCGAATTCTGCGGGCACTTGTTGACCGGGTTAACCTTCCCGGAGGTTTCTTAGGACGTTGACTCTCACTGTTGTGGTGTCACACCCCCCCCCCTCCCCCCATCCCAGCTGACCCATTTACATGAGCAATCTGTGAAGTAAGACCCACTCCTTGTTCTTTTATCTGCTACATACTCAGAGTTTCTGAAGTTTGTGTTCGTATTTGATTTCTTATTCTGTCCATTAAAATGCGAAAGAGTATATTGGGGCATGACTCAATAAACTGATTGTTCTATGTGATTCGCGTTCCGTTTCTGGTTTTTTAAGATATTGTGATGTAAACTGATCGAGGCCGATGTTTAAGGGGATCTCTCCGATGTCATGTAGCATATTCTGGATCTTTGTTTCCTAGTTGTCAGTTTCCACATGGATATTGTCCGGGTTTGGATCCAAGGGTTCGAAATCAGCTGCGGTCGATTTGGAAGCAGACCGCTTTGCGCTTGATTTCGAGGTATAAGGTGTCGGTTGTTCAGAAAACAATGGCAAATTAATGAACGTAAAAATTGCCCAGCAAACCACAACAGCCAAAAAAATGCCGCGGTTGTTTGCGACGTGCTGTGAAGGTCTTGCAACTAAAAAAAACAACTAGAGCTTTACTGCGTTTAATTTTTTTCTTTTTTTGGGAGGGGGGGGGGGGGGGGAGGAGGATAACATTTTCTGCCTCATCCCTCTAGATATTAATTTTTTGGGGGATATAATTTTCTGCCGCATCGCTCTAGATGTTAATTTTCTGGAACGATGCTGACGAGGTAGCGGGATTGTTTTCTTCACGCGTTAATTCGGACATCAACATTGACTTCTTGTTCAGAAAGCATTGGTAAACTACAGAACGTAAAATTGTCTAGAAAATCAACATCGGTTGGGGTTAATGCAAAGGACGTGCAATTTTTAAAAAAATGTATTGTATGTGTAAAAAACACGTAGCTTCTTGCAGTGGAGTTTTAACGTTACTGGACCCTGCTACTTCGGTATTCAGTCCAACCACCCTACCCCCGTTTCTAAAAAAGGACCGCTGGTTTACACCATTTGTGAGTATTGAGGATTATAAACGTCTTAGGTGTGACTTAAGTATATCACTGCAAGATCACACCCTACTTTGCGTGTGTACCATACCATTTCCTTTCGCCAGACTCAGCTGCTGCCTATCTTTAAATGTGCGCGTATACGTGTCTGTGTGACTGTTTGAACACCTGGAAACCAGGTTTCGAGATTAATCCAAGTTGTACATGAACTCCCGAATTTGTTTTCAGATAGAGCATGAAAAATCAGCGAGAAAACAAGCTGGTCAACTTGTCTCATAAAATGCGTGACTTATTATATATGAACTCTTCAGCGCTGCCCCATCCACACGACAGTTTAAGCAACGTGGATGGAATTGCCCCTAATTGTGTACTACCGGCATTGTGTGGGGTTTGCTTTTTTGTGTGTGCAGTGCCAGATAATGACGGTTGTAATTACTCATGGAAAGGTTGTATTCGTAATATCGTTGGTATGAGCGAACATACGGGCATCCGCATAAGTTGGCGAAATGTTCATGGTTAGGAGAATGTAAGTCTAGCTGTGCTGGAAGTCTCGGAGAGGAGTCAGCAGGTGTTGTAAGTGTAAGTCGTTGCTGTATCTACATTATGTACTCCTCAGTGTCACAGTAAGCATAATGCGTTGGTTGTGAAACCATGGTTTCTATATCATAGGTGAAGTCAAAACCACGAACAGACAGAATAACCAATGATCAAGTCCTACAAGAAACAAATGAAAAACGTAAACTGTTTATAGAAATTAGTCGTAAACAGTCATCATTTTTGGACACGTTATAAGTAGACGTAAATTAGAGAACTTGATGACAACTGGCAAGATTGAGGGGAAAAGAACTAGCGGAAAGCAGAGAAGTAAATATCTGGATGGCTTGGCCAAAGTGGCATCGTCGAGAGACCATGGTCGAGAAAAGAACACAGAGCTGATCCACAAGTCTGGTGATCGTGTGGGATGGCGAAGCATGACCACCCACCCTTATCGACATGGCACATGATTATGATGATAAAGGCATAACAAAAATAACCTAATCTATACAAAGCGTGGCGGCTGCTCAGGTTAGCGGCCGTTAAGCCTCTTGACACAACCTCCCGGCATACACCACATCTGATGCCATGTTTCCAGCTGGTTTATTTGTGTACACTTATCCAACGTGTGGTGTATAGGAGAATTCTGGGAGGTGCGAGTCGAAGACCTTCACTTACAATAGAGATGCTTGCCGTGTATTGAAAGGTCAAGTGCTGAGTGCTATACTTTGCTGACTTCTTGGCTTTGTACAGATAACGAGTAGATGGATGTATGGGCGGGTGTCACATTGATGAGAGTGGGGTGATGTCTTTAATAACAATTGGTGGCATTTGTTGGCATTGGAGGATAGCCAGGATGTAATGAGAGCGAAAATAAAGTGATGCCTGTCAGCCCCCTTCTAGTCCTGATGAAAAACACATCTGTTTAAGTTCTTAACGCGAGGTAACCACGAAAAGTGGCCGAGGACTAGATCTGCTGCTGCTGCTACTGCTGCTGCTGCTTCTAATTCTTCTTCTGCTGCTGATTCTGCGTCTTCTTCTGCTGCTGTTGCTTTGCTTCTTCTTCTTCTTCTTCTTCTTCTTCTTTTTCTTCTTCTTCTTCTTCTTCTTCTTCTTCTTCTTCTTCTTCTTCTTCTTCTTCTTCTTCTTCTTCTTCTTCTTCTTCTTCTTCTTCTTCTTCTTCTTGGTTCCTCAATCCTTTCTCTCTTCTAATAATCTGAAGTTGGTGTTCTTCTTTTATCTCCCAACGGAGTACAGGCCCTCAACAAACCCAGGCCAGGCCCTTTCTAGACTTGTTCATGACTGGTTCAATTGTGCAGCCAAAGATATCTGCGGGATGAGGTTGCCAGTATCAGGTCAACCCTCGTTAGTCGCCTCATCTGACTGTATTGTAGATTTAAAAAAAAAATATTTTGTTGCATGTCCTTCACAGGACGTGGCAGTCAACCTCAGCATTTTGGCTGTTCTGACGGAATTTTTCTT